>JAJGMV010000296.1:0-60851 GCA_021527685.1 Aphanomyces euteiches | reverse complement strand
TTGAATCATAACGTTAAGCGCACAATTTCGCCTGCAAGCGAGGCTCCAGAGTGTTAATCACCTCCACGCCATTTGACGTAGTTACAGTTGTAGTCTCATTACTAAGCCAGCTAATTAAGATGTTGGAACTTTGACACCCACTAATACCCACACCCACTGATATTAGTTTGATAAATTGAAATTTTAAATTTATCAAATGCAACTCACATTACGACGACGCTCAATTCCATTTGGTTCTTGATACAAATCTCGTATTCGGTGCAGCTTTCAGGAAAACGGACATGAATGATCTGAACATGAGGAAATTCGTCCACTTGGTAAATTTCGTCCATCGAGTGACTTTGAGGAACAAAGTTTACCATGAACATTTTGTCGATTGCCAGAAGGGTCCTGTAACCATTCGCTTGACTCACTGCTGCTGTGATATTAGTTGCTGTCAGTTGATTGGACTTGAGTTCAAATCCATATTTCACGCCGTTGCATATAATGATGTCCAATCTTCGTCGGTCGTCACGTTCTCCAGCTTCTGCTAGAATATGCCTTGAGGCATTGTTCGATGCCAAAATGCCTCGTATCGACGAATACAGCTCAAACTGAAAAACGGCCTCACTTGGGCATTGTCGGTTTGTCACTAGATAGTGGGTAATTGTTCCTGGTTTCAAAAATTGAAGCGAGGCAGCAAACAATTCAAGTGGGTTTTCAGAACTTACAACTTGCTTGATGTCTCGAATCGGAAGAGCTTCCAAGCAAACTCGACGCATCATTTCAGACGAAAATACCACTGTTGAATCCGTTGCTTCAATTGTAATTCCCATTCGCAGCAAAGCATCGGCGCCAACTACTGAACGATGAATACTCGCACCATTCATAAGCAAAGTTTGGAGTGTTTTCCAAGTTTCTGCAGACATTTCCTTCAAATCATCCCGAATACGACTGTAGGTCCAATTGTACTTATCGAGGTATTCAGTGAAAGCTGTGATCTTGAGCCAACTTTCCCATTTATGCCGCTCGACTGTCCACTTACAATTATCAATCGAAAACCGGATTAATGATCCAAAGACACCAGGCGCACCACCTGAATAGTCCATAATAGCAATGCGTGTCGAATCAGTAAAGGAATACCGTGGCTCGATAAGTTTGAAAAACGAGATCATTTGATCAGCTGAAAAACGTTCGGTTTTGAAGATAGCACATAAATTGAACGGGCTAACTCGATCACTTCCCTTGTGGTATTTGTAGAGGGATACCAAGTCATAACTTCCAATGCCAAGGAAGCCACGAAAATATGGCGATGTCATCCAACCGCGAAGGATGTCCATAAAATTACTGGTCAGGTCTCTATTGGCAAACATAGCATCCATCTCGTCCAGAATCAGAAACAATCGTTGCTTCCGACGAATAACGATATCCATAACATCCTCAGGTGTTGATGCATCTTTACCACAAATCTTACCCAGCGCCATCCAAAAGGCTTTTTCTGTTTTCACTGAGTTTTCCGATGCCGAATGATAGATGACCAAAACTGAAGAGTCGACAGCCAATAATTGCTGAATCCGATAACCAATTGTTGTTTTCCAAACTGACGAGGCCCATAAAGCAGACATAACTGGGCATTTTCAGTAGACAATAACCCACTCAGTTTTCCGTAGACGGGGATCGTTTCCATTGGAACTGAGTAGAATTCTGCACCAACTGGCCCTTGAAACACGACGTCTAGTTGGGTGAGCTTAGCTTTCTTAAGAGGGGGCTCCGCATACTTGGCAATATCTTGTTTCAAGGGAAGATCCACGGTGGACAATTCCATTGCGCTCTCGTTCACAGAACGCGCACCTTCTGGGACAACCACCAACACATGAATGTTTTTCGTCGTTGCAATATGCAGGGATACAGGAAGTAGCTTCATCAGGAAAGAACTTGGATAGCGCTTTAGTTGGCGCCATCTTTCTTTCATCTATGATGTACGACGCCAACACTGCATCTCCTTGGGAAAGACCTTTCAAATCCGCGTCTTCGTCCGACAGCCAAGTGTGATTCTTCAACGCCATATAAAGCTCCAGCTCATCAGCGTCGCAAGTGATACTTTCCTTCTCCTTCTTGATCATCTTCTTGAGATTGTCAACAGTCTCCTCAGCAGCGATTTTCACGGAGAAAGGATTCCCTTTCCGCCCAACAACGACGCAGAACAAGCACCGCATTTTTCGAAAATGGCGTTGGTGGAAGAACCTCGTCCTTTCCCAAATAAACATATTTATCCGGATGATTGTCGTGGATCTTTTCCATGACACATCTGAGCCAACGCAGTGGCAATGGGTCTTGCAACGAATGGAGTAAATGGAGGCTACAATACGTTCAGCCCAGTGAACGGAATTGCTGACAAGAGCCCTCGCCAACGAGCTTCATGGATCTCACGTGTCTTTCTCCTGTGGGTCAACCCAATCCTCCAACTTGAACATCAAAAGCGGCTTGCCTTGCCGGACGTGTGGCAATTTGACGATGAAAACAACGTGTGCGAAATCATGCGCACAACTGAGCCATCACTGGAAAGCTTTTGGACCGCTCTTGATTGCATTTGTCCGGTCTTATGGACTCCTGTATGCTGGCGTGGGATTTCTTCTTGCTTGTGCCTATGGATGCGATCTCCTCGGTCCGTAGATCCTGAATCAAGTTGTCACTTTGGTTTCTGACCCTACCACTGATTTCCAAGACATTTCAATATGGCTGGGCCTTCTCTTCGTCTCGCGGGTGTTGAAAGCCCTACTTTTCGCCCACGTGTACAAGGAAACACAGGTCGTTGCTATCCGATTCACTGCTGCTGTCAAGAGTTTAATCTTCCAAAAGTCGATGCGACTGAGCATGGAATCCCGAACGAAGAAGAGCACTGGTGATATCTGCAACTTGTACACAACGGACGTTGGAAATATTCTCATGGCCGCGTATTACATTAACGAAATTTGGATCTTGCCGACAGTCATTTGCATTGCACTTGTGATGCTCTACCGAGTCGTAGGTATGGCTGCCTTTGCAGGTTTTTCGGTCATTGTGTTCGTCCTCGTTGTGAACCAATTTATCGCAAGAATTGTGGCAAATACATTTGAAAAGCTCATGGAGATCAAAGACGAGCGCATGAAGAATATCAACGAGCTCTTTGGAGCCATCCAAATCGTCAAATTTAACGCGTGGGAATCCAAGTTTCTCGCGAAAATTACCGCTGTCCGAACCAAAGAACTTCAAGTGGTTTGGACTTATCTATACGTTGGCGCTTTGAATATTTTTGCTCTGTGGGGAGCACCCGTTTGGGTTTCCACCGCTACATTTGCAGTTTTCGCGCTGGCTATGAAGGAAACGCTGACTGCTTCTCGAGTCTTTACAGCATTGGCACTGTTTCGATTGATGCAAGAACCCCTGCGATCTTTGCCCAAGATTATTACGGGTATGATTCAAGCCCAGGTGTCTCTAAAGCGTTTGCTCGAGTTCTACGAGCTTCCAGAGCGATCAACAGGCAATGTTACCGGGCGTGAAGATCTTCAAGTGGCTGCACGGATGGAGTCGAAACAAATCAGTGTTGCCATTGAGAACGGCACATTTGCATGGGATGCCAAGGAGAGCGTGACTGTATTCAGAGAAATTAATTTTGAAGCCAAGACTGGTGAATTAGTCGTTGTGCATGGAAAAGTTGGCAGTGGAAAGTCAAGTTTGTGCTCTGTGTTTTTGGGAGATATGGAAAAGCGAGCTGGCTTGGTTTACGTTGGTGGATCTTTGGCCTACTGCCCTCAGCAACCTTGGATTCAAAACATGACGATCAGGGATAACATTTGCTTTGGACTGCCGTACGACCGAAGAAATACCGAAAGGTCATTGAAGCTTGCCATTTGGAAGTGGATTTGGAGTCTTTTCCTGCCGGCGACCAAACAGAAATTGGCCAAAAGGGTTTGAATCTCTCAGGCGGGCAAAAAGCTCGTATTAGTTTGGCTCGTGCTTGTTACAGCGACGCCGATATCTTTTTACTTGATGCTCCTCTTGCTGCAGTGGACGCCATTGTCGCAAACGAAATCTTCAACAAGTGCATTTTGGGCCTTCTGCGTCATAAAACCCGCGTGCTAATCACGCACAACCCAGATATCATCGCGTCGAAATTTGCCGATTCAGTGTTGAAGCTTGTCGAGGACAATTCAGCCATGTGAGAAACGTCGACAAACAAACTTTGGGTCTCCACCAGTGTCGCCATTACTTGGATTAACAGGGCGACCTCGTCAGCGAAAAAAAGTTGCCAACAGCAAAGGCGATGTGACTCCAGAGGCAAAACCGGCGTTTGCAGCAATATCGCCGAGTCATATCATCCAGGACGGGTTTGCTCGTTGACTTCACGCTCTTCTCATTTGTACGCCACAACTCACTCGATGGAAAGCTTGTGCGAGAGGAAGAACGCCACGAAGGACGAGTGTCTGCCAGGGTCTTTTGCTGCTTATTTTAATGCTATCGGAGGGGTAAGACATCTTTTTCCAAGTTGCAGAATCTCAGGGATTTTATTAGGTTAGTGTTTGTTTCTTCCTAGTGTTTGTACAATTTGTATGGCAAGGGTTGATGCAGGCCAGCGATTTCTACCTTGCTTACTGGACGAGTGAACCCGACGCTGTTCAAAGCTCCAATGTTGATACCAATCTTGCTTATTACTCGGCTCTGGCGCTGGGCAGTTGTGTTTTGGTTCTCGTGCGCACAATGACGGTAAGAATCCCTCGCAAGCACCATGTTCTAGAGAATGTTAGGTGTCCATCTGTGGGCTGCGTGCAGCGCGACTTTTGTTTGATCAAATGACGCACAGTTTAGTTCGAGCTCCGATGAGTTTTTTCGACGTGAATCCTGTTGGACGCATTCTCAATCGCTACTCGGACGACGTGTCGAGGCTGGATTTCCAACTGCCGTTTGCCTACGGCTCCCTTTTAGCCGTCGCGTTTAGTGTTGGCTGCACTCTCTTGACAGCGTGCGTCATGACCAAGTATTTCGGGTTGATCATCCTTCCCTTGCTTGCCATCTACGTGTATTTGGGTCTCTTTTATCTCCAACCCGCCCGGGAGCTTCAGCGTCTCCAGAAGACGACGCAGTCTCCCATTCTTGCCCATTGAGTGAAAGTAATGAAGGCTACTCTGTCATTCGTGCGTTTGATCAAGTTTCGGTATGAAATGACATCCAAATACGTCCTAAATCTAACGCTTCTGTAGCGATTTTGCAATCAAAATGCCGAACTCATTGACACCAACAACAAGACTGTCTACGTTGGTGTCGTCACTGCGCAGTGGTTTGCCATGCGGATGCAGCTCATGGGTGGCGTCATTGTCGTCGTGATCGCGTCGAGCCTGACGTATATGCGATTCCTTTTATCGCCTGGTGTAATTGGACTCGCATTCAATTATGGTCTTGCCGTTGACCAAGGACTGAAAGGACTCATTCAAATCTGGAGTTGGCTGGAAACGTCCATGGTGAGCCCCGAACGCATGCAGGAATACATCGATTTGCCGTCCGAAGCGGCGTATGAGCTTCCCAATGAGCCCGTCGAGATGGGGTGGCCTTCCAATGGTCGCATTCACTTTGAAGAAGTTTCGTTTCGATATAAAGAAGGCGACAAGTTGGTGCTAGAAACTTGACTTTCTCCATCCAAGCGGGCGAGAAAGTCGGCGTCGTCGGACGCACTGGTGCGGGCAAGTCCAGTCTCTCCATGATTCTCTTTCGCATTCAAGAAGTGGCCTCAGGGCGTGTTCTTGTCGATGGCGTGAATATCGGACCTTGGGACTCAAGACGTTGCGGTCTCGGCTGTCCATTATCACGCAGTCGCCAGTTCTATTCAAGGGAACATTCCGCAACTACTTGGATCCGTTCAGTGAATATGCCGACGAAGAGCTGTGGCAAGTACTCAAGAAAGTTGGTCTGGATGACCTTGTTGGGTCGATGGACGGTAAGCTCGAGGCCATCCTGGAGGAAAACGGCGAAAATCTCAGTGTCGGCGAGCGGCAAATGCTCTGGCATGGGACGAGCCCTCTTGAGTGAATCCAAAGTGGTCGTCATGGACGAAGCGACTGCTGCAATCGATGCAGAGACAGACGCCAAGCTACAAAAAGTGATCAAAACAGAGTTCAAAGAATGCGACTGTACTGACCATTGCGCATCGCCTGGATACGGTGCTCGACGGCGATCGAATCATGGTGCTCGATGCTGGTCGGATCGTTCAATTTGACACACCCATGCGGCTCATTGCAAAAGGTCAAGGCCACTTCTTCCAGCTCGCCAAAGAAGGTGGATATTTAGATCGCGTCGTCGAATAAATAGGACAAAGAAGGGCACAGAAATTGTGCATTTGACTCCATTATATCTTTATCACTCACATACACGTGATGGCTCATCTTGGCTCTGGCAGTGATATTCACGATGTCCTAGGTCGCTTCCTCCTTTCCGAGTCATAAAACATTTGCTGAGGATTTCCGTCATGCTCAGCATCCTCCAGCTTTTTCCTCTTTTGCAGTTGATTGCTCTCTTTGTCATTTTGTTGTTGTTCCTTGAATTTTTGAGCAGATACAAACAAATCGACACGTTTTGGGTCGATAATGAACTCGATCTTCACCGACTCGGTGCCGTCTTCTCCGATAATGCGTGTCGTTCGCTTAATAGCTTGTCTATGTTGGCTAGCACGAAGCGCTTGGATGTTGGAAGCCGTTTTGACAGGAGATGGGAGTGCTGATGACGCCACGGAGTTTCGCCTGGTTGATGCAATTGACGACTCAGACAGACTGTTCTTGATACCACTGGCCTTCAAGTTGCTACGAAGACTATTCGCATCGAGGTCAGGTCGATTGATACGACTCGAAGGAGCAGGAGCGCCATCGCGCAAGTCATCCTTGAGACGACGCAGTTCGGCCAAGTCATCGCGCTCATTCAATGTTTCCTTTGATCGAATCCAGTTCACGCTTCCTTGCTTAAAAATGCCTTTGAGATCCCGGTTATTTCTGGATGTAGTAGCCTCTTCAACGAGTAAACCATCTTCCAAATCTTCAGCAAAGCCATCGTCTTCCTCGGAGCCACTCTCACTGTCGTCTTCAAAGTTTGTCTTCGTTGAGCTCAATACTTCCAACTGACGATTGTAGACAACATCGCATTTTTGTCGGTATTCTTGCTGCTGGGCGTTCAATGATTTCCGAGCTCCACGGACAAACTTTCGCAAACCTCCAGCTAAGCCATAGGCTGACATTTGATTACTCAATTGGCGAATCATATAGATGCGATCCCAACGGCGCAATTTCTTGATCGCGCTGTCCGAAATGCCCAGATTTCTTAACACTTCACCCGCTTCCTTCATCGTCAGTTTCCGCAAGTCTGCTGACGTTCCCATCAAACTTGAAACTGTATTCTGTGGTTGATGCGCAACACTTCCTTCACTTTCATCCTGTTTTACGCGGGAGTGTGGTGCGCGTACAAAACTAAAGCCTTCACCACGAGCTGAAGGGTCACCAATACCACCCAGTAGCAACATGCCAGAACCTTTTCCTTGGAGGTGGCATTCAACGTATCCATTTGTCAAATTCCATGGCGTCAGCAGCAATTGCTCGTTGATAGATCGAGCAATCTGAATGTCGTTGCGCAAGTTGATAATGACAGGGTCTTGGTCCCACAACTTCTTCTCTTCGATTGCTAATGCACGACCTGTGAGTCCTTTTGGTCCCAAAATCTTGCTCGACATGGTTTGCTCTCGGTTCTTGAGTCGTTTCATCAAATGAGAGATTGCATCTTGGACACCGTTGGGAGTAAATTGTTTCGTCAAACCCATGTCCAATAATCGTTGATGACCACTCATCATACTTTCGTAGAGGCACACGGACTCTGGGGATACCTTTGCTCGAATTTCATCCTCACTGATGAGTTCCGAAGGGGCCTTCTTCTTCCACCAACCTGGGTCGTCGCCTCCACGTTCAAAACGTTGCGACTTCCTTCATACGTCTGCGAACGGCTGTGCTAGACTGTTTTGGAAACGTGCGAGCGATGTCTTCGATTTTCAGACGTTCACCATCGCTCGTTCTCTTAAACAGCCGCAATATGTGGAACGACATGTATGGTCGAATGAAGTCATTGGCACTGCGGGAGTTTGGAGCGGGCACTTCGATTTGTGGCTCGATCTGTCCGGCAAGATACAATGGAGGCAGCTCCATGATATACAGTGTTCGGATTCAAGTCTGACGACTTCTTGATTTGGGACAAAGTTGGGTCGTTGAGCTCAGCCTCGTTGAGCTTGACGCTCTTGGTCTTTTCAGCTTCTTTTGCACTGAAAACACGCATGTGTTCGTGAATTTTGAATTTGCCGCGTGGACGATGGAATTCACGCAATTTTGCCAGAGGTAGTTCAGGTTGGGTGAGGTTGAGCTTAACGGCTGGTAAGGAGTGGTGAATGTGCCCCAATTTGTCGCGAATACGGGTGTCGATGCGTGGCTTTTTATCTGCATTCCGTACCAATGCAGTGTCCTGACCGAAATCGGCTTCATTCTCTGCATCGCGACGACGACTCCATCTATCTTCTTCGTGTCTTTTCTTTTCCTCCTGTTTCGCCTCAATTTTCCCCAGCTTTTTCTGGGGAACGCGCAAGGTGGCCCGGGTATTTTCGACCAAAGGATTGGATAATATCAAGTGCACATCATTTTCATCCAAAAGAACTCGTGAAGGTGGCATATCTTGGCAATCATCCAGCCAATTGCACTAAGCCAACGATCATCCATAAGGGACGGGTTTAAGGCGCAAGCTAAGGGTGTCTTCTCTCGTTTGGGCTGAGGAGGGTTCGGAGGCCGTGGAATCTCCCAACGGTACTGACGAGGCTTCGTCATATCAAATCCTTCGTCTTTAAACTCGTATGTGAGGTCGTCCACACTGATTGAAGGTATCACTTCCACATCAGACAACTTGGACGGCTTCATGGACGATGAGGCACTAAAGCCATCTTCGTCCTCTTCCACTTCAAACGTTTGAGTTGCCTCCTCTTCGTCACCCCAGATAATGAAATTCTCCCACGCCACTTGCTGAACACGATGGAAAGTAGACAGAGGCACTTGAGGAGGATTGTGTATGGTTGATGACACCAGGGAGGTCCCTGACTGATATCGCTTGCTAGGTTTCCCGATACGAGCTTTTTGAAGTGCTAGGAAATGTTTGGACCGTAGACTGGCTGCATTGTAAAGATGATCAGCAGTTGCAACAAGAGAATTGAGTTGGTCGTGCGCATGTCGGAAGTAAATATACCTGTCTTCGTTCTCTGGTTTCTCATATGTGATGTCCTTATCAAAAAGGGATTGAAGATCAATCGGTGTTGTTTTGCGACGGTACAAATCTTTAATATCCATCGCTCGCGAATTTGTGGTTGCTCTCGACGGCACTTTCACGGCATTCTTGTCCTTGAGAGCTCCGCAATCTTCGTTATCGCTGGCAAAATGTTCGACGGCGTCGCTGAGTCCATCACCGAGCATATCTACGTCAACCATCATATCTACGTGAACCATGGTTGTCCCTTCTGAAGGTATGGCTCGTCTTCACAAATCCAGGTCTGGCCAAATCCGCCATTTTGAATTGTCAACCCACCGACAATGGACGAACAATAAACATTAAATAATGCTATTTTGTCGTTAAATATTGATACATACATTCTAAATTGTGACTGGGGTCGAAAATATATCTATGAAAAATTTACTTTATTGAATGTACTTTCATTTTACACTTGAACTCACTAAACCAGAATAGTATTCGAGAATACTTCAATTTTTAGTCAAAAATACAAATTTCAGTGAAAAAGACAATAGAGTATATTTTGAATACAGTCTAGACTGTCAGGAAGAAACAAAACTTTCAGACGTTTTCATATAAATTTTGAGAGAGATAATAGATTGCAGCAAGATACAAATATCAAGTCATTTATTTTGAAGTGTGTTGTTTGCGATCTAGACCCACATTGATCGGAGCTTTTAAGTTGTAGCGTTTCGTTGCGACGTCGCTGTCAATGCAAGCATCATCAAGACATCGGGTGTCGTTCAGAATTGTTGAGATCGTCTTACGATGAACTGAGATGGAAAAATTGTCGTGAATCCATTTGCCCAGATCCTTCATGTTGATTGTTTGCAGTGTCCTCGCAAAATCACGGATAGCATCCTTCTGTGCAAGAGTCAAGCGAGCTGGTTTCGATGGCATGTTTGTCCTCACGATTTGAATTTTTGAATTTCAAGCCGTCGTCAAGTGGTCGCCACTTTCACTTCGAAATTTTATAGATATTTGTTTTCACGGTTTATCATTTTAGGGCATGCGCGAAAATCGAGGATGCACTGTACTTCCACATTAGGCAACTTGGACGGCTTCATGGACGATGAGGCACTAAAGCCATCGTCGTCCTCTTCAGCTTCAAAAGTTTGAGTTGCCTCGTCTTCATCACCCCAGATAATGGAATTCTCCCACACAACTTGCTGAACACGATGGAAAGTCGACAGAGGCACTTGTGGAGGATTTTTGAGGCCTTGTGTTGCTGTTTTGGAGATGGTTGTGTCGGGTGCTCTTTTGTAAAACAATGCACTTTCATCCATGTTGTAAATGTCTTCCTTAGAGTAACGAGACGTTTCAAGCAAGAGCTTGCTCCGACCGTCATCAACTTCGTCTTGGCTAAGGGATGCACGCTCGCCATGGAGTCGACGGGATGTCAAATCGTGGCGTTTCATAAAGCAATATAACCATCCACTTGAAAAATGCATGGGCTTCTTGGGCGATGGCTGAGTTTCATAAATGGCCAGAGCTTGCTCTTTTATCAAATCGCCGGTAATGGACACGTTCATGGCATCACACTTATTTATCCAGATCAAAAGCTCGCGATCTAGACCCACATTGATCGGAGCTTTTAAGTTGTAGCGTTTCGTTGCGACGTCGCTGTCAATGCAAGCATCATCAAGACATCGGGTGTCGTTCAGAATTGTTGAGATCGTCTTACGATGAACTGAGATGGAAAAATTGTCGTGAATCCATTTGCCCAGATCCTTCATGTTGATTGTTTGCAGTGTCCTCGCAAAATCACGGATAGCATCCTTCTGTGCAAGAGTCAAGCGAGCTGGTTTCGATGGCATGTTTGTCCTCACGATTTGAATTTTTGAATTTCAAGCCGTCGTCAAGTGGTCGCCACTTTCACTTCGAAATTTTATAGATATTTGTTTTCACGGTTTATCATTTTAGGGCATGCGCGAAAATCGAGGATGCACTGTACTTCCACATTAGGCAACTTGGACGGCTTCATGGACGATGAGGCACTAAAGCCATCGTCGTCCTCTTCAGCTTCAAAAGTTTGAGTTGCCTCGTCTTCATCACCCCAGATAATGGAATTCTCCCACACAACTTGCTGAACACGATGGAAAGTCGACAGAGGCACTTGTGGAGGATTTTTGAGGCCTTGTGTTGCTGTTTTGGAGATGGTTGTGTCGGGTGCTCTTTTGTAAAACAATGCACTTTCATCCATGTTGTAAATGTCTTCCTTAGAGTAACGAGACGTTTCAAGCAAGAGCTTGCTCCGACCGTCATCAACTTCGTCTTGGCTAAGGGATGCACGCTCGCCATGGAGTCGACGGGATGTCAAATCGTGGCGTTTCATAAAGCAATATAACCATCCACTTGAAAAATGCATGGGCTTCTTGGGCGATGGCTGAGTTTCATAAATGGCCAGAGCTTGCTCTTTTATCAAATCGCCGGTAATGGACACGTTCATGGCATCACACTTATTTATCCAGATCAAAAGCTCGCGATCTAGACCCACATTGATCGGAGCTTTTAAGTTGTAGCGTTTCGTTGCGACGTCGCTGTCAATGCAAGCATCATCAAGACATCGGGTGTCGTTCAGAATTGTTGAGATCGTCTTACGATGAACTGAGATGGAAAAATTGTCGTGAATCCATTTGCCCAGATCCTTCATGTTGATTGTTTGCAGTGTCCTCGCAAAATCACGGATAGCATCCTTCTGTGCAAGAGTCAAGCGAGCTGGTTTCGATGGCATGTTTGTCCTCACGATTTGAATTTTTGAATTTCAAGCCGTCGTCAAGTGGTCGCCACTTTCACTTCGAAATTTTATAGATATTTGTTTTCACGGTTTATCATTTTAGGGCATGCGCGAAAATCGAGGATGCACTGTACTTCCACATTAGGCAACTTGGACGGCTTCATGGACGATGAGGCACTAAAGCCATCGTCGTCCTCTTCAGCTTCAAAAGTTTGAGTTGCCTCGTCTTCATCACCCCAGATAATGGAATTCTCCCACACAACTTGCTGAACACGATGGAAAGTCGACAGAGGCACTTGTGGAGGATTTTTGAGGCCTTGTGTTGCTGTTTGGAGATGGTTGTGTCGGGTGCTCTTTTGTAAAACAATGCACTTTCATCCATGTTGTAAATGTCTTCCTTAGAGTAACGAGACGTTTCAAGCAAGAGCTTGCTCCGACCGTCATCAACTTCGTCTTGGCTAAGGGATGCACGCTCGCCATGGAGTCGACGGGATGTCAAATCGTGGCGTTTCATAAAGCAATATAACCATCCACTTGAAAAATGCATGGGCTTCTTGGGCGATGGCTGAGTTTCATAAATGGCCAGAGCTTGCTCTTTTATCAAATCGCCGGTAATGGACACGTTCATGGCATCACACTTATTTATCCAGATCAAAAGCTCGCGATCTAGACCCACATTGATCGGAGCTTTTAAGTTGTAGCGTTTCGTTGCGACGTCGCTGTCAATGCAAGCATCATCAAGACATCGGGTGTCGTTCAGAATTGTTGAGATCGTCTTACGATGAACTGAGATGGAAAAATTGTCGTGAATCCATTTGCCCAGATCCTTCATGTTGATTGTTTGCAGTGTCCTCGCAAAATCACGGATAGCATCCTTCTGTGCAAGAGTCAAGCGAGCTGGTTTCGATGGCATGTTTGTCCTCACGATTTGAATTTTTGAATTTCAAGCCGTCGTCAAGTGGTCGCCACTTTCACTTCGAAATTTTATAGATATTTGTTTTCACGGTTTATCATTTTAGGGCATGCGCGAAAATCGAGGATGCACTGTACTTCCACATTAGGCAACTTGGACGGCTTCATGGACGATGAGGCACTAAAGCCATCGTCGTCCTCTTCAGCTTCAAAAGTTTGAGTTGCCTCGTCTTCATCACCCCAGATAATGGAATTCTCCACACAACTTGCTGAACACGATGGAAAGTCGACAGAGGCACTTGTGGAGGATTTTTGAGGCCTTGTGTTGCTGTTTTGGAGATGGTTGTGTCGGGTGCTCTTTTGTAAAACAATGCACTTTCATCCATGTTGTAAATGTCTTCCTTAGAGTAACGAGACGTTTCAAGCAAGAGCTTGCTCCGACCGTCATCAACTTCGTCTTGGCTAAGGATGCACGCTCGCCATGGAGTCGACGGGATGTCAAATCGTGGCGTTTCATAAAGCAATATAACCATCCACTTGAAAAATGCATGGGCTTCTTGGGCGATGGCTGAGTTTCATAAATGGCCAGAGCTTGCTCTTTTATCAAATCGCCGGTAATGGACACGTTCATGGCATCACACTTATTTATCCAGATCAAAAGCTCGCGATCTAGACCCACATTGATCGGAGCTTTTAAGTTGTAGCGTTTCGTTGCGACGTCGCTGTCAATGCAAGCATCATCAAGACATCGGGTGTCGTTCAGAATTGTTGAGATCGTCTTACGATGAACTGAGATGGAAAAATTGTCGTGAATCCATTTGCCCAGATCCTTCATGTTGATTGTTTGCAGTGTCCTCGCAAAATCACGGATAGCATCCTTCTGTGCAAGAGTCAAGCGAGCTGGTTTCGATGGCATGTTTGTCCTCACGATTTGAATTTTTGAATTTCAAGCCGTCGTCAAGTGGTCGCCACTTTCACTTCGAAATTTTATAGATATTTGTTTTCACGGTTTATCATTTTAGGGCATGCGCGAAAATCGAGGATGCACTGTACTTCCACATTAGGCAACTTGGACGGCTTCATGGACGATGAGGCACTAAAGCCATCGTCGTCCTCTTCAGCTTCAAAAGTTTGAGTTGCCTCGTCTTCATCACCCCAGATAATGGAATTCTCCCACACAACTTGCTGAACACGATGGAAAGTCGACAGAGGCACTTGTGGAGGATTTTGAGGCCTTGTGTTGCTGTTTTGGAGATGGTTGTGTCGGGTGCTCTTTTGTAAAACAATGCACTTTCATCCATGTTGTAAATGTCTTCCTTAGAGTAACGAGACGTTTCAAGCAAGAGCTTGCTCCGACCGTCATCAACTTCGTCTTGGCTAAGGGATGCACGCTCGCCATGGAGTCGACGGGATGTCAAATCGTGGCGTTTCATAAAGCAATATAACCATCCACTTGAAAAATGCATGGGCTTCTTGGCGATGGCTGAGTTTCATAAATGGCCAGAGCTTGCTCTTTTATCAAATCGCCGGTAATGGACACGTTCATGGCATCACACTTATTTATCCAGATCAAAAGCTCGCGATCTAGACCCACATTGATCGGAGCTTTTAAGTTGTAGCGTTTCGTTGCGACGTCGCTGTCAATGCAAGCATCATCAAGACATCGGGTGTCGTTCAGAATTGTTGAGATCGTCTTACGATGAACTGAGATGGAAAAATTGTCGTGAATCCATTTGCCCAGATCCTTCATGTTGATTGTTTGCAGTGTCCTCGCAAAATCACGGATAGCATCCTTCTGTGCAAGAGTCAAGCGAGCTGGTTTCGATGGCATGTTTGTCCTCACGATTTGAATTTTTGAATTTCAAGCCGTCGTCAAGTGGTCGCCACTTTCACTTCGAAATTTTATAGATATTTGTTTTCACGGTTTATCATTTTAGGGCATGCGCGAAAATCGAGGATGCACTGTACTTCCACATTAGGCAACTTGGACGGCTTCATGGACGATGAGGCACTAAAGCCATCGTCGTCCTCTTCAGCTTCAAAAGTTTGAGTTGCCTCGTCTTCATCACCCCAGATAATGGAATTCTCCCACACAACTTGCTGAACACGATGGAAAGTCGACAGAGGCACTTGTGGAGGATTTTTGAGGCCTTGTGTTGCTGTTTTGGAGATGGTTGTGTCGGGTGCTCTTTTGTAAAACAATGCACTTTCATCCATGTTGTAAATGTCTTCCTTAGAGTAACGAGACGTTTCAAGCAAGAGCTTGCTCCGACCGTCATCAACTTCGTCTTGGCTAAGGGATGCACGCTCGCCATGGAGTCGACGGGATGTCAAATCGTGGCGTTTCATAAAGCAATATAACCATCCACTTGAAAAATGCATGGGCTTCTTGGGCGATGGCTGAGTTTCATAAATGGCCAGAGCTTGCTCTTTTATCAAATCGCCGGTAATGGACACGTTCATGGCATCACACTTATTTATCCAGATCAAAAGCTCGCGATCTAGACCCACATTGATCGGAGCTTTTAAGTTGTAGCGTTTCGTTGCGACGTCGCTGTCAATGCAAGCATCATCAAGACATCGGGTGTCGTTCAGAATTGTTGAGATCGTCTTACGATGAACTGAGATGGAAAAATTGTCGTGAATCCATTTGCCCAGATCCTTCATGTTGATTGTTTGCAGTGTCCTCGCAAAATCACGGATAGCATCCTTCTGTGCAAGAGTCAAGCGAGCTGGTTTCGATGGCATGTTTGTCCTCACGATTTGAATTTTTGAATTTCAAGCCGTCGTCAAGTGGTCGCCACTTTCACTTCGAAATTTTATAGATATTTGTTTTCACGGTTTATCATTTTAGGGCATGCGCGAAAATCGAGGATGCACTGTACTTCCACATTAGGCAACTTGGACGGCTTCATGGACGATGAGGCACTAAAGCCATCGTCGTCCTCTTCAGCTTCAAAAGTTTGAGTTGCCTCGTCTTCATCACCCAGATAATGGAATTCTCCCACACAACTTGCTGAACACGATGGAAAGTCGACAGAGGCACTTGTGGAGGATTTTTGAGGCCTTGTGTTGCTGTTTTGGAGATGGTTGTGTCGGGTGCTCTTTTGTAAAACAATGCACTTTCATCCATGTTGTAAATGTCTTCCTTAGAGTAACGAGACGTTTCAAGCAAGAGCTTGCTCCGACCGTCATCAACTTCGTCTTGGCTAAGGGATGCACGCTCGCCATGGAGTCGACGGGATGTCAAATCGTGGCGTTTCATAAAGCAATATAACCATCCACTTGAAAAATGCATGGGCTTCTTGGGCGATGGCTGAGTTTCATAAATGGCCAGAGCTTGCTCTTTTATCAAATCGCCGGTAATGGACACGTTCATGGCATCACACTTATTTATCCAGATCAAAAGCTCGCGATCTAGACCCACATTGATCGGAGCTTTTAAGTTGTAGCGTTTCGTTGCGACGTCGCTGTCAATGCAAGCATCATCAAGACATCGGGTGTCGTTCAGAATTGTTGAGATCGTCTTACGATGAACTGAGATGGAAAAATTGTCGTGAATCCATTTGCCCAGATCCTTCATGTTGATTGTTTGCAGTGTCCTCGCAAAATCACGGATAGCATCCTTCTGTGCAAGAGTCAAGCGAGCTGGTTTCGATGGCATGTTTGTCCTCACGATTTGAATTTTTGAATTTCAAGCCGTCGTCAAGTGGTCGCCACTTTCACTTCGAAATTTTATAGATATTTGTTTTCACGGTTTATCATTTTAGGGCATGCGCGAAAATCGAGGATGCACTGTACTTCCACATTAGGCAACTTGGACGGCTTCATGGACGATGAGGCACTAAAGCCATCGTCGTCCTCTTCAGCTTCAAAAGTTTGAGTTGCCTCGTCTTCATCACCCCAGATAATGGAATTCTCCCACACAACTTGCTGAACACGATGGAAAGTCGACAGAGGCACTTGTGGAGGATTTTTGAGGCCTTGTGTTGCTGTTTTGGAGATGGTTGTGTCGGTGCTCTTTTGTAAAACAATGCACTTTCATCCATGTTGTAAATGTCTTCCTTAGAGTAACGAGACGTTTCAAGCAAGAGCTTGCTCCGACCGTCATCAACTTCGTCTTGGCTAAGGGATGCACGCTCGCCATGGAGTCGACGGGATGTCAAATCGTGGCGTTTCATAAAGCAATATAACCATCCACTTGAAAAATGCATGGGCTTCTTGGGCGATGGCTGAGTTTCATAAATGGCCAGAGCTTGCTCTTTTATCAAATCGCCGGTAATGGACACGTTCATGGCATCACACTTATTTATCCAGATCAAAAGCTCGCGATCTAGACCCACATTGATCGGAGCTTTAAGTTGTAGCGTTTCGTTGCGACGTCGCTGTCAATGCAAGCATCATCAAGACATCGGTGTCGTTCAGAATTGTTGAGATCGTCTTACGATGAACTGAGATGGAAAAATTGTCGTGAATCCATTTGCCCAGATCCTTCATGTTGATTGTTTGCATGTCTCTGCAAAATCACGATAGCATCCTTCTGTGCAAGAGTCAAGCGAGCTGGTTTCGATGGCATTTGTCCTCACGATTTGATTTTTGAATTTCAAGCGTCGTCAAGTGGTGCCACTTTCACTTCGAAATTTTATAGATATTTGTTTTCACGGTTTATCATTTTAGGCATGCGCGAAAATCGAGATGCACTGTACTTCCACATTAGGCAACTTGGACGGCTTCATGGACGATGAGGCACTAAAGCCATCGTCGTCCTCTTCAGCTTCAAAAGTTTGAGTTGCCTCGTCTTCATCACCCCAGATAATGGAATTCTCCACACAACTTGCTGACACGATGGAAAGTCGACAGAGGCACTTGTGGAGGATTTTTGAGGCCTTGTGTTGCTGTTTTGGAGATGGTTGTGTCGGGTGCTCTTTTGTAAAACAATGCACTTTCATCCATGTTGTAAATGTCTTCCTTAGAGTAACGAGACGTTTCAAGCAAGACTTGCTCCGACCGTCATCAACTTCGTCTTGGCTAAGGATGCACGCTCGCCATGGAGTCGACGGGATGTCAAATCGTGGCGTTTCATAAAGCAATATAACCATCCACTTGAAAAATGCATGGGCTTCTTGGCGATGCTGAGTTTCATAAATGGCCAGAGCTTGCTCTTTTATCAAATCGCCGTAATGGACACGTTCATGGCATCACACTTATTTATCCAGATCAAAAGCTCGCGATCTAGAACCACATTGATCGGAGCTTTTAAGTTGTAGCGTTTCGTTGCGACGTCGCTGTCAATGCAAGCATCATCAAGACATCGGTGTCGTTCAGAATTGTTGAGATCGTCTTACGATGAACTGAGATGGAAAAATTGTCGTGAATCCATTTGCCCAGATCCTTCATGTTGATTGTTTGCAGTGTCCTCGCAAAATCACGGATAGCATCCTTCTGTGCAAGAGTCAAGCGAGCTGGTTTCGATGGCATGTTTGTCCTCACGATTTGAATTTTGAATTTCAAGCCGTCGTCAAGTGGTCGCCACTTTCACTTCGAAATTTTATAGATATTTGTTTTCACGGTTTATCATTTTAGGGCATGCGCGAAAATCGAGGATGCACTGTACTTCCACATTAGGCAACTTGGACGGCTTCATGGACGATGAGGCACTAAAGCCATCGTCGTCCTCTTCAGCTTCAAAAAGTTTGAGTTGCCTCGTCTTCATCACCCCAGATAATGGAATTCTCCCACACAACTTGCTGAACACGATGAAAGTCGACAGAGCACTTGTGGAGGATTTTTGAGGCCTTGTGTTGCTGTTTTGGAGATGGTTGTGTCGGGTGCTCTTTTGTAAAACAATGCACTTTCATCCATGTTGTAAATGTCTTCCTTAAGAGTAACGAGACGTTTCAAGCAAGAGCTTGCTCCGACCGTCATCAACTTCGTCTTGGCTAAGGATGCACGCTCGCCATGGAGTCGACGGATGTCAAATCGTGGCGTTTCATAAAGCAATATAACCATCCACTTGAAAAATGCATGGGCTTCTTGGCGATGGCTGAGTTTCATAAATGGCCAGAGCTTGCTCTTTTATCAAATCGCCGGTAATGGACACGTTCATGGCATCACACTTATTTATCCAGATCAAAAGCTCGCGATCTAGACCCACATTGATCGGAGCTTTTAAGTTGTAGCGTTTCGTTGCGACGTCGCTGTCAATGCAAGCATCATCAAGACATCGGTGTCGTTCAGAATTGTTGAGATCGTCTTACGATGAACTGAGATGGAAAAATTGTCGTGAATCCATTTGCCCAGATCCTTCATGTTGATTGTTTGCAGTGTCCTCGCAAAATCACGGATAGCATCCTTCTGTGCAAGAGTCAAGCGAGCTGGTTTCGATGGCATGTTTGTCCTCACGATTTGAATTTTGAATTTCAAGCCGTCGTCAAGTGGTCGCCACTTTCACTTCGAAATTTTATAGATATTTGTTTTCACGGTTTATCATTTTAGGGCATGCGCGAAAATCGAGGATGCACTGTACTTCCACATTAGGCAACTTGGACGGCTTCATGGACGATGAGGCACTAAAGCCATCGTCGTCCTCTTCAGCTTCAAAAGTTTGAGTTGCCTCGTCTTCATCACCCCAGATAATGGAATTCTCCCACACAACTTGCTGAACACGATGGAAAGTCGACAGAGGCACTTGTGGAGGATTTTTGAGGCCTTGTGTTGCTGTTTTGGAGATGGTTGTGTCGGGTGCTCTTTTGTAAAACAATGCACTTTCATCCATGTTGTAAATGTCTTCCTTAGAGTAACGAGACGTTTCAAGCAAGAGCTTGCTCCGACCGTCATCAACTTCGTCTTGGCTAAGGGATGCACGCTCGCCATGGAGTCGACGGGATGTCAAATCGTGGCGTTTCATAAAGCAATATAACCATCCACTTGAAAAAATGCATGGGCTTCTTGGGCGATGGCTGAGTTTCATAAATGGCCAGAGCTTGCTCTTTTATCAAATCGCCGGTAATGGACACGTTCATGGCATCACACTTATTTATCCAGATCAAAAGCTCGCGATCTAGACCCACATTGATCGGAGCTTTTAAGTTGTAGCGTTTCGTTGCGACGTCGCTGTCAATGCAAGCATCATCAAGACATCGGGTGTCGTTCAGAATTGTTGAGATCGTCTTACGATGAACTGAGATGGAAAAATTGTCGTGAATCCATTTGCCCAGATCCTTCATGTTGATTGTTTGCAGTGTCCTCGCAAAATCACGGATAGCATCCTTCTGTGCAAGAGTCAAGCGAGCTGGTTTCGATGGCATGTTTGTCCTCACGATTTGAATTTTTGAATTTCAAGCCGTCGTCAAGTGGTCGCCACTTTCACTTCGAAATTTTATAGATATTTGTTTTCACGGTTTATCATTTTAGGGCATGCGCGAAAATCGAGGATGCACTGTACTTCCACATTAGGCAACTTGGACGGCTTCATGGACGATGAGGCACTAAAGCCATCGTCGTCCTCTTCAGCTTCAAAAGTTTGAGTTGCCTCGTCTTCATCACCCCAGATAATGGAATTCTCCCACACAACTTGCTGAACACGATGGAAAGTCGACAGAGGCACTTGTGGAGGATTTTTGAGGCCTTGTGTTGCTGTTTTGGAGATGGTTGTGTCGGGTGCTCTTTTGTAAAACAATGCACTTTCATCCATGTTGTAAATGTCTTCCTTAGAGTAACGAGACGTTTCAAGCAAGAGCTTGCTCCGACCGTCATCAACTTCGTCTTGGCTAAGGGATGCACGCTCGCCATGGAGTCGACGGGATGTCAAATCGTGGCGTTTCATAAAGCAATATAACCATCCACTTGAAAAATGCATGGCTTCTTGGGCGATGGCTGAGTTTCATAAATGGCCAGAGCTTGCTCTTTTATCAAATCGCCGGTAATGGACACGTTCATGGCATCACACTTATTTATCCAGATCAAAAGCTCGCGATCTAGACCCACATTGATCGGAGCTTTTAAGTTGTAGCGTTTCGTTGCGACGTCGCTGTCAATGCAAGCATCATCAAGACATCGGGTGTCGTTCAGAATTGTTGAGATCGTCTTACGATGAACTGAGATGGAAAAATTGTCGTGAATCCATTTGCCCAGATCCTTCATGTTGATTGTTTGCAGTGTCCTCGCAAAATCACGGATAGCATCCTTCTGTGCAAGAGTCAAGCGAGCTGGTTTCGATGGCATGTTTGTCCTCACGATTTGAATTTTTGAATTTCAAGCCGTCGTCAAGTGGTCGCCACTTTCACTTCGAAATTTTATAGATATTTGTTTTCACGGTTTATCATTTTAGGGCAATGCGCGAAAATCGAGGATGCACTGTACTTCCACATTAGGCAACTTGGACGGCTTCATGGACGATGAGGCACTAAAGCCATCGTCGTCCTCTCAGCTTCAAAAGTTTGAGTTGCCTCGTCTTCATCACCCCAGATAATGGAATTCTCCCACACAACTTGCTGAACACGATGGAAAGTCGACAGAGGCACTTGTGGAGGATTTTGAGGCCTTGTGTTGCTGTTTTGGAGATGGTTGTGTCGGGTGCTCTTTTGTAAAACAATGCACTTTCATCCATGTTGTAAATGTCTTCCTTAGAGTAACGAGACGTTTCAAGCAAGAGCTTGCTCCGACCGTCATCAACTTCGTCTTGGCTAAGGGATGCACGCTCGCCATGGAGTCGACGGGATGTCAAATCGTGGCGTTTCATAAAGCAATATAACCATCCACTTGAAAAATGCATGGGCTTCTTGGGCGATGGCTGAGTTTCATAAATGGCCAGAGCTTGCTCTTTTATCAAATCGCCGGTAATGGACACGTTCATGGCATCACACTTATTTATCCAGATCAAAAGCTCGCGATCTAGACCCACATTGATCGGAGCTTTTAAGTTGTAGCGTTTCGTTGCGACGTCGCTGTCAATGCAAGCATCATCAAGACATCGGGTGTCGTTCAGAATTGTTGAGATCGTCTTACGATGAACTGAGATGGAAAAATTGTCGTGAATCCATTTGCCCAGATCCTTCATGTTGATTGTTTGCAGTGTCCTCGCAAAATCACGGATAGCATCCTTCTGTGCAAGAGTCAAGCGAGCTGGTTTCGATGGCATGTTTGTCCTCACGATTTGAATTTTTGAATTTCAAGCCGTCGTCAAGTGGTCGCCACTTTCACTTCGAAATTTTATAGATATTTGTTTTCACGGTTTATCATTTTAGGGCATGCGCGAAAATCGAGGATGCACTGTACTTCCACATTAGGCAACTTGGACGGCTTCATGGACGATGAGGCACTAAAGCCATCGTCGTCCTCTTCAGCTTCAAAAGTTTGAGTTGCCTCGTCTTCATCACCCCAGATAATGGAATTCTCCCACACAACTTGCTGAACACGATGGAAAGTCGACAGAGGCACTTGTGGAGGATTTTTGAGGCCTTGTGTTGCTGTTTTGGAGATGGTTGTGTCGGGTGCTCTTTTGTAAAACAATGCACTTTCATCCATGTTGTAAATGTCTTCCTTAGAGTAACGAGACGTTTCAAGCAAGAGCTTGCTCCGACCGTCATCAACTTCGTCTTGGCTAAGGGATGCACGCTCGCCATGGAGTCGACGGGATGTCAAATCGTGGCGTTTCATAAAGCAATATAACCATCCACTTGAAAAATGCATGGGCTTCTTGGGCGATGGCTGAGTTTCATAAATGGCCAGAGCTTGCTCTTTTATCAAATCGCCGGTAATGGACACGTTCATGGCATCACACTTATTTATCCAGATCAAAAAGCTCGCGATCTAGACCCACATTGATCGGAGCTTTTAAGTTGTAGCGTTTCGTTGCGACGTCGCTGTCAATGCAAGCATCATCAAGACATCGGGTGTCGTTCAGAATTGTTGAGATCGTCTTACGATGAACTGAGATGGAAAAATTGTCGTGAATCCATTTGCCCAGATCCTTCATGTTGATTGTTTGCAGTGTCCTCGCAAAATCACGGATAGCATCCTTCTGTGCAAGAGTCAAGCGAGCTGGTTTCGATGGCATGTTTGTCCTCACGATTTGAATTTTTGAATTTCAAGCCGTCGTCAAGTGGTCGCCACTTTCACTTCGAAATTTTATAGATATTTGTTTTCACGGTTTATCATTTTAGGGCATGCGCGAAAATCGAGGATGCACTGTACTTCCACATTAGGCAACTTGGACGGCTTCATGGACGATGAGGCACTAAAGCCATCGTCGTCCTCTTCAGCTTCAAAAGTTTGAGTTGCCTCGTCTTCATCACCCCAGATAATGGAATTCTCCCACACAACTTGCTGAACACGATGGAAAGTCGACAGAGGCACTTGTGGAGGATTTTTGAGGCCTTGTGTTGCTGTTTTGGAGATGGTTGTGTCGGGTGCTCTTTTGTAAAACAATGCACTTTCATCCATGTTGTAAATGTCTTCCTTAGAGTAACGAGACGTTTCAAGCAAGAGCTTGCTCCGACCGTCATCAACTTCGTCTTGGCTAAGGGATGCACGCTCGCCATGGAGTCGACGGGATGTCAAATCGTGGCGTTTCATAAAGCAATATAACCATCCACTTGAAAAATGCATGGGCTTCTTGGGCGATGGCTGAGTTTCATAAATGGCCAGAGCTTGCTCTTTTATCAAATCGCCGGTAATGGACACGTTCATGGCATCACACTTATTTATCCAGATCAAAAGCTCGCGATCTAGACCCACATTGATCGGAGCTTTTAAGTTGTAGCGTTTCGTTGCGACGTCGCTGTCAATGCAAGCATCATCAAGACATCGGGTGTCGTTCAGAATTGTTGAGATCGTCTTACGATGAACTGAGATGGAAAAATTGTCGTGAATCCATTTGCCCAGATCCTTCATGTTGATTGTTTGCAGTGTCCTCGCAAAATCACGGATAGCATCCTTCTGTGCAAGAGTCAAGCGAGCTGGTTTCGATGGCATGTTTGTCCTCACGATTTGAATTTTTGAATTTCAAGCCGTCGTCAAGTGGTCGCCACTTTCACTTCGAAATTTTATAGATATTTGTTTTCACGGTTTATCATTTTAGGGCATGCGCGAAAATCGAGGATGCACTGTACTTCCACATTAGGCAACTTGGACGGCTTCATGGACGATGAGGCACTAAAGCCATCGTCGTCCTCTTCAGCTTCAAAAGTTTGAGTTGCCTCGTCTTCATCACCCCAGATAATGGAATTCTCCCACACAACTTGCTGAACACGATGGAAAGTCGACAGAGGCACTTGTGGAGGATTTTTGAGGCCTTGTGTTGCTGTTTTGGAGATGGTTGTGTCGGGTGCTCTTTTGTAAAACAATGCACTTTCATCCATGTTGTAAATGTCTTCCTTAGAGTAACGAGACGTTTCAAGCAAGAGCTTGCTCCGACCGTCATCAACTTCGTCTTGGCTAAGGGATGCACGCTCGCCATGGAGTCGACGGGATGTCAAATCGTGGCGTTTCATAAAGCAATATAACCATCCACTTGAAAAATGCATGGGCTTCTTGGGCGATGGCTGAGTTTCATAAATGGCCAGAGCTTGCTCTTTTATCAAATCGCCGGTAATGGACACGTTCATGGCATCACACTTATTTATCCAGATCAAAAGCTCGCGATCTAGACCCACATTGATCGGAGCTTTTAAGTTGTAGCGTTTCGTTGCGACGTCGCTGTCAATGCAAGCATCATCAAGACATCGGGTGTCGTTCAGAATTGTTGAGATCGTCTTACGATGAACTGAGATGGAAAAATTGTCGTGAATCCATTTGCCCAGATCCTTCATGTTGATTGTTTGCAGTGTCCTCGCAAAATCACGGATAGCATCCTTCTGTGCAAGAGTCAAGCGAGCTGGTTTCGATGGCATGTTTGTCCTCACGATTTGAATTTTTGAATTTCAAGCCGTCGTCAAGTGGTCGCCACTTTCACTTCGAAATTTTATAGATATTTGTTTTCACGGTTTATCATTTTAGGGCATGCGCGAAAATCGAGGATGCACTGTACTTCCACATTAGGCAACTTGGACGGCTTCATGGACGATGAGGCACTAAAGCCATCGTCGTCCTCTTCAGCTTCAAAAGTTTGAGTTGCCTCGTCTTCATCACCCCAGATAATGGAATTCTCCCACACAACTTGCTGAACACGATGGAAAGTCGACAGAGGCACTTGTGGAGGATTGGGTATGGTTGATGACACCAGGGAGGTCCCTGACTGATATCGCTTGCTAGGTTTCCCAACACGTGCTGTCTGGAGTGCTCGGAAATTTTGGGACCGTTGACTGATTGCGCTGTAAAGATGATCAGCAGTTGCAACAAGATCTTCGAGTTGGTCGCGAGCATACCGAACCTCTCCACGTATTGGTTTCTCACTTTTGGCCTCCTTATCAAAAAGTGATTGAAGATCAATCGGTGTTGTTTTGCGACGGTACAAATCTTTAATATCCATCGCCCGCGAATTTGTGCTTGGTCTCCACGGCACTTTCACGGCATTCTTGTCCTTGAGAGCTCCGCAGTCTTCGTTATCGCTGGCAAAGTGTTCGACGGCGTCGCTGAGTCCATCACCGAGAATATCTACGTGAACCATGGTTGTCCCTTCTGAAGGTATGGCTTGTCTTCACAAATCCAGGTCTGGCCAAATCCACCATTTTAAATTGTCACCGACAATGGACGAACAATAAACACTAAATAATGTAAATATTCGTTAAATAGTGTTTATGTTGAATAAATTAGTGTATCTGGGCGATCCTTCGATAAATGATATTTCCATAAAAACCTTACAATAATTGATATATTTTGTCGTGGAACTCACCAAATATGTGGATTGTTTGCCACATCGCATTGAAACGTGAACCTTGGCGAAATTTTCGACAGATGCCACAACACAGCCAAAAGGATTAAGGAGCCATTCCCTGTCCATTGACGCTCACAACATAACACAAGTTGACGTCCGAGTTGCAATCCTTACATGCAAAAATTCGACTTTGCATTTGGCAAATTTGAGACTTGGTACACCATACAAACCTACGCCAAACACAGTTGCGAAATCTGCCTAATGCGTAAGGTAAAAAACGAAAATTTTTACTCACAATTCATTCCAAGTACAAAATGAAATGAATCAAATTTGGTTTACACCTCTGCTGACGTAAGTCTACTGCAGTACATTTACTGTTCAATACAACATACATTAAACGTTGTATTACATTGAATCAATACTACTTTTGTGTGGCCGCTTCCACATTTGGTATGTCGGTGCAGGTACTTTCTTCACAGGAATGTGATTGTTTGGCGCATCTGCTGATATTTTAGTCCATTCTGAAGTAGCCAGCAAATACTTGAATGTTTTCTTTGATTACTTCCAACACTGCATTCGCTGGTGTCAAAACAATCCGTTTACAGGATGCAATGTCAGGACAAACAACAATGTATATTAAAGGGTCGGCTTGTTCTTGTTTGAAAATCTCATTCATTGTCTTCAGCTGTTGTACGTCCAAAGAATGCTCCTTTCCTGTTGTAATTTGCAGGTACGCCACTTGCTTCTTGCCAGATCCAAGCTTGAGTTTTACAATGCTGTCAATGTTGGGAAAATCATAGCAATGTGGAAACCAATACACAAAATTGTCGTTGTCTCGCCACTTGGTCAGGTCAGTTTCGTAATCTGTCGCAGTGCCAGTGCATGCCGGTCTTCCATGCTGCAAACGCAGTTGTTTCACAGTCCAATGCCGATCGCAGTTCGACTTGCTTGGCTCGGGATGCTCATATTCAGACACATACAATTTCAATCTGTTGTCAGCGGCAAGCAAGTGTAGGCAAAGCTCAAAAACTGACGCAGCAAGGGAGGTATGTCCAGCAGCTCTAGCCCAATTGAAAATGCGGTACAGATAATCAGGGTGTAATCTTGTTGAAAGAGTCAGAATAGCATACTCCGAATCCATCAATTCCTCCCAGGCATCAAATGCGATGAAATTCAGTTGATCATTGGGGTCCTTGACGAACGTCCGCCTCATTTCACCCCTTTTGATATCAACACCCCTGACTGACGTGAATGAAAATGGGTCATCCATATAGCGGAGGTAATCCAATGTTCGAATTCGTATTTCCTCCACAATATCGAGAAGAAATTGGCGAACATTTCCACCAGAATAGTAATATCGCTTGGAAACTTGGTCTTCGTCCCAACCTTTGAGCAGCTGTCCAAGGCATTTGAGATCCTTCAATAGCCAAGAGGGATGAAGAACGCTGTAAGTATACTCACGTTCCTGACTTTTCAAATCCACTTGATACGATGTTGCCAGCAATTTAAACGTTTGAAGCCCTTCTGGAATGTCCTTGTAGTCAAATCCATCCAACATCAGATACACCTCTCGTTTGAGTTGCAGCGCTTTGTAGATTTCTCTCGCCTGGGATACTTCGCATTTTGGCACTGTAAAATACTGGACTTGGTTGTTTTCGTATCCCAAGTCAACAGCCCTGGTCAAGGCTCATCACCTTCCTGTAGACAAGCACGTTCTTCTTTTGTTCAAATGCCACGTAAAAGGCCAGCAAGCACAACATGGTCGATTTGCAGCCGAGGAGACTGTCCACGCTCTCAAGACGATGATCAAGAAGGAGAAGGAAAGTATCACTTGCGATGCTGATGCGCTGAAGCTTTATATGGCGTTGAAGAATGGAGCTTGGCTGTCGGACGAAGACGCGGATTTGAAAGATCTTTACCATATTGGACGAGAAGCAGTAGTGTGCCATACAGGCAAAGAACTCATACAAGAAGATTTGGAACTGGATCCAGATGATACAGTTGGTGCTTGCTTTGTGGGGGAACAGGAAGAATTGAAACCTGAGATTGCAACAAGACAAATTCACGTGTTGGTGGTTGTCCCAGAAGGTGCACGTTCTATCACGGGGAGCGCAATGGAAATGTCCACCATGGATCCCCACTTGAAACAAGATATTACCGAGTTGACTGAATGGTCTGTGGGAAAACTGCACAAACTTCCATCAATACACGAGTTTATGAAGGGTTTGGGTGGCTGTACCAAAGAAGGAAAGCTCTATTGGCGGTTGGAGGAGAAGCAAATTGCATCGATTGTCTTGACAGGATGGTCTGGAGCTGATTTACCCCGTTACGCAATCAAAAACAAGAGATGCATTTTGACGGGATCTCCTGGTGCGGGCAAATCGACCATGTTGTGCTTGCTGGCCTTTTACGTCGCATTTGAACAAAAGAAGAACGTGCTTGTCTACAGAAAGGTGATGAGCCTTGACCAGGGCTGTTGACTTGGGATACGAAAACAACCAAGTCCAGTATTTTACAGTGCCAAAATGCGAAGTATCCCAGGCGAGAGAAATCTACAAAGCGCTGCAACTCAAACGAGAGGTGTATCTGATGTTGGATGGATTTGACTACAAGGACATTCCAGAAGGGCTTCAAACGTTTAAATTGCTGGCAACATCGTATCAAGTGGATTTGAAAAGTCAGGAACGTGAGTATACTTACAGCGTTCTTCATCCCTCTTGGCTATTGAAGGATCTCAAATGCCTTGGACAGCTGCTCAAAGGTTGGGACGAAGACCAAGTTTCCAAGCGATATTACTATTCTGGTGGAAATGTTCGCCAATTTCTTCTCGATATTGTGGAGGAAATACGAATTCGAACATTGGATTACCTCCGCTATATGGATGACCCATTTTCATTCACGTCAGTCAGGGGTGTTGATATCAAAAGGGGTGAAATGAGGCGGACGTTCGTCAAGGACCCCAATGATCAACTGAATTTCATCGCATTTGATGCCTGGGAGGAATTGATGGATTCGGAGTATGCTATTCTGACTCTTTCAACAAGATTACACCCTGATTATCTGTACCGCATTTTCAATTGGGCTAGAGCTGCTGGACATACCTCCCTTGCTGCGTCAGTTTTTGAGCTTTGCCTACACTTGCTTGCCGCTGACAACAGATTGAAATTGTATGTGTCTGAATATGAGCATCCCGAGCCAAGCAAGTCGAACTGCGATCGGCATTGGACTGTGAAACAACTGCGTTTGCAGCATGGAAGACCGGCATGCACTGGCACTGCGACAGATTACGAAACTGACCTGACCAAGTGGCGAGACAACGACAATTTTGTGTATTGGTTTCCACATTGCTATGATTTTCCCAACATTGACAGCATTGTAAAACTCAAGCTTGGATCTGGCAAGAAGCAAGTGGCGTACCTGCAAATTACAACAGGAAAGGAGCATTCTTTGGACGTACAACAGCTGAAGACAATGAATGAGATTTTCAAACAAGAACAAGCCGACCCTTTAATATACATTGTTGTTTGTCCTGACATTGCATCCTGTAAACGGATTGTTTTGACACCAGCGAATGCAGTGTTGGAAGTAATCAAAGAAAACATTCAAGTATTTGCTGGCTACTTCAGAATGGACTAAAATATCAGCAGATGCGCCAAACAATCACATTCCTGTGAAGAAAGTACCTGCACCGACATACCAAATGTGGAAGCGGCCACACAAAAGTAGTATTGATTCAATGTAATACAACGTTTAATGTATGTTGTATTGAACAGTAAATGTACTGCAGTAGACTTACGTCAGCAGAGGTGTAAACCAAATTTGATTCATTTCATTTTGTACTTGGAATGAATTGTGAGTAAAAATTTTCGTTTTTTACCTTACGCATTAGGCAGATTTCGCAACTGTGTTTGGCGTAGGTTTGTATGGTGTACCAAGTCTCAAATTTGCCAAATGCAAAGTCGAATTTTTGCATGTAAGGATTGCAACTCGGACGTCAACTTGTGTTATGTTGTGAGCGTCAATGGACAGGGAATGGCTCCTTAATCCTTTTGGCTGTGTTGTGGCATCTGTCGAAAATTTCGCCAAGGTTCACGTTTCAATGCGATGTGGCAAACAATCCACATATTTGGTGAGTTCCACGACAAAATATATCAATTATTGTAAGGTTTTTATGGAAATATCATTTATCGAAGGATCGCCCAGATACACTAATTTATTCAACATAAACACTATTTAACGAATATTTACATTATTTAGTGTTTATTGTTCGTCCATTGTCGGTGACAATTTAAAATGGTGGATTTGGCCAGACCTGGATTTGTGAAGACAAGCCATACCTTCAGAAGGGACAACCATGGTTCACGTAGATATTCTCGGTGATGGACTCAGCGACGCCGTCGAACACTTTGCCAGCGATAACGAAGATTGCGGAGCTCTCAAGGACAAGAATGCCGTGAAAGTGCCGTGGAGACCAACCACAAATTCGCGGGCGATGGATATTAAAGATTTGTACCGTCGCAAAACAACACCGATTGATCTTCAATCACTTTTTGATAAGGAGGCCAAAAGTGAGAAACCAATACGTGGAGAGGTTCGGTATGCTCGCGACCAACTCGAAGATCTTGTTGCAACTGCTGATCATCTTTACAGCGCAATCAGTCAACGGTCCCAAAATTTCCGAGCACTCCAGACAGCACGTGTTGGGAAACCTAGCAAGCGATATCAGTCAGGGACCTCCCTGGTGTCATCAACCATACCCAATCCTCCACAAGTGCCTCTGTCGACTTTCCATCGTGTTCAGCAAGTTGTGTGGGAGAATTCCATTATCTGGGGTGATGAAGACGAGGCAACTCAAACTTTTGAAGCTGAAGAGGACGACGATGGCTTTAGTGCCTCATCGTCCATGAAGCCGTCCAAGTTGCCTAATGTGGAAGTACAGTGCATCCTCGATTTTCGCGCATGCCCTAAAATGATAAACCGTGAAAACAAATATCTATAAAATTTCGAAGTGAAAGTGGCGACCACTTGACGACGGCTTGAAATTCAAAAATTCAAATCGTGAGGACAAACATGCCATCGAAACCAGCTCGCTTGACTCTTGCACAGAAGGATGCTATCCGTGATTTTGCGAGGACACTGCAAACAATCAACATGAAGGATCTGGGCAAATGGATTCACGACAATTTTTCCATCTCAGTTCATCGTAAGACGATCTCAACAATTCTGAACGACACCCGATGTCTTGATGATGCTTGCATTGACAGCGACGTCGCAACGAAACGCTACAACTTAAAAGCTCCGATCAATGTGGGTCTAGATCGCGAGCTTTTGATCTGGATAAATAAGTGTGATGCCATGAACGTGTCCATCACCGGCGATTTGATAAAAGAGCAAGCTCTGGCCATTTATGAAACTCAGCCATCGCCCAAGAAGCCCATGCATTTTTCAAGTGGATGGTTATATTGCTTTATGAAACGCCACGATTTGACATCCCGTCGACTCCATGGCGAGCGTGCATCCCTTAGCCAAGACGAAGTTGATGACGGTCGGAGCAAGCTCTTGCTTGAAACGTCTCGTTACTCTAAGGAAGACATTTACAACATGGATGAAAGTGCATTGTTTTACAAAAGAGCACCCGACACAACCATCTCCAAAACAGCAACACAAGGCCTCAAAAATCCTCCACAAGTGCCTCTGTCGACTTTCCATCGTGTTCAGCAAGTTGTGTGGGAGAATTCCATTATCTGGGGTGATGAAGACGAGGCAACTCAAACTTTTGAAGCTGAAGAGGACGACGATGGCTTTAGTGCCTCATCGTCCATGAAGCCGTCCAAGTTGCCTAATGTGGAAGTACAGTGCATCCTCGATTTTCGCGCATGCCCTAAAATGATAAACCGTGAAAACAAATATCTATAAAATTTCGAAGTGAAAGTGGCGACCACTTGACGACGGCTTGAAATTCAAAAATTCAAATCGTGAGGACAAACATGCCATCGAAACCAGCTCGCTTGACTCTTGCACAGAAGGATGCTATCCGTGATTTTGCGAGGACACTGCAAACAATCAACATGAAGGATCTGGGCAAATGGATTCACGACAATTTTTCCATCTCAGTTCATCGTAAGACGATCTCAACAATTCTGAACGACACCCGATGTCTTGATGATGCTTGCATTGACAGCGACGTCGCAACGAAACGCTACAACTTAAAAGCTCCGATCAATGTGGGTCTAGATCGCGAGCTTTTGATCTGGATAAATAAGTGTGATGCCATGAACGTGTCCATCACCGGCGATTTGATAAAAGAGCAAGCTCTGGCCATTTATGAAACTCAGCCATCGCCCAAGAAGCCCATGCATTTTTCAAGTGGATGGTTATATTGCTTTATGAAACGCCACGATTTGACATCCCGTCGACTCCATGGCGAGCGTGCATCCCTTAGCCAAGACGAAGTTGATGACGGTCGGAGCAAGCTCTTGCTTGAAACGTCTCGTTACTCTAAGGAAGACATTTACAACATGGATGAAAGTGCATTGTTTTACAAAAGAGCACCCGACACAACCATCTCCAAAACAGCAACACAAGGCCTCAAAAATCCTCCACAAGTGCCTCTGTCGACTTTCCATCGTGTTCAGCAAGTTGTGTGGGAGAATTCCATTATCTGGGGTGATGAAGACGAGGCAACTCAAACTTTTGAAGCTGAAGAGGACGACGATGGCTTTAGTGCCTCATCGTCCATGAAGCCGTCCAAGTTGCCTAATGTGGAAGTACAGTGCATCCTCGATTTTCGCGCATGCCCTAAAATGATAAACCGTGAAAACAAATATCTATAAAATTTCGAAGTGAAAGTGGCGACCACTTGACGACGGCTTGAAATTCAAAAATTCAAATCGTGAGGACAAACATGCCATCGAAACCAGCTCGCTTGACTCTTGCACAGAAGGATGCTATCCGTGATTTTGCGAGGACACTGCAAACAATCAACATGAAGGATCTGGGCAAATGGATTCACGACAATTTTTCCATCTCAGTTCATCGTAAGACGATCTCAACAATTCTGAACGACACCCGATGTCTTGATGATGCTTGCATTGACAGCGACGTCGCAACGAAACGCTACAACTTAAAAGCTCCGATCAATGTGGGTCTAGATCGCGAGCTTTTGATCTGGATAAATAAGTGTGATGCCATGAACGTGTCCATTACCGGCGATTTGATAAAAGAGCAAGCTCTGGCCATTTATGAAACTCAGCCATCGCCCAAGAAGCCCATGCATTTTTCAAGTGGATGGTTATATTGCTTTATGAAACGCCACGATTTGACATCCCGTCGACTCCATGGCGAGCGTGCATCCCTTAGCCAAGACGAAGTTGATGACGGTCGGAGCAAGCTCTTGCTTGAAACGTCTCGTTACTCTAAGGAAGACATTTACAACATGGATGAAAGTGCATTGTTTTACAAAAGAGCACCCGACACAACCATCTCCAAAACAGCAACACAAGGCCTCAAAAAAGACAAAACGAGGATCACCGTGGCTTTGGCCGCAAACTGCAGTGGTTCGGACAAGCTTCCTCTCTTGTTCATTGGGAAAGCTGCTCGCCCTAGATGCTTTGGTAACAAGTCAGCCGAGCAGTTGTGTTTCATTTACCGATTCAATCGCAAGGCATGGATGACGATCACTATTTTCTCCGAATGGATATCCAAATTCAATGCGATGATGGCGACGATGGGTCGCTCTGTGCTCTTGGTTCTGGATAATGCTTCGTCACACAAGATTGAAGAAGTTGAACTCACTCATGTGCGCGTGTTGATGCTGCCTCCGAACGCGACGTCTGCTCTCCAGCCCATGGATGCCGGGGTGATTGCTGCCTTCAAACGGTACTTCAAGCGCAAGCAGTTGCGCCATGCAATCCAACGGGTGAATCGTGTTCCCGACGACAAATTGAAAGACTTCAAAAAGCTGGGGTCAAAGATATACGCCGTTGATCAACTTACTGCTATGAACTGGGCGAAGTCAGCATGGGATGATGTGACGCCAGAGACAATCAAGAATTGTTGGCTGCACACTGGCATTGTTCAAGCAGATTAAGGACAATACAAATTTCAAGTTTCATGTTTTCTCTTAAACTTTATGCTCTCACAAAATTTTATACTGTGAAAACAAATATTTATTTTGTGCGCGAAAATCGAGGATGCACTGTAACACCTTCAATTAAAACTTACAGCGTGGATGACCTCACATACGAGTTCAATGATAAAGGATTTGATATGAAGAAACCTCGCCAGTACCGTTGGCAGATTCCACGGGCTCCGGCCCCTCCTCAGCCCAAACGAGAGAAGGCACCCTTGGCTTGCGCCTTAAACCCGTCCCTTATGGATGATCGTTGGCTTAGTGCAATTGGCTGGGATGATTGCCATGATATGCCACCTTCACGAGTTCTTTTGGATGAAAATGATGTGCACTTGATATTATCCAATCCTTTGGTCGAAAATACCCGGGCCACCTTGCGCGTTCCCCAGAAAAAGCTGGGGAAAATTGAGGCGAAACAGGAGGAAAAGAAAAGACACGAAGAAGATAGATGGAGTCGTCGTCGCGATGCAGAGAATGAAGCCGATTTCGGTCAGGACACTGCATTGGTACGGAATGCAGATAAAAAGCCACGCATCGACACCCGTATTCGCGACAAATTGGGGCACATTCACCACTCCTTACCAGCCGTTAAGCTCAACCTCACCCAACCTGAACTACCTCTGGCAAAATTGCGTGAATTCCATCGTCCACGCGGCAAATTCAAAATTCACGAACACATGCGTGTTTTCAGTGCAAAAGAAGCTGAAAAGACCAAGAGCGTCAAGCTCAACGAGGCTGAGCTCAACGACCCAACTTTGTCCCAAATCAAGAAGTCGTCAGACTTGAATCCGAACACTGTATATCATGGAGCTGCCTCCATTGTATCTTGCCGGACAGATCGAGCCACAAATCGAAGTGCCCGCTCCAAACTCCCGCAGTGCCAATGACTTCATTCGACCATACATGTCGTTCCACATATTGCGGCTGTTTAAGAGAACGAGCGATGGTGAACGTCTGAAAATCGAAGACATCGCTCGCACGTTTCCAAAACAGTCTAGCACAGCCGTTCGCAGACGTATGAAGGAAGTCGCAACGTTTGAACGTGGAGGCGACGACCCAGGTTGGTGGAAGAAGAAGGCCCCTTCGGAACTCATCAGTGAGGATGAAATTCGAGCAAAGGTATCCCCAGAGTCCGTGTGCCTCTACGAAAGTATGATGAGTGGTCATCAACGATTATTGGACATGGGTTTGACGAAACAATTTACTCCCAACGGTGTCCAAGATGCAATCTCTCATTTGATGAAACGACTCAAGAACCGAGAGCAAACCATGTCGAGCAAGATTTTGGGACCAAAAGGACTCACAGGTCGTGCATTAGCAATCGAAGAGAAGAAGTTGTGGGACCAAGACCCTGTCATTATCAACTTGCGCAACGACATTCAGATTGCTCGATCTATCAACGAGCAATTGCTGCTGACGCCATGGAATTTGACAAATGGATACGTTGAATGCCACCTCCAAGGAAAAGGTTCTGGCATGTTGCTACTGGGTGGTATTGGTGACCCTTCAGCTCGTGGTGAAGGCTTTAGTTTTGTACGCGCACCACACTCCCGCGTAAAACAGGATGAAAGTGAAGGAAGTGTTGCGCATCAACCACAGAATACAGTTTCAAGTTTGATGGGAACGTCAGCAGACTTGCGGAAACTGACGATGAAGGAAGCGGGTGAAGTGTTAAGAAATCTGGGCATTTCGGACAGCGCGATCAAGAAATTGCGCCGTTGGGATCGCATCTATATGATTCGCCAATTGAGTAATCAAATGTCAGCCTATGGCTTAGCTGGAGGTTTGCGAAAGTTTGTCCGTGGAGCTCGGAAATCATTGAACGCCCAGCAGCAAGAATACCGACAAAAATGCGATGTTGTCTACAATCGTCAGTTGGAAGTATTGAGCTCAACGAAGACAAACTTTGAAGACGACAGTGAGAGTGGCTCCGAGGAAGACGATGGCTTTGCTGAAGATTTGGAAGATGGTTTACTCGTTGAAGAGGCTACTACATCCAGAAATAACCGGGATCTCAAAGGCATTTTTAAGCAAGGAAGCGTGAACTGGATTCGATCAAAGGAAACATTGAATGAGCGCGATGACTTGGCCGAACTGCGTCGTCTCAAGGATGACTTGCGCGATGGCGCTCCTGCTCCTTCGAGTCGTATCAATCGACCTGACCTCGATGCGAATAGTCTTCGTAGCAACTTGAAGGCCAGTGGTATCAAGAACAGTCTGTCTGAGTCGTCAATTGCATCAACCAGGCGAAACTCCGTGGCGTCATCAGCACTCCCATCTCCTGTCAAAACGGCTTCCAACATCCAAGCGCTTCGTGCTAGCCAACATAGACAAGCTATTAAGCGAACGACACGCATTATCGGAGAAGACGGCACCGAGTCGGTGAAGATCGAGTTCATTATCGACCCAAAACGTGTCGATTTGTTTGTATCTGCTCAAAAATTCAAGGAACAACAACAAAATGACAAAGAGAGCAATCAACTGCAAAAGAGGAAAAAGCTGGAGGATGCTGAGCATGACGGAAATCCTCAGCAAATGTTTTATGACTCGGAAAGGAGGAAGCGACCTAGGACATCGTGAATATCACTGCCAAGAGCCAAGATGAGCCATCACGTGTATGTGAGTGATAAAGATATAATGGAGTCAAATGCACAATTTCTGTGCCCTTCTTTGTCCTATTTATTCGACGACGCGATCTAAATATCCACCTTCTTTGGCGAGCTGGAAGAAGTGGCCTTGACCTTTTGCAATGAGCCGCATGGGTGTGTCAAATTGAACGATCCGACCAGCATCGAGCACCATGATTCGATCGCCGTCGAGCACCGTATCCAGGCGATGCGCAATGGTCAGTACAGTCGCATCTTTGAACTCTGTTTTGATCACTTTTTGTAGCTTGGCGTCTGTCTCTGCATCGATTGCAGCAGTCGCTTCGTCCATGACGACCACTTTGGATTCACTCAAGAGGGCTCGTCCCATGCAGAGCATTTGCCGCTCGCCGACACTGAGATTTTCGCCGTTTTCCTCCAGGATGGCCTCGAGCTTACCGTCCATCGACCCAACAAGGTCATCCAGACCAACTTTCTTGAGTACTTGCCACAGCTCTTCGTCGGCATATTCACTGAACGGATCCAAGTAGTTGCGGAATGTTCCCTTGAATAGAACTGGCGACTGCGTGATAATGGACAGCCGAGACCGCAACGTCTTGAGTCCCAAGGTCCGATATTCACGCCATCGACAAGAACACGCCCTGAGGCCACTTCTTGAATGCGAAAGAGAATCATGGAGAGACTGGACTTGCCCGCACCAGTGCGTCCGACGACGCCGACTTTCTCGCCCGCTTGGATGGAGAAAGTCAAGTTTTCTAGCACCAACTTGTCGCCTTCTTTATATCGAAACGAAACTTCTTCAAAGTGAATGCGACCATTGGAAGGCCACCCCATCTCGACGGGCTCATTGGGAAGCTCATACGCCGCTTCGGACGGCAAATCGATGTATTCCTGCATGCGTTCGGGGCTCACCATGGACGTTTCCAGCCAACTCCAGATTTGAATGAGTCCTTTCAGTCCTTGGTCAACGGCAAGACCATAATTGAATGCGAGTCCAATTACACCAGGCGATAAAAGGAATCGCATATACGTCAGGCTCGACGCGATCACGACGACAATGACGCCACCCATGAGCTGCATCCGCATGGCAAACCACTGCGCAGTGACGACACCAACGTAGACAGTCTTGTTGTTGGTGTCAATGAGTTCGGCATTTTGATTGCAAAATCGCTACAGAAGCGTTAGATTTAGGACGTATTTGGATGTCATTTCATACCGAAACTTGATCAAACGCACGAATGACAGAGTAGCCTTCATTACTTTCACTCAAATGGGCAAGAATGGGAGACTGCGTCGTCTTCTGGAGACGCTGAAGCTCCCGGGCGGGTTGGAGATAAAAGAGACCCAAATACACGTAGATGGCAAGCAAGGGAAGGATGATCAACCCGAAATACTTGGTCATGACGCACGCTGTCAAGAGAGTGCAGCCAACACTAAACGCGACGGCTAAAAGGGAGCCGTAGGCAAACGGCAGTTGGAAATCCAGCCTCGACACGTCGTCCGAGTAGCGATTGAGAATGCGTCCAACAGGATTCACGTCGAAAAAACTCATCGGAGCTCGAACTAAACTGTGCGTCATTTGATCAAACAAAAGTCGCGCTGCACGCAGCCCACAGATGGACACCTAACATTCTCTAGAACATGGTGCTTGCGAGGGATTCTTACCGTCATTGTGCGCACGAGAACCAAAACACAACTGCCCAGCGCCAGAGCCGAGTAATAAGCAAGATTGGTATCAACATTGGAGCTTTGAACAGCGTCGGGTTCACTCGTCCAGTAAGCAAGGTAGAAATCGCTGGCCTGCATCAACCCTTGCCATACAAATTGTACAAACACTAGGAAGAAACAAACACTAACCTAATAAATCCCTGAGATTCTGCAACTTGGAAAAAGATGTCTTACCCCTCCGATAGCATTAAAATAAGCAGCAAAGACCCTGGCAGACACTCGTCCTTCGTGGCGTTCTTCCTCTCGCACAAGCTTTCCATCGAGTGAGTTGTGGCGTACAAATGAAGAAGAGCGTGAAGTCAACGGAGCAAACCCGTCCTGGATGATATGACTCGGCGATATTGCTGCAAACGCCGGTTTTGCCTCTGGAGTCACATCGCCTTTGCTGTTGGCAACTTTTTTTCGCTGACGAGGTCGCCCTGTTAATCCAAGTAATGGCGACACTGGTGGAGGACCCAAAGTTTGTTTGTCGACGTTTCTCACATGGCTGAATTGTCCCTCGACAAGCTTCAACACTGAATCGGCAAATTTCGACGCGATGATATCTGGGTTGTGCGTGATTAGCACGCGGGTTTTATGACGCAGAAGGCCCAAAATGCACTTGTTGAAGATTTCGTTTGCGACAATGGCGTCCACTGCAGCAAGAGGAGCATCAAGTAAAAAGATATCGGCGTCGCTGTAACAAGCACGAGCCAAACTAATACGAGCTTTTTGCCCGCCTGAGAGATTCAAACCCTTTTGGCCAATTTCTGTTTGGTCGCCGGCAGGAAAAGACTCCAAATCCACTTCCAAATGGCAAGCTTCAATGACCTTTCGGTATTTCTTTCGGTCGTACGGCAGTCCAAAGCAAATGTTATCCCTGATCGTCATGTTTTGAATCCAAGGTTGCTGAGGGCAGTAGGCCAAAGATCCACCAACGTAAACCAAGCCAGCTCGCTTTTCCATATCTCCCAAAAACACAGAGCACAAACTTGACTTTCCACTGCCAACTTTTCCATGCACAACGACTAATTCACCAGTCTTGGCTTCAAAATTAATTTCTCTGAATACAGTCACGCTCTCCTTGGCATCCCATGCAAATGTGCCGTTCTCAATGGCAACACTGATTTGTTTCGACTCCATCCGTGCAGCCACTTGAAGATCTTCACGCCCGGTAACATTGCCTGTTGATCGCTCTGGAAGCTCGTAGAACTCGAGCAAACGCTTTAGAGACACCTGGGCTTGAATCATACCCGTAATAATCTTGGGCAAAGATCGCAGGGGTTCTTGCATCAATCGAAACAGTGCCAATGCTGTAAAGACTCGAGAAGCAGTCAGCGTTTCCTTCATAGCCAGCGCGAAAACTGCAAATGTAGCGGTGGAAACCCAAACGGGTGCTCCCCACAGAGCAAAAATATTCAAAGCGCCAACGTATAGATAAGTCCAAACCACTTGAAGTTCTTTGGTTCGGACAGCGGTAATTTTCGCGAGAAACTTGGATTCCCACGCGTTAAATTTGACGATTTGGATGGCTCCAAAGAGCTCGTTGATATTCTTCATGCGCTCGTCTTTGATCTCCATGAGCTTTTCAAATGTATTTGCCACAATTCTTGCGATAAATTGGTTCACAACGAGGACGAACACAATGACCGAAAAACCTGCAAAGGCAGCCATACCTACGACTCGGTAGAGCATCACAAGTGCAATGCAAATGACTGTCGGCAAGATCCAAATTTCGTTAATGTAATACGCGGCCATGAGAATATTTCCAACGTCCGTTGTGTACAAGTTGCAGATATCACCAGTGCTCTTCTTCGTTCGGGATTCCATGCTCAGTCGCATCGACTTTTGGAAGATTAAACTCTTGACAGCAGCAGTGAATCGGATAGCAACGACCTGTGTTTCCTTGTACACGTGGGCGAAAAGTAGGGCTTTCAACACCCGCGAGACGAAGAGAAGGCCCAGCCATATTGAAATGTCTTGGAAATCAGTGGTAGGGTCAGAAACCAAAGTGACAACTTGATTCAGGATCTACGGACCGAGGAGATCGCATCCATAGGCACAAGCAAGAAGAAATCCCACGCCAGCATACAGGAGTCCATAAGACCGGACAAATGCAATCAAGAGCGGTCCAAAAGCTTTCCAGTGATGGCTCAGTTGTGCGCATGATTTCGCACACGTTGTTTTCATCGTCAAATTGCCACACGTCCGGCAAGGCAAGCCGCTTTTGATGTTCAAGTTGGAGGATTGGGTTGACCCACAGGAGAAAGACACGTGAGATCCATGAAGCTCGTTGGCGAGGGCTCTTGTCAGCAATTCCGTTCACTGGGCTGAACGTATTGTAGCCTCCATTTACTCCATTCGTTGCAAGACCCATTGCCACTGCGTTGGCTCAGATGTGTCATGGAAAAGATCCACGACAATCATCCGGATAAATATGTTTATTTGGGAAAGGACGAGGTTCTTCCACCAACGCCATTTTCGAAAAATGCGGTGCTTGTTCTGCGTCGTTGTTGGGCGGAAAGGGAATCCTTTCTCCGTGAAAATCGCTGCTGAGGAGACTGTTGACAATCTCAAGAAGATGATCAAGAAGGAGAAGGAAAGTATCACTTGCGACGCTGATGCGCTGGAGCTCTACCTGGCGCTGAAAGATCATGCGTGGATTGGATCAAAGTCAAGTATTGTGCAAGAAATAAAGGAGGGAGTTGTGTGCCAAACAGTCAAAGGCCTCATACAAAAAGGTATGGAACTGGATCCAGCTGATACGATTGGTGCTTGCTTTGTGGGGGAAGAGGAGGAATTGAAACCTGAGATTGGAACAAGACAAATTCATGTGTTGGTGGTTGTCCCAGAAGGTGCGCGTTCTGTGAACGAGAGCGCAATGGAATTGTCCACCGTGGATCTTCCCTTGAAACAAGATATTGCCAAGTATGCGGAGCCCCCTCTTAAGAAAGCTAAGCTCACCCAACTAGACGTCGTGTTTCAAGGGCCAGTTGGTGCAGAATTCTACTCAGTTCCAATGGAAACGATCCCCGTCTACGGAAAACTGAGTGGGTTATTGTCTACTGAAAATGCCCAGTTATGTCTGCTTTATGGGCCTCGTCAGTTTGGAAAAACAACAATTGGTTATCGGATTCAGCAATTATTGGCTGTCGACTCTTCAGTTTTGGTCATCTATCATTCGGCATCGGAAAACTCAGTGAAAACAGAAAAAGCCTTTTGGATGGCGCTGGGTAAGATTTGTGGTAAAGATGCATCAACACCTGAGGATGTTATGGATATCGTTATTCGTCGGAAGCAATGATTGTTTCTGATTCTGGACGAGATGGATGCTATGTTTGCCAATAGAGACCTGACCAGTAATTTTATGGACATCCTTCGCGGTTGGATGACATCGCCATATTTTCGTGGCTTCCTTGGCATTGGAAGTTATGACTTGGTATCCCTCTACAAATACCACAAGGGAAGTGATCGAGTTAGCCCGTTCAATTTATGTGCTATCTTCAAAACCGAACGTTTTTCAGCTGATCAAATGATCTCGTTTTTCAAACTTATCGAGCCACGGTATTCCTTTACTGATTCGACACGCATTGCTATTATGGACTATTCAGGTGGTGCGCCTGGTGTCTTTGGATCATTAATCCGGTTTTCGATTGATAATTGTAAGTGGACAGTCGAGCGGCATAAATGGGAAAGTTGGCTCAAGATCACAGCTTTCACTGAATACCTCGATAAGTACAATTGGACCTATAGTCGTATTCGGGATGATTTGAAGGAAATGTCTGCAGAAACTTGGAAAACACTCCAAACTTTGCTTATGAATGGTGCGAGTATTCATCGTTCAGTAGTTGGCGCCGATGCTTTGCTGCGAATGGGAATTACAATTGAAGCAACGGATTCAACAGTGGTATTTTCGTCTGAAATGATGCGTCGAGTTTGCTTGGAAGCTCTTCCGATTCGAGACATCAAGCAAGTTGTAAGTTCTGAAAACCCACTTGAATTGTTTGCTGCCTCGCTTCAATTTTTGAAACCAGGAACAATTACCCACTATCTAGTGACAAACCGACAATGCCCAAGTGAGGCCGTTTTTCAGTTTGAGCTGTATTCGTCGATACGAGGCATTTTGGCATCGAACAATGCCTCAAGGCATATTCTAGCAGAAGCTGGAGAACGTGACGACCGACGAAGATTGGACATCATTATATGCAACGGCGTGAAATATGGATTTGAACTCAAGTCCAATCAACTGACAGCAACTAATATCACAGCAGCAGTGAGTCAAGCGAATGGTTACAGGACCCTTCTGGCAATCGACAAAATGTTCATGGTAAACTTTGTTCCTCAAAGTCACTCGATGGACGAAATTTACCAAGTGGACGAATTTCCTCATGTTCAGATCATTCATGTCCGTTTTCCTGAAAGCTGCACCGAATACGAGATTTGTTATCAAGAACCAAATGGAATTGAGCGTCGTCGTAATGTGAGTTGCATTTGATAAATTTAAAATTTCAATTTATCAAACTAATATCAGTGGGTGTGGGTATTAGTGGGTGTCAAAGTTCCAACATCTTAATTAGCTGGCTTAGTAATGAGACTACAACTGTAACTACGTCAAATGGCGTGGAGGTGATTAACACTCTGGAGCCTCGCTTGCAGGCGAAATTGTGCGCTTAACGTTATGATTCAATATTATCTTTAAGGTTGAGCAGTATACGAGCCACACGTTGTCGCTGTCTTGCCTCCAAGTGAAGCAAGCCCAGTTGTAGAAGCACTTGACGGTCACTGATCCGCACCATCACTTTTTAGATTTGTTGTCTTGTGCAACTTGGGTTTCACAGATGAGACACTCTCTACTCAATTTCATTGGTAAAAATAGGCCTATATTTTTTCTTGACTCATCTTGCAAAAGTAGTGGCACGTTCGTTACATATAACTTATTAATTGGACAAATATGCTTAAATACTACCAATGAAATATTCCCATGACCTTTTTAAGTTCACTGCAACGATGATAATGAACACCGAGTCGCGTGGATAGATTGCCACGTCTATTCCAAGCACATTGGGGGCTTACAAAATACTATTGTTACTTTCAATAACACTAAAGGTACTTGTGATTACAGTGTGTCAGTGACGAGCCTCATATGGCGCCAACTAAAGCGCTATCCAAGTTCTTTCCTGATGAAGCTACTTCCTGTATCCCTGCATATTGCAACGACGAAAACATTCATGTGTTGGTGGTTGTCCCAGAAGGTGCGCGTTCTGTGAACGAGAGCGCAATGGAATTGTCCACCGTGGATCTTCCCTTGAAACAAGATATTGCCAAGTATGCGGAGCCCCCTCTTAAGAAAGCTAAGCTCACCCAACTAGACGTCGTGTTTCAAGGGCCAGTTGGTGCAGAATTCTACTCAGTTCCAATGGAAACGATCCCCGTCTACGGAAAACTGAGTGGGTTATTGTCTACTGAAAATGCCCAGTTATGTCTGCTTTATGGGCCTCGTCAGTTTGGAAAAACAACAATTGGTTATCGGATTCAGCAATTATTGGCTGTCGACTCTTCAGTTTTGGTCATCTATCATTCGGCATCGGAAAACTCAGTGAAAACAGAAAAAGCCTTTTGGATGGCGCTGGGTAAGATTTGTGGTAAAGATGCATCAACACCTGAGGATGTTATGGATATCGTTATTCGTCGGAAGCAACGATTGTTTCTGATTCTGGACGAGATGGATGCTATGTTTGCCAATAGAGACCTGACCAGTAATTTTATGGACATCCTTCGCGGTTGGATGACATCGCCATATTTTCGTGGCTTCCTTGGCATTGGAAGTTATGACTTGGTATCCCTCTACAAATACCACAAGGGAAGTGATCGAGTTAGCCCGTTCAATTTATGTGCTATCTTCAAAACCGAACGTTTTTCAGCTGATCAAATGATCTCGTTTTTCAAACTTATCGAGCCACGGTATTCCTTTACTGATTCGACACGCATTGCTATTATGGACTATTCAGGTGGTGCGCCTGGTGTCTTTGGATCATTAATCCGGTTTTCGATTGATAATTGTAAGTGGACAGTCGAGCGGCATAAATGGGAAAGTTGGCTCAAGATCACAGCTTTCACTGAATACCTCGATAAGTACAATTGGACCTATAGTCGTATTCGGGATGATTTGAAGGAAATGTCTGCAGAAACTTGGAAAACACTCCAAACTTTGCTTATGAATGGTGCGAGTATTCATCGTTCAGTAGTTGGCGCCGATGCTTTGCTGCGAATGGGAATTACAATTGAAGCAACGGATTCAACAGTGGTATTTTCGTCTGAAATGATGCGTCGAGTTTGCTTGGAAGCTCTTCCGATTCGAGACATCAAGCAAGTTGTAAGTTCTGAAAACCCACTTGAATTGTTTGCTGCCTCGCTTCAATTTTTGAAACCAGGAACAATTACCCACTATCTAGTGACAAACCGACAATGCCCAAGTGAGGCCGTTTTTCAGTTTGAGCTGTATTCGTCGATACGAGGCATTTTGGCATCGAACAATGCCTCAAGGCATATTCTAGCAGAAGCTGGAGAACGTGACGACCGACGAAGATTGGACATCATTATATGCAACGGCGTGAAATATGGATTTGAACTCAAGTCCAATCAACTGACAGCAACTAATATCACAGCAGCAGTGAGTCAAGCGAATGGTTACAGGACCCTTCTGGCAATCGACAAAATGTTCATGGTAAACTTTGTTCCTCAAAGTCACTCGATGGACGAAATTTACCAAGTGGACGAATTTCCTCATGTTCAGATCATTCATGTCCGTTTTCCTGAAAGCTGCACCGAATACGAGATTTGTTATCAAGAACCAAATGGAATTGAGCGTCGTCGTAATGTGAGTTGCATTTGATAAATTTAAAATTTCAATTTATCAAACTAATATCAGTGGGTGTGGGTATTAGTGGGTGTCAAAGTTCCAACATCTTAATTAGCTGGCTTAGTAATGAGACTACAACTGTAACTACGTCAAATGGCGTGGAGGTGATTAACACTCTGGAGCCTCGCTTGCAGGCGAAATTGTGCGCTTAACGTTATGATTCAATATTATCTTTAAGGTTGAGCAGTATACGAGCCACACGTTGTCGCTGTCTTGCCTCCAAGTGAAGCAAGCCCAGTTGTAGAAGCACTTGACGGTCACTGATCCGCACCATCACTTTTTAGATTTGTTGTCTTGTGCAACTTGGGTTTCACAGATGAGACACTCTCTACTCAATTTCATTGGTAAAAATAGGCCTATATTTTTTCTTGACTCATCTTGCAAAAGTAGTGGCACGTTCGTTACATATAACTTATTAATTGGACAAATATGCTTAAATACTACCAATGAAATATTCCCATGACCTTTTTAAGTTCACTGCAACGATGATAATGAACACCGAGTCGCGTGGATAGATTGCCACGTCTATTCCAAGCACATTGGGGGCTTACAAAATACTATTGTTACTTTCAATAACACTAAAGGTACTTGTGATTACAGTGTGTCAGTGACGAGCCTCATATGGCTCAATTGCAGTTTTATGTCACCCTCTCCATTAAATCGCACAAATGAGACTAGTGTGAATCACACTAGTGTTTTCTGCTTGGCCATATTTTGTAAACCACACTAGTGTCGTTTATTAAGTGATGTTAAGCAAAGTATGCTGGTGAGTTTCTTTGGAGGGGGGCTCATCGAAGTCAACTCCAGCAGAGACACATACAAACCCCTTTCGAGTAAAAATTGTCAAGCACGACTGTGCAAGGATTTGAGCACATGCCATCAGTTCGTGCGTGGACTCAAGTCCAATGTGGATTACGCAGAGATATGTGGCATATTGATGACAACACGTTGTATATGACACGAGAACTATATTAATTATATAGTATGCATCTTGCTTTGTCTGAGATGCGATCCTGGCTACAGTGTAGTTTGGTGAATAAACCGTTGGTAGAATAGCATGGGACTGCTGCATTCAAACGCAGGTGGTTGAAGCTCTCCTCGCGATTTTTAGCCAATCATCTGTCGTGCCAAATTTTTTGGCACGATTTTTGTTTCTACTCGAGAAATTTATTCAATACATTTTGCAGATATTATTCATTCGATTCGAAATTGGACTGGGCAGTCGAATCGAATAGCGGCGGGCAAATCGACGAGAAATCGACTAACCAATCATATTGTGTCAATTAAGGTTGTTTAATCCAATCGTTTGACATTTTCCAAAGATCACAATGCTTGACAAAGGACAAGAAGTTGTTGCCGCTTCTCGACTCAGTTCGAGCTCATCAACGGGAAGCCCAGGACCCACGCCACTGGCAAGAAGCATCAATCGATATGATGCATGCTCCTCCCCGAGGCGTCCTTCTCCAGTCTCTGACTCAACGACCTCCGTCAATCTTCTCTTCAAGATGAGCGCCGAAATTTTTGTGAAAGAAACGGTAATGGCAAGAGATCACAGCGGCATACGGCTGCCTTCACATATCTTTGAGGCCGCGAGCTGGGAAGCTATGAGAGCCAAAATGTTTGACCACTGCTTATCTCATATGGAGAAAAAGGCAACTTATGTTGGAGAACCTCGACAATGGTCGGTGTCAGAGGACAAGCCTTCTCTCAACGACTTCGAAACATTTATATCAATTAAAATGGGGAGAAATCCGTTCAAGCCAACCTCCAACGCTTTGGCTCAGAAATACTTGCAAGATCACTTGAGCCGAACCTTCACGGTGATCATTTTCAAATGGGGCAATCACTTGAATAATGCTGCCGACTTGCAGCAATTTCAAGAACAATGCATTCAAGTACCATTACGTGACCGAGCTGGTGCAGCTGCTGAGGACATGCATCAATCGACTGTGTCTAAATTGAAGGAGACATGGTCACATATATTTCGAGGATATGAAGTAACCTGGAGAATGTGGGCTTCTGGAATACGAAAAAAGCCCCTCCATCAGCATGATGGTTTGATCCAACAACCGCCACCTTCACATATGCTACACTTATTTGAACGTGTGGGCCAAGGAGGAGACGAACGTTTAGAGCAGCTGCAGCAAAATTTGTATTTGTCGGGCGATGTCGTTCAGTCGTGCTTAAATGAGCTTGTGATTCTCAAGGAGGCTGTTTGCGATGTTTCTCTTCGCTTGGATAATTTGGGAAATATATCAGAGATATATTTCCCAAATTGGCTGTTTCTGGATAAATATTCGAGATATATTTAACTCTGGTCATAATACTAATTTTAAGCTAATACAAACACTCGTTGTCACCACTCCTGCCAAGGTCAAGTCTATCATGCTCCATGATGAGAGCCATCTCGACTGCTAGAGCGGTCATGATAAAGTTTATGTGCCCATTTAAGCTTGAAAACAAGATTTTCGGTGTTATTGTTGTGAAAGAAAATGAAAAAACAGATTATTTTATTCTGGTCATAAAAAGACCAAAAATGAACTATGACCGCAGTCATGACCGAGAAAACTCCATATAGTTCCGAAAAATATATCTGCAAAGTATATAATCATGAGCAGGAAAAGTCAAAAAGTGAATTGAAGACCGCTTACGCTTTGGCGCAGTCTCCTGAGGATTGACAAATATTATATGTACTATGATATATAACCGTAGACTTAGGACATGGGTCGATATGAAGTTGAGTACGAATCACATTAGAGGTCTTTCCTAACCGGTTCGAGTTGAGATTCAATTGAAGATAGAGACCCTGTTGTTCACTCTAGTTCTGAACTGAAACTTGATGCAAAATGTATCTTTCGCAGTGTTTCGTTTTGGATTCAGTGATATATCGAGTTTTAGGGTGCCTGAGTTGTGCGATCTCATCACCAACGATCGAGTTGGAGCTGGTGTGATGGACCATGGTGAATCCAAGTTGTCGGTTGAGGAGACCATGCGGGATGGTTTTGACGTTGGCGATGTTAATGAGACCCACGAGTACCCCAGTGCAAGCCGTCAGTTTGCCGCGGTAGACGGCGTTATATTGCTTCAAGTGTTCAATGCATTTTGTCCTTGGCGAGCGCCTGCAGGCACGGCCCGCGGCATCATGAAGGTGTTTGATGACATTGCTATACATTGTGCTAAGCACAAGAACTTTGGAGTTAAGAAAAACGGGCCAGCCCTCCGTACGCGCTTCAAACGCTCGTGAAGGAATAGAGGTCAGATCAATGCAAATCCATGCGTCAGTGTGGATCGACCGAGGAATTTAGAGAGAGCGGGGTTCTGCTCCAAGACATTGTATCTCAAATAGACGATTGGAACGAGCGTATGAGCGAGGAAAAATCACTGAAAGATATTAAGTCATCGGCTCTGCTTAAGTTGGGTGAAGTTATGCAGCGACTCGCAATGGACGAACTCATGAACGACGATACTAACGTTGATGCTGACGATGATTACAACGATGAAAAATCCACAACAACGGACGAATCATCCAACCTGCTACGTGATCTCAAATGAGAGGGCAAACTGAAGCGACGGTCGAAGATATCAAAGTCAGAGCGAATCGGCGCGATCTCGAATTCTCTTGTAAAGGCTCATTCTGTCACTGACGACGAGCAATGACAGAAGCAGGACTTTGAAATGCAGAAAATGGAATTCAAAAGAGATCAAGCTCGATTAGAGCGTGAATACCAACGGGAAGAAGCTGCTCGCCAGAGACAATTTGAGGCAGAAGAAGCCGCTCGACGTCGAGAACATGAGTTTACAATGGAAGATAGACGAGTGCAAGCTGATCGGGAACGTGAGAAGATGATGCAGGAGTTTATGCTCAAAATTCTCAGCCATCAAAGATAAACAGAGTAAACTAGGGTTGATTTAAGCACTTATCTAGCCTTGGAGGCAGCAGATCAAAGTACATTGAGATTTGATTCCCCAGAGGTTGCATGCATGTGTGGCGATTTGTCAACAGAACTGCTGCAAAGAAATTCTTGCCCACTGGTGCTTGTCTTACACGCTGCTTCTTGTCCCAGTTCATGTACTCCCACAAGATTTTCACCAGATCAAATCCTCATTCCACACATTCTCGAACAGAGATCATTTCCCGGTTGAATTGAGCCGACTTTGGATGAGGATACACGGAGGCAGAGGTCCCAAACGTACTCGAGCCATAAGCAGGATCGCCATAAATCAATTTTCCGCAGAAAACGCCAGGATTATCTTTTTCCATCAAATCCAGAAGGCCGCAAAAATTGAGAACTGTTCAGTCATGACACCTTCCTTCAACAGGGCCATAAAGGCTCACAATAATTCCATCGGGTGCTTGAACACTCTGCCAATTGAAACAATGACGACGAGGAAGGCTATTAAACAACAACTTTTGTAGATTTTCGTGATGTGACATAACATTCTTGCGAGGACTTGGTCGTGAAACTTACTGCCTGGTACCATGGATAAACCCCCAACAACATCGAAGCGGCGCACCTTCGACATGAATCACATGGCAGTACTGGACGCTTCTTTCACGAACAATCGTCTCGTTGAAATACAAGCGATCGCGATGGTGACCGTATAGAATAGCAACAGTTGGTTTGATGAGTCTGCTACATGAAGCCATAGAGCGGCCAAATTTGTTTGACAGCGTAAACAGCTTGAAAGCCTCTGAGAGTCGATGACAAACAAGTGCGAGTGCTTCGACGCGTGATATATGGTCACGTTAGATTGTGACGATGCAATTTTCAGGGTGAGCCAGTTTATGTGCGAGCTCGCGTAATTGAGGCATTGTAAGTCGTACGAAGGGCTACTTGTTGCGGAGCGCTAGGATCTAAACCCGAGCCAAGACTTCAATCGCTTGGTCACCTGAGAGATTCGGACCAACGAACACCATCACGCTTTGTTTCCAAGATGCACTCTGAAACTGAATTGTGTCGTTGAGATAGCATCGACTTTGCTCAAACCTACCCCTGGTTGAGTTTAGATAGACTTGAAATTTAACCCTAAACCACGTCTACTTCAAACTGAATCTGAAACCTCTTCGATTTTCGCAAAGCCCGCTTCCTTTTTTCTAAATTGGGGTCGAGAAGTAGATATTTATATCCTGCTAAAATAAATATTTATTGTATATTTATTCTTTCCCATTCCACAATTGAACGTTTAAACTTAATATTTTACAGAACCAAATCAGATATTCCTGCTAAAAAAACATAGCTATTTCAAAAATTAGTTCAGTAGCTATTTAGTCCGACTATCCTTCGATAAAGTAAATTTTATAGCATAGTAACACTAATTTCGATTAAGTTAAAACAATTATCTTGAAAATACTTGATAAAGTACATTTTGAGTATAATTAACTGAAAGGGACAGACACTGTGACACGGTGACAACAGCACAAATTCCCGACAAGCACCACCCAAATCTTCACCCTGATGCAGTCATGAGACTGCGAACAAAATATTGGCACGATTCCGTATAGTGACACTTATTGTTGGCACGATTTGCAGAGTCTGTTGCTTCCTTGTTGTAGTGTGATTCACACTAGTCTCATTTGTGCGATTTAATGGAGAGGGTGACATAAAACTGCAATTGAGCCATATGAGGCTCGTCACTGACACACTGTAATCACAAGTACCTTTAGTGTTATTGAAAGTAACAATAGTATTTTGTAAGCCCCCAATGTGCTTGGAATAGACGTGGCAATCTATCCACGCGACTCGGTGTTCATTATCATCGTTGCAGTGAACTTAAAAAGGTCATGGGAATATTTCATTGGTAGTATTTAAGCATATTTGTCCAATTAATAAGTTATATGTAACGAACGTGCCACTACTTTTGCAAGATGAGTCAAGAAAAAATATAGGCCTATTTTTACCAATGAAATTGAGTAGAGAGTGTCTCATCTGTGAAACCCAAGTTGCACAAGACAACAAATCTAAAAAGTGATGGTGCGGATCAGTGACCGTCAAGTGCTTCTACAACTGGGCTTGCTTCACTTGGAGGCAAGACAGCGACAACGTGTGGCTCGTATACTGCTCAACCTTAAAGATAATATTGAATCATAACGTTAAGCGCACAATTTCGCCTGCAAGCGAGGCTCCAGAGTGTTAATCACCTCCACGCCATTTGACGTAGTTACAGTTGTAGTCTCATTACTAAGCCAGCTAATTAAGATGTTGGAACTTTGACACCCACTAATACCCACACCCACTGATATTAGTTTGATAAATTGAAATTTTAAATTTATCAAATGCAACTCACATTACGACGACGCTCAATTCCATTTGGTTCTTGATAACAAATCTCGTATTCGGTGCAGCTTTCAGGAAAACGGACATGAATGATCTGAACATGAGGAAATTCGTCCACTTGGTAAATTTCGTCCATCGAGTGACTTTGAGGAACAAAGTTTACCATGAACATTTTGTCGATTGCCAGAAGGGTCCTGTAACCATTCGCTTGACTCACTGCTGCTGTGATATTAGTTGCTGTCAGTTGATTGGACTTGAGTTCAAATCCATATTTCACGCCGTTGCATATAATGATGTCCAATCTTCGTCGGTCGTCACGTTCTCCAGCTTCTGCTAGAATATGCCTTGAGGCATTGTTCGATGCCAAAATGCCTCGTATCGACGAATACAGCTCAAACTGAAAAACGGCCTCACTTGGGCATTGTCGGTTTGTCACTAGATAGTGGGTAATTGTTCCTGGTTTCAAAAATTGAAGCGAGGCAGCAAACAATTCAAGTGGGTTTTCAGAACTTACAACTTGCTTGATGTCTCGAATCGGAAGAGCTTCCAAGCAAACTCGACGCATCATTTCAGACGAAAATACCACTGTTGAATCCGTTGCTTCAATTGTAATTCCCATTCGCAGCAAAGCATCGGCGCCAACTACTGAACGATGAATACTCGCACCATTCATAAGCAAAGTTTGGAGTGTTTTCCAAGTTTCTGCAGACATTTCCTTCAAATCATCCCGAATACGACTATAGGTCCAATTGTACTTATCGAGGTATTCAGTGAAAGCTGTGATCTTGAGCCAACTTTCCCATTTATGCCGCTCGACTGTCCACTTACAATTATCAATCGAAAACCGGATTAATGATCCAAAGACACCAGGCGCACCACCTGAATAGTCCATAATAGCAATGCGTGTCGAATCAGTAAAGGAATACCGTGGCTCGATAAGTTTGAAAAACGAGATCATTTGATCAGCTGAAAAACGTTCGGTTTTGAAGATAGCACATAAATTGAACGGGCTAACTCGATCACTTCCCTTGTGGTATTTGTAGAGGGATACCAAGTCATAACTTCCAATGCCAAGGAAGCCACGAAAATATGGCGATGTCATCCAACCGCGAAGGATGTCCATAAATTACTGGTCAGGTCTCTATTGGCAAACATAGCATCCATCTCGTCCAGAATCAGAAACAATCGTTGCTTCCGACGAATAACGATATCCATAACATCCTCAGGTGTTGATGCATCTTTACCACAAATCTTACCCAGCGCCATCCAAAAGGCTTTTTCTGTTTTCACTGAGTTTTCCGATGCCGAATGATAGATGACCAAAACTGAAGAGTCGACAGCCAATAATTGCTGAATCCGATAACCAATTGTTGTTTTTCCAAACTGACGAGGCCCATAAAGCAGACATAACTGGGCATTTTCAGTAGACAATAACCCACTCAGTTTTCCGTAGACGGGGATCGTTTCCATTGGAACTGAGTAGAATTCTGCACCAACTGGCCCTTGAAACACGACGTCTAGTTGGGTGAGCTTAGCTTTTCTTAAGAGGGGCTCCGCATACTTGGCAATATCTTGTTTCAAGGGAAGATCCACGGTGGACAATTCCATTGCGCTCTCGTTCACAGAACGCGCACCTTCTGGGACAACCACCAACACATGAATGTTTTCGTCGTTGCAATATGCAGGGATACAGGAAGTAGCTTCATCAGGAAAGAACTTGGATAGCGCTTTAGTTGGCGCCATCTTTCTTTCATCTATGATGTACGACGCCAACACTGCATCTCCTTGGGAAAGACCTTTCAAATCCGCGTCTTCGTCCGACAGCCAAGTGTGATTCTTCAACGCCATATAAAGCTCCAGCTCATCAGCGTCGCAAGTGATACTTTCCTTCTCCTTCTTGATCATCTTCTTGAGATTGTCAACAGTCTCCTCAGCAGCGATTTTCACGGAGAAAGGATTCCCTTTCCGCCAACAACGACGCAGAACAAGCACCGCATTTTTCGAAAATGGCGTTGGTGGAAGAACCTCGTCCTTTCCCAAATAAACATATTTATCCGGATGATTGTCGTGGATCTTTTCCATGACACATCTGAGCCAACGCAGTGGCAATGGGTCTTGCAACGAATGGAGTAAATGGAGGCTACAATACGTTCAGCCCAGTGAACGGAATTGCTGACAAGAGCCCTCGCCAACGAGCTTCATGGATCTCACGTGTCTTTCTCCTGTGGGTCAACCCAATCCTCCAACTTGAACATCAAAAGCGGCTTGCCTTGCCGGACGTGTGGCAATTTGACGATGAAAACAACGTGTGCGAAATCATGCGCACAACTGAGCCATCACTGGAAAGCTTTTGGACCGCTCTTGATTGCATTTGTCCGGTCTTATGGACTCCTGTATGCTGGCGTGGGATTTCTTCTTGCTTGTGCCTATGGATGCGATCTCCTCGGTCCGTAGATCCTGAATCAAGTTGTCACTTTGGTTTCTGACCCTACCACTGATTTCCAAGACATTTCAATATGGCTGGGCCTTCTCTTCGTCTCGCGGGTGTTGAAAGCCCTACTTTTCGCCCACGTGTACAAGGAAACACAGGTCGTTGCTATCCGATTCACTGCTGCTGTCAAGAGTTTAATCTTCCAAAAGTCGATGCGACTGAGCATGGAATCCCGAACGAAGAAGAGCACTGGTGATATCTGCAACTTGTACACAACGGACGTTGGAAATATTCTCATGGCCGCGTATTACATTAACGAAATTTGGATCTTGCCGACAGTCATTTGCATTGCACTTGTGATGCTCTACCGAGTCGTAGGTATGGCTGCCTTTGCAGGTTTTTCGGTCATTGTGTTCGTCCTCGTTGTGAACCAATTTATCGCAAGAATTGTGGCAAATACATTTGAAAAGCTCATGGAGATCAAAGACGAGCGCATGAAGAATATCAACGAGCTCTTTGGAGCCATCCAAATCGTCAAATTTAACGCGTGGGAATCCAAGTTTCTCGCGAAAATTACCGCTGTCCGAACCAAAGAACTTCAAGTGGTTTGGACTTATCTATACGTTGGCGCTTTGAATATTTTTGCTCTGTGGGGAGCACCCGTTTGGGTTTCCACCGCTACATTTGCAGTTTTCGCGCTGGCTATGAAGGAAACGCTGACTGCTTCTCGAGTCTTTACAGCATTGGCACTGTTTCGATGATGCAAGAACCCCTGCGATCTTTGCCCAAGATTATTACGGGTATGATTCAAGCCCAGGTGTCTCTAAAGCGTTTGCTCGAGTTCTACGAGCTTCCAGAGCGATCAACAGGCAATGTTACCGGGCGTGAAGATCTTCAAGTGGCTGCACGGATGGAGTCGAAACAAATCAGTGTTGCCATTGAGAACGGCACATTTGCATGGGATGCCAAGGAGAGCGTGACTGTATTCAGAGAAATTAATTTTGAAGCCAAGACTGGTGAATTAGTCGTTGTGCATGGAAAAGTTGGCAGTGGAAAGTCAAGTTTGTGCTCTGTGTTTTTTGGGAGATATGGAAAAGCGAGCTGGCTTGGTTTTACGTTGGTGGATCTTTGGCCTACTGCCCTCAGCAACCTTGGATTCAAAACATGACGATCAGGGATAACATTTGCTTTGGACTGCCGTACGACCGAAAGAAATACCGAAAGGTCATTGAAGCTTGCCATTTGGAAGTGGATTTGGAGTCTTTTCCTGCCGGCGACCAAACAGAAATTGGCCAAAAGGGTTTGAATCTCTCAGGCGGGCAAAAAGCTCGTATTAGTTTGGCTCGTGCTTGTTACAGCGACGCCGATATCTTTTTACTTGATGCTCCTCTTGCTGCAGTGGACGCCATTGTCGCAAACGAAATCTTCAACAAGTGCATTTTGGGCCTTCTGCGTCATAAAACCCGCGTGCTAATCACGCACAACCCAGATATCATCGCGTCGAAATTTGCCGATTCAGTGTTGAAGCTTGTCGAGGGACAATTCAGCCATGTGAGAAACGTCGACAAACAAACTTTGGGTCCTCCACCAGTGTCGCCATTACTTGGATTAACAGGGCGACCTCGTCAGCGAAAAAAAGTTGCCAACAGCAAAGGCGATGTGACTCCAGAGGCAAAACCGGCGTTTGCAGCAATATCGCCGAGTCATATCATCCAGGACGGGTTTTGCTCCGTTGACTTCACGCTCTTCTTCATTTGTACGCCACAACTCACTCGATGGAAAGCTTGTGCGAGAGGAAGAACGCCACGAAGGACGAGTGTCTGCCAGGGTCTTTGCTGCTTATTTTAATGCTATCGGAGGGGTAAGACATCTTTTTCCAAGTTGCAGAATCTCAGGGATTTATTAGGTTAGTGTTTGTTTCTTCCTAGTGTTTGTACAATTTGTATGGCAAGGGTTGATGCAGGCCAGCGATTTCTACCTTGCTTACTGGACGAGTGAACCCGACGCTGTTCAAAGCTCCAATGTTGATACCAATCTTGCTTATTACTCGGCTCTGGCGCTGGGCAGTTGTGTTTGGTTCTCGTGCGCACAATGACGGTAAGAATCCCTCGCAAGCACCATGTTCTAGAGAATGTTAGGTGTCCATCTGTGGGCTGCGTGCAGCGCGACCTTTTGTTTGATCAAATGACGCACAGTTTAGTTCGAGCTCCGATGAGTTTTTTCGACGTGAATCCTGTTGGACGCATTCTCAATCGCTACTCGGACGACGTGTCGAGGCTGGATTTCCAACTGCCGTTTGCCTACGGCTCCCTTTTAGCCGTCGCGTTTAGTGTTGGCTGCACTCTCTTGACAGCGTGCGTCATGACCAAGTATTTCGGGTTGATCATCCTTCCCTTGCTTGCCATCTACGTGTATTTGGGTCTCTTTTATCTCCAACCCGCCCGGGAGCTTCAGCGTCTCCAGAAGACGACGCAGTCTCCCATTCTTGCCCATTTGAGTGAAAGTAATGAAGGCTACTCTGTCATTCGTGCGTTTGATCAAGTTTCGGTATGAAATGACATCCAAATACGTCCTAAATCTAACGCTTCTGTAGCGATTTTGCAATCAAAATGCCGAACTCATTGACACCAACAACAAGACTGTCTACGTTGGTGTCGTCACTGCGCAGTGGTTTGCCATGCGGATGCAGCTCATGGGTGGCGTCATTGTCGTCGTGATCGCGTCGAGCCTGACGTATATGCGATTCCTTTTTATCGCCTGGTGTAATTGGACTCGCATTCAATTATGGTCTTGCCGTTGACCAAGGACTGAAAGGACTCATTCAAATCTGGAGTTGGCTGGAAAACGTCCATGGTGAGCCCCGAACGCATGCAGGAATACATCGATTTGCCGTCCGAAGCGGCGTATGAGCTTCCCAATGAGCCCGTCGAGATGGGGTGGCCTTCCAATGGTCGCATTCACTTTGAAGAAGTTTCGTTTCGATATAAAGAAGGCGACAAGTTGGTGCTAGAAAAACTTGACTTTCTCCATCCAAGCGGGCGAGAAAGTCGGCGTCGTCGGACGCACTGGTGCGGGCAAGTCCAGTCTCTCCATGATTCTCTTTCGCATTCAAGAAGTGGCCTCAGGGCGTGTTCTTGTCGATGGCGTGAATATCGGACCTTGGGACTCAAGACGTTGCGGTCTCGGCTGTCCATTATCACGCAGTCGCCAGTTCTATTCAAGGGAACATTCCGCAACTACTTGGATCCGTTCAGTGAATATGCCGACGAAGAGCTGTGGCAAGTACTCAAGAAAGTTGGTCTGGATGACCTTGTGGGTCGATGGACGGTAAGCTCGAGGCCATCCTGGAGGAAAACGGCGAAAATCTCAGTGTCGGCGAGCGGCAAATGCTCTGCATGGGACGAGCCCTCTTGAGTGAATCCAAAGTGGTCGTCATGGACGAAGCGACTGCTGCAATCGATGCAGAGACAGACGCCAAGCTACAAAAAGTGATCAAAACAGAGTTCAAAGATGCGACTGTACTGACCATTGCGCATCGCCTGGATACGGTGCTCGACGGCGATCGAATCATGGTGCTCGATGCTGGTCGGATCGTTCAATTTGACACACCCATGCGGCTCATTGCAAAAGGTCAAGGCCACTTCTTCCAGCTCGCCAAAGAAGGTGGATATTTAGATCGCGTCGTCGAATAAAATAGGACAAAGAAGGGCACAGAAATTGTGCATTTGACTCCATTATATCTTTATCACTCACATACACGTGATGGCTCATCTTGGCTCTTGGCAGTGATATTCACGATGTCCTAGGTCGCTTCCTCCTTTCCGAGTCATTAAACATTTGCTGAGGATTTCCGTCATGCTCAGCATCCTCCAGCTTTTTCCTCTTTTGCAGTTGATTGCTCTCTTTGTCATTTTGTTGTTGTTCCTTGAAATTTTTTGAGCAGATACAAACAAATCGACACGTTTTGGGTCGATAATGAACTCGATCTTCACCGACTCGGTGCCGTCTTCTCCGATAATGCGTGTCGTTCGCTTAATAGCTTGTCTATGTTGGCTAGCACGAAGCGCTTGGATGTTGGAAGCCGTTTTGACAGGAGATGGGAGTGCTGATGACGCCACGGAGTTTCGCCTGGTTGATGCAATTGACGACTCAGACAGACTGTTCTTGATACCACTGGCCTTCAAGTTGCTACGAAGACTATTCGCATCGAGGTCAGGTCGATTGATACGACTCGAAGGAGCAGGAGCGCCATCGCGCAAGTCATCCTTGAGACGACGCAGTTCGGCCAAGTCATCGCGCTCATTCAATGTTTCCTTTGATCGAATCCAGTTCACGCTTCCTTGCTTAAAAATGCCTTTGAGATCCCGGTTATTTCTGGATGTAGTAGCCTCTTCAACGAGTAAACCATCTTCCAAATCTTCAGCAAAGCCATCGTCTTCCTCGGAGCCACTTCTCACTGTCGTCTTCAAAGTTTGTCTTCGTTGAGCTCAATACTTCCAACTGACGATTGTAGACAACATCGCATTTTTGTCGTATTCTTGCTGCTGGGCGTTCAATGATTCCGAGCTCCACGGACAAACTTTCGCAAACCTCCAGCTAAGCCATAGGCTGACATTTGATTACTCAATTGGCGAATCATATAGATGCGATCCCAACGGCGCAATTTCTTGATCGCGCTGTCCGAAATGCCCAGATTTCTTAACACTTCACCCGCTTCCTTCATCGTCAGTTTCCGCAAGTCTGCTGACGTTCCCATCAAACTTGAAACTGTATTCTGTGGTTGATGCGCAACACTTCCTTCACTTTCATCCTGTTTTACGCGGGAGTGTGGTGCGCGTACAAAACTAAAGCCTTCACCACGAGCTGAAGGGTCACCAATACCACCCAGTAGCAACATGCCAGAACCTTTTCCTTGGAGGTGGCATTCAACGTATCCATTTGTCAAATTCCATGGCGTCAGCAGCAATTGCTCGTTGATAGATCGAGCAATCTGAATGTCGTTGCGCAAGTTGATAATGACAGGGTCTTGGTCCCACAACTTCTTCTCTTCGATTGCTAATGCACGACCTGTGAGTCCTTTTGGTCCCAAAATCTTGCTCGACATGGTTTGCTCTCGGTTCTTGAGTCGTTTCATCAAATGAGAGATTGCATCTTGGACACCGTTGGGAGTAAATTGTTTCGTCAAACCCATGTCCAATAATCGTTGATGACCACTCATCATACTTTCGTAGAGGCACACGGACTCTGGGGATACCTTTGCTCGAATTTCATCCTCACTGATGAGTTCCGAAGGGGCCTTCTTCTTCCACCAACCTGGGTCGTCGCCTCCACGTTCAAACGTTGCGACTTCCTTCATACGTCTGCGAACGGCTGTGCTAGACTGTTTTGGAAACGTGCGAGCGATGTCTTCGATTTTCAGACGTTCACCATCGCTCGTTCTCTTAAACAGCCGCAATATGTGGAACGACATGTATGGTCGAATGAAGTCATTGGCACTGCGGGAGTTTGGAGCGGGCACTTCGATTTGTGGCTCGATCTGTCCGGCAAGATACAATGGAGGCAGCTCCATGATATACAGTGTTCGGATTCAAGTCTGACGACTTCTTGATTTGGGACAAAGTTGGGTCGTTGAGCTCAGCCTCGTTGAGCTTGACGCTCTTGGTCTTTTCAGCTTCTTTTGCACTGAAAACACGCATGTGTTCGTGAATTTTGAATTTGCCGCGTGGACGATGGAATTCACGCAATTTTGCCAGAGGTAGTTCAGGTTGGGTGAGGTTGAGCTTAACGGCTGGTAAGGAGTGGTGAATGTGCCCCAATTTGTCGCGAATACGGGTGTCGATGCGTGGCTTTTTATCTGCATTCCGTACCAATGCAGTGTCCTGACCGAAATCGGCTTCATTCTCTGCATCGCGACGACGACTCCATCTATCTTCTTCGTGTCTTTTCTTTTCCTCCTGTTTCGCCTCAATTTTCCCCAGCTTTTTCTGGGGAACGCGCAAGGTGGCCCGGGTATTTTCGACCAAAGGATTGGATAATATCAAGTGCACATCATTTTCATCCAAAAGAACTCGTGAAGGTGGCATATCTTGGCAATCATCCCAGCCAATTGCACTAAGCCAACGATCATCCATAAGGGACGGTTTAAGGCGCAAGCTAAGGGTGTCTTCTCTCGTTTGGGCTGAGGAGGGTTCGGAGGCCGTGGAATCTCCCAACGGTACTGACGAGGCTTCGTCATATCAAATCCTTCGTCTTTAAACTCGTATGTGAGGTCGTCCACACTGATTGAAGGTATCACTTCCACATCAGACAACTTGGACGGCTTCATGGACGATGAGGCACTAAAGCCATCTTCGTCCTCTTCCACTTCAAACGTTTGAGTTGCCTCCTCTTCGTCACCCCAGATAATGAAATTCTCCACACGCCACTTGCTGAACACGATGGAAAGTAGACAGAGGCACTTGAGGAGGATTGTGTATGGTTGATGACACCAGGGAGGTCCCTGACTGATATCGCTTGCTAGGTTTCCCGATACGAGCTTTTTGAAGTGCTAGGAAATGTTTGGACCGTAGACTGGCTGCATTGTAAAGATGATCAGCAGTTGCAACAAGAGAATTGAGTTGGTCGTGCGCATGTCGGAAGTAAATATACCTGTCTTCGTTCTCTGGTTTCTCATATGTGATGTCCTTATCAAAAAGGGATTGAAGATCAATCGGTGTTGTTTTGCGACGGTACAAATCTTTAATATCCATCGCTCGCGAATTTGTGGTTGCTCTCGACGGCACTTTCACGGCATTCTTGTCCTTGAGAGCTCCGCAATCTTCGTTATCGCTGGCAAAATGTTCGACGGCGTCGCTGAGTCCATCACCGAGCATATCTACGTCAACCATCATATCTACGTGAACCATGGTTGTCCCTTCTGAAGGTATGGCTCGTCTTCACAAATCCAGGTCTGGCCAAATCCGCCATTTTGAATTGTCAACCCACCGACAATGGACGAACAATAAACATTAAAT
>JAJGMV010000057.1:0-32264 GCA_021527685.1 Aphanomyces euteiches | reverse complement strand
CAACAATAGTTGTACTCAACTTGACAAGTATACAGTCTCCACAATGAAAAAATATAACAGTTTGACTTTAAACAGAGTATTTGTTGGAATCATTTGGTCGATGTGCAATGAAATGGTTGAACCAGCAATGTACAACTTTGAATAGTGTTTGTGGTTGCGTCACATGGATAAAGAAGGATAGGTAACATCTGTTTTGTTGTCGATCGCATGACTTTTTTGGGTGTGAACGGACGTGTCCCCTGGGTGTCGATCGTTTTTTGCTCATAACTTTTGCAATATTGCTCCGATTGACCTCAAATCACTTGCAAAATCTTGCTTTTGAAACGTTCCATCGACTCACACCCTCAGATACCACAAAAGGAAGACCGGAAATCGAATTATTGTCCAAAAACGAGTTTGCAACACATTCTGTAACATCAACGAGTTCTTTAACAAGTCCACAAAGATATCGACAGTCTCCACAGGACATTCTACCAGACAAGTATCCCATAGACACGACGAATACCTGGTTGCAACATTGTCGCTACCATCTAGTCTTATACAGACAAGAACAAGAATATGGACGATTGGGCGGACTTGGTGCATATACACATTTTAACAGTAAAATGGGGATGTAGCTCAGATGGTAGAGCGCCCGCTTAGCATGCGGGAGGTACAGGATCGATACCCTGCTTCTCCAGGCGTCTGTAGTATATAGTGGTCAGTACTTCACGTTGTGGCCGTGACATCCCGGGTTCGACTCCCGGCAGGCGCATCTTTTTAGCTTCTTTCTATTCATGACACTACTCTGTCACGCGATCTCTTGTTTGACCTATGTAGGACACTTCTTTTTCAACAATAGTTGTACTCAACTTGACAAGTATACAGTCTCCACAATGAAAAATATAACAGTTTGACTTTAAACAGAGTATTTGTTGGAATCATTTGGTCGATGTGCAATGAAATGGTTGAACCAGGCAATGTACAACACTTTGAATAGTGTTTGTGGTTGCGTCACATGGATAAAGAAGGATAGGTAACATCTGTTTTGTTGTCGATCGCATGACTCTTTTGGGTGTGAACGGACGTGTCCCCTGGGTGTCGATCGTTTTTTGCTCATAACTTTTGCAATATTGCTCCGATTGACCTCAAATCACTTGCAAAATCTTGCTTTTGAAACGTTCCATCGACTCACACCCTCAGATACCACAAAAGGAAGACCGGAAATCGAATTATTGTCCAAAAACGAGTTTGCAACACATTCTGTAACATCAACGAGTTCTTTAACAAGTCCACAAAGATATCGACAGTCTCCACAGGACATTCTACCAGACAAGTATCCATAGACACGACGAATACCTGGTTGCAACATTGTCGCTACCATCTAGTCTTATACAGACAAGAACAAGAATATGGACGATTGGGCGGACTTGGTGCATATACACATTTTAACAGTAAAATGGGGATGTAGCTCAGATGGTAGAGCGCCCGCTTAGCATGCGGGAGGTACAGGGATCGATACCCTGCTTCTCCAGGCGTCTGTAGTATAGTGGTCAGTACTTCACGTTGTGGCCGTGACATCCCGGGTTCGACTCCCGGCAGGCGCATCTTTTTAGCTTCTTTCTATTCATGACACTACTCTGTCACGCGATCTCTTGTTTGACCTATGTAGGACACTTCTTTTTCAACAATAGTTGTACTCAACTTGACAAGTATACAGTCTCCACAATGAAAAATAACAGTTTGACTTTAAAACAGAGTATTTGTTGGAATCATTTGGTCGATGTGCAATGAAATGGTTGAACCAGGCAATGTACAACACTTTGAATAGTGTTTGTGGTTGCGTCACATGGATAAAGAAGGATAGGTAACATCTGTTTTGTTGTCGATCGCATGACTCTTTTGGGTGTGAACGGACGTGTCCCCTGGTGTCGATCGTTTTTGCTCATAACTTTTGCAATATTGCTCCGATTGACCTCAAATCACTTGCAAAATCTTGCTTTTGAAACGTTCCATCGACTCACACCCTCAGATACCACAAAAGGAAGACCGGAAATCGAATTATTGTCCAAAAACGAGTTTGCAACACATTCTGTAACATCAACGAGTTCTTTAACAAGTCCACAAAGATATCGACAGTCTCCACAGGACATTCTACCAGACAAGTATCCCATAGACACGACGAATACCTGGTTGCAACATTGTCGCTACCATCTAGTCTTATACAGACAAGAACAAGAATATGGACGATTGGGCGGACTTGGTGCATATACACATTTTAACAGTAAAATGGGGATGTAGCTCAGATGGTAGAGCGCCCGCTTAGCATGCGGGAGGTACAGGGATCGATACCCTGCTTCTCCAGGCGTCTGTAGTATAGTGGTCAGTACTTCACGTTGTGGCCGTGACATCCCGGGTTCGACTCCCGGCAGGCGCATCTTTTTAGCTTCTTTCTATTCATGACACTACTCTGTCACGCGATCTCTTGTTTGACCTATGTAGGACACTTCTTTTTCAACAATAGTTGTACTCAACTTGACAAGTATACAGTCTCCACAATGAAAAATATAACAGTTTGACTTTAAACAGAGTATTTGTTGGAATCATTTGGTCGATGTGCAATGAAATGGTTGAACCAGGCAATGTACAACACTTTGAATAGTGTTTGTGGTTGCGTCACATGGATAAAGAAGGATAGGTAACATCTGTTTTGTTGTCGATCGCATGACTCTTTTGGGTGTGAACGGACGTGTCCCCTGGGTGTCGATCGTTTTTTGCTCATAACTTTTGCAATATTGCTCCGATTGACCTCAAATCACTTGCAAAATCTTGCTTTTGAAACGTTCCATCGACTCACACCCTCAGATACCACAAAAGGAAGACCGGAAATCGAATTATTGTCCAAAAACGAGTTTGCAACACATTCTGTAACATCAACGAGTTCTTTAACAAGTCCACAAAGATATCGACAGTCTCCACAGGACATTCTACCAGACAAGTATCCCATAGACACGACGAATACCTGGTTGCAACATTGTCGCTACCATCTAGTCTTATACAGACAAGAAAAGAATATGGACGATTGGGCGGACTTGGTGCATATACACATTTTAACAGTAAAATGGGGATGTAGCTCAGATGGTAGAGCGCCCGCTTAGCATGCGGGAGGTACAGGGATCGATACCCTGCTTCTCCAGGCGTCTGTAGTATAGTGTCAGTACTTCACGTTGTGGCCGTGACATCCCGGGTTCGACTCCCGGCAGGCGCATCTTTTTAGCTTCTTTCTATTCATGACACTACTCTGTCACGCGATCTCTTGTTTGACCTATGTAGGACACTTCTTTTTCAACAATAGTTGTACTCAACTTGACAAGTATACAGTCTCCACAATGAAAAATATAACAGTTTTGACTTTAAACAGAGTATTTGTTGGAATCATTTGGTCGATGTGCAATGAAATGGTTGAACCAGGCAATGTACAACACTTTGAATAGTGTTTGTGGTTGCGTCACATGGATAAAGAAGGATAGGTAACATCTGTTTTGTTGTCGATCGCATGACTCTTTTGGGTGTGAACGGACGTGTCCCCTGGGTGTCGATCGTTTTTTGCTCATAACTTTTGCAATATTGCTCCGATTGACCTCAAATCACTTGCAAAATCTTGCTTTTGAAACGTTCCATCGACTCACACCCTCAGATACCACAAAAGGAAGACCGGAAATCGAATTATTGTCCAAAAACGAGTTTGCAACACATTCTGTAACATCAACGAGTTCTTTAACAAGTCCACAAAGATATCGACAGTCTCCACAGGACATTCTACCAGACAAGTATCCCATAGACACGACGAATACCTGGTTGCAACATTGTCGCTACCATCTAGTCTTATACAGACAAGAACAAGAATATGGACGATTGGGCGGACTTGGTGCATATACACATTTTAACAGTAAAATGGGGATGTAGCTCAGATGGTAGAGCGCCCGCTTAGCATGCGGGAGGTACAGGGATCGATACCCTGCTTCTCCAGGCGTCTGTAGTATAGTGGTCAGTACTTCACGTTGTGGCCGTGACATCCCGGGTTCGACTCCCGGCAGGCGCATCTTTTTAGCTTCTTTCTATTCATGACACTACTGTCACGCGATCTCTTGTTTGACCTATGTAGGACACTTCTTTTTCAACAATAGTTGTACTCAACTTGACAAGTATACAGTCTCCACAATGAAAAATATAACAGTTTGACTTTAAACAGAGTATTTGTTGGAATCATTTGGTCGATGTGCAATGAAATGGTTGAACCAGGCAATGTACAACACTTTGAATAGTGTTTGTGGTTGCGTCACATGGATAAAGAAGGATAGGTAACATCTGTTTTGTTGTCGATCGCATGACTCTTTTGGGTGTGAACGGACGTGTCCCCTGGGTGTCGATCGTTTTTTGCTCATAACTTTTGCAATATTGCTCGATTGACCTCAAATCACTTGCAAAATCTTGCTTTTGAAACGTTCCATCGACTCACACCCTCAGATACCACAAAGGAAGACCGGAAATCGAATTATTGTCCAAAAACGAGTTTGCAACACATTCTGTAACATCAACGAGTTCTTAAACAAGTCCACACTCAACTTGACAAGTATACAGTCTCCACAATGAAAATATAACAGTTTGACTTTAAACAGAGTATTTGTTGGAATCATTTGGTCGATGTGCAATGAAATGGTTGAACCAGGCAATGTACAACACTTTGAATAGTGTTTGTGGTTGCGTCACATGGATAAGAAGGATAGGTAACATCTGTTTTGTTGTCGATCGCATGACTCTTTTGGGTGTGAACGACGTGTCCCTGGGTGTCGATCGTTTTTTGCTCATAACTTTTGCAATATTGCTCCGATTGACCTCAAATCACTTGCAAAATCTTGCTTTTGAAACGTTCCATCGACTCACACCCTCAGATACCACAAAAGGAAGACCGGAAATCGAATTATTGTCCAAAAACGAGTTTTGCAACACATTCTGTAACATCAACGAGTTCTTTTAACAAGTCCACAAAGATATCGACAGTCTCCACAGGACATTCTACAGACAAGTATCCCATAGACACGACGAATACCTGGTTGCAACATTGTCGCTACCATCTAGTCTTATACAGACAAGAACAAGAATATGGACGATTGGGCGGACTTGGTGCATATACACATTTAACAGTAAAATGGGGATGTAGCTCAGATGGTAGAGCGCCCGCTTAGCATGCGGGAGGTACAGGGATCGATACCCTGCTTCTCCAGGCGTCTGTAGTATAGTGGTCAGTACTTCACGTTGTGGCCGTGACATCCCGGGTTCGACTCCCGGCAGGCGCATCTTTTTAGCTTCTTTCTATTCATGACACTACTCTGTCACGCGATCTCTTGTTTGACCTATGTAGGACACTTCTTTTTCAACAATAGTTGTACTCAACTTGACAAGTATACAGTCTCCACAATGAAAATATAACAGTTTGACTTTAAACAGAGTATTTGTTGGAATCATTTGGTCGATGTGCAATGAAATGGTTGAACCAGGCAATGTACAACACTTTGAATAGTGTTTGTGGTTGCGTCACATGGATAAAGAAGGATAGGTAACATCTGTTTTGTTGTCGATCGCATGACTCTTTTGGGTGTGAACGGACGTGTCCCCTGGGTGTCGATCGTTTTTTGCTCATAACTTTTGCAATATTGCTCCGATTGACCTCAAATCACTTGCAAAATCTTGCTTTTGAAACGTTCCATCGACTCACACCCTCAGATACCACAAAAGGAAGACCGGAAATCGAATTATTGTCCAAAAACGAGTTTGCAACACATTCTGTAACATCAACGAGTTCTTTAACAAGTCCACAAAGATATCGACAGTCTCCACAGGACATTCTACCAGACAAGTATCCCATAGACACGACGAATACCTGGTTGCAACATTGTCGCTACCATCTAGTCTTATACAGACAAGAACAAGAATATGGACGATTGGGCGGACTTGGTGCATATACACATTTTAACAGTAAAATGGGGATGTAGCTCAGATGGTAGAGCGCCCGCTTAGCATGCGGGAGGTACAGGGATCGATACCCTGCTTCTCCAGGCGTCTGTAGTATAGTGGTCAGTACTTCACGTTGTGGCCGTGACATCCCGGGTTCGACTCCCGGCAGGCGCATCTTTTTAGCTTCTTTCTATTCATGACACTACTCTGTCACGCGATCTCTTGTTTGACCTATGTAGGACACTTCTTTTTCAACAATAGTTGTACTCAACTTGACAAGTATACAGTCTCCACAATGAAAAATATAACAGTTTGACTTTAAACAGAGTATTTGTTGGAATCATTTGGTCGATGTGCAATGAAATGGTTGAACCAGGCAATGTACAACACTTTGAATAGTGTTTGTGGTTGCGTCACATGGATAAAGAAGGATAGGTAACATCTGTTTTGTTGTCGATCGCATGACTCTTTTGGGTGTGAACGGACGTGTCCCCTGGGTGTCGATCGTTTTTTGCTCATAACTTTTGCAATATTGCTCCGATTGACCTCAAATCACTTGCAAAATCTTGCTTTTGAAACGTTCCATCGACTCACACCCTCAGATACCACAAAAGGAAGACCGGAAATCGAATTATTGTCCAAAAACGAGTTTGCAACACATTCTGTAACATCAACGAGTTCTTTAACAAGTCCACAAAGATATCGACAGTCTCCACAGGACATTCTACCAGACAAGTATCCCATAGACACGACGAATACCTGGTTGCAACATTGTCGCTACCATCTAGTCTTATACAGACAAGAACAAGAATATGGACGATTGGGCGGACTTGGTGCATATACACATTTTAACAGTAAAATGGGGATGTAGCTCAGATGGTAGAGCGCCCGCTTAGCATGCGGGAGGTACAGGGATCGATACCCTGCTTCTCCAGGCGTCTGTAGTATAGTGGTCAGTACTTCACGTTGTGGCCGTGACATCCCGGGTTCGACTCCCGGCAGGCGCATCTTTTTAGCTTCTTTCTATTCATGACACTACTCTGTCACGCGATCTCTTGTTTGACCTATGTAGGACACTTCTTTTTCAACAATAGTTGTACTCAACTTGACAAGTATACAGTCTCCACAATGAAAAATATAACAGTTTGACTTTAAACAGAGTATTTGTTGGAATCATTTGGTCGATGTGCAATGAAATGGTTGAACCAGGCAATGTACAACACTTTGAATAGTGTTTGTGGTTGCGTCACATGGATAAAGAAGGATAGGTAACATCTGTTTTGTTGTCGATCGCATGACTCTTTTGGGTGTGAACGGACGTGTCCCCTGGGTGTCGATCGTTTTTTGCTCATAACTTTTGCAATATTGCTCCGATTGACCTCAAATCACTTGCAAAATCTTGCTTTTGAAACGTTCCATCGACTCACACCCTCAGATACCACAAAAGGAAGACCGGAAATCGAATTATTGTCCAAAAACGAGTTTGCAACACATTCTGTAACATCAACGAGTTCTTTAACAAGTCCACAAAGATATCGACAGTCTCCACAGGACATTCTACCAGACAAGTATCCCATAGACACGACGAATACCTGGTTGCAACATTGTCGCTACCATCTAGTCTTATACAGACAAGAACAAGAATATGGACGATTGGGCGGACTTGGTGCATATACACATTTTAACAGTAAAATGGGGATGTAGCTCAGATGGTAGAGCGCCCGCTTAGCATGCGGGAGGTACAGGGATCGATACCCTGCTTCTCCAGGCGTCTGTAGTATAGTGGTCAGTACTTCACGTTGTGGCCGTGACATCCCGGGTTCGACTCCCGGCAGGCGCATCTTTTTAGCTTCTTTCTATTCATGACACTACTCTGTCACGCGATCTCTTGTTTGACCTATGTAGGACACTTCTTTTTCAACAATAGTTGTACTCAACTTGACAAGTATACAGTCTCCACAATGAAAAATATAACAGTTTGACTTTAAACAGAGTATTTGTTGGAATCATTTGGTCGATGTGCAATGAAATGGTTGAACCAGGCAATGTACAACACTTTGAATAGTGTTTGTGGTTGCGTCACATGGATAAAGAAGGATAGGTAACATCTGTTTTGTTGTCGATCGCATGACTCTTTTGGGTGTGAACGGACGTGTCCCCTGGGTGTCGATCGTTTTTTGCTCATAACTTTTGCAATATTGCTCCGATTGACCTCAAATCACTTGCAAAATCTTGCTTTTGAAACGTTCCATCGACTCACACCCTCAGATACCACAAAAGGAAGACCGGAAATCGAATTATTGTCCAAAAACGAGTTTGCAACACATTCTGTAACATCAACGAGTTCTTTAACAAGTCCACAAAGATATCGACAGTCTCCACAGGACATTCTACCAGACAAGTATCCCATAGACACGACGAATACCTGGTTGCAACATTGTCGCTACCATCTAGTCTTATACAGACAAGAACAAGAATATGGACGATTGGGCGGACTTGGTGCATATACACATTTTAACAGTAAAATGGGGATGTAGCTCAGATGGTAGAGCGCCCGCTTAGCATGCGGGAGGTACAGGGATCGATACCCTGCTTCTCCAGGCGTCTGTAGTATAGTGGTCAGTACTTCACGTTGTGGCCGTGACATCCCGGGTTCGACTCCCGGCAGGCGCATCTTTTTAGCTTCTTTCTATTCATGACACTACTCTGTCACGCGATCTCTTGTTTGACCTATGTAGGACACTTCTTTTTCAACAATAGTTGTACTCAACTTGACAAGTATACAGTCTCCACAATGAAAAATATAACAGTTTGACTTTAAACAGAGTATTTGTTGGAATCATTTGGTCGATGTGCAATGAAATGGTTGAACCAGGCAATGTACAACACTTTGAATAGTGTTTGTGGTTGCGTCACATGGATAAAGAAGGATAGGTAACATCTGTTTTGTTGTCGATCGCATGACTCTTTTGGGTGTGAACGGACGTGTCCCCTGGGTGTCGATCGTTTTTTGCTCATAACTTTTGCAATATTGCTCCGATTGACCTCAAATCACTTGCAAAATCTTGCTTTTGAAACGTTCCATCGACTCACACCCTCAGATACCACAAAAGGAAGACCGGAAATCGAATTATTGTCCAAAAACGAGTTTGCAACACATTCTGTAACATCAACGAGTTCTTTAACAAGTCCACAAAGATATCGACAGTCTCCACAGGACATTCTACCAGACAAGTATCCCATAGACACGACGAATACCTGGTTGCAACATTGTCGCTACCATCTAGTCTTATACAGACAAGAACAAGAATATGGACGATTGGGCGGACTTGGTGCATATACACATTTTAACAGTAAAATGGGGATGTAGCTCAGATGGTAGAGCGCCCGCTTAGCATGCGGGAGGTACAGGGATCGATACCCTGCTTCTCCAGGCGTCTGTAGTATAGTGGTCAGTACTTCACGTTGTGGCCGTGACATCCCGGGTTCGACTCCCGGCAGGCGCATCTTTTTAGCTTCTTTCTATTCATGACACTACTCTGTCACGCGATCTCTTGTTTGACCTATGTAGGACACTTCTTTTTCAACAATAGTTGTACTCAACTTGACAAGTATACAGTCTCCACAATGAAAAATATAACAGTTTGACTTTAAACAGAGTATTTGTTGGAATCATTTGGTCGATGTGCAATGAAATGGTTGAACCAGGCAATGTACAACACTTTGAATAGTGTTTGTGGTTGCGTCACATGGATAAAGAAGGATAGGTAACATCTGTTTTGTTGTCGATCGCATGACTCTTTTGGGTGTGAACGGACGTGTCCCCTGGGTGTCGATCGTTTTTTGCTCATAACTTTTGCAATATTGCTCCGATTGACCTCAAATCACTTGCAAAATCTTGCTTTTGAAACGTTCCATCGACTCACACCCTCAGATACCACAAAAGGAAGACCGGAAATCGAATTATTGTCCAAAAACGAGTTTGCAACACATTCTGTAACATCAACGAGTTCTTTAACAAGTCCACAAAGATATCGACAGTCTCCACAGGACATTCTACCAGACAAGTATCCCATAGACACGACGAATACCTGGTTGCAACATTGTCGCTACCATCTAGTCTTATACAGACAAGAACAAGAATATGGACGATTGGGCGGACTTGGTGCATATACACATTTTAACAGTAAAATGGGGATGTAGCTCAGATGGTAGAGCGCCCGCTTAGCATGCGGGAGGTACAGGGATCGATACCCTGCTTCTCCAGGCGTCTGTAGTATAGTGGTCAGTACTTCACGTTGTGGCCGTGACATCCCGGGTTCGACTCCCGGCAGGCGCATCTTTTTAGCTTCTTTCTATTCATGACACTACTCTGTCACGCGATCTCTTGTTTGACCTATGTAGGACACTTCTTTTTCAACAATAGTTGTACTCAACTTGACAAGTATACAGTCTCCACAATGAAAAATATAACAGTTTGACTTTAAACAGAGTATTTGTTGGAATCATTTGGTCGATGTGCAATGAAATGGTTGAACCAGGCAATGTACAACACTTTGAATAGTGTTTGTGGTTGCGTCACATGGATAAAGAAGGATAGGTAACATCTGTTTTGTTGTCGATCGCATGACTCTTTTGGGTGTGAACGGACGTGTCCCCTGGGTGTCGATCGTTTTTTGCTCATAACTTTTGCAATATTGCTCCGATTGACCTCAAATCACTTGCAAAATCTTGCTTTTGAAACGTTCCATCGACTCACACCCTCAGATACCACAAAAGGAAGACCGGAAATCGAATTATTGTCCAAAAACGAGTTTGCAACACATTCTGTAACATCAACGAGTTCTTTAACAAGTCCACAAAGATATCGACAGTCTCCACAGGACATTCTACCAGACAAGTATCCCATAGACACGACGAATACCTGGTTGCAACATTGTCGCTACCATCTAGTCTTATACAGACAAGAACAAGAATATGGACGATTGGGCGGACTTGGTGCATATACACATTTTAACAGTAAAATGGGGATGTAGCTCAGATGGTAGAGCGCCCGCTTAGCATGCGGGAGGTACAGGGATCGATACCCTGCTTCTCCAGGCGTCTGTAGTATAGTGGTCAGTACTTCACGTTGTGGCCGTGACATCCCGGGTTCGACTCCCGGCAGGCGCATCTTTTTAGCTTCTTTCTATTCATGACACTACTCTGTCACGCGATCTCTTGTTTGACCTATGTAGGACACTTCTTTTTCAACAATAGTTGTACTCAACTTGACAAGTATACAGTCTCCACAATGAAAAATATAACAGTTTGACTTTAAACAGAGTATTTGTTGGAATCATTTGGTCGATGTGCAATGAAATGGTTGAACCAGGCAATGTACAACACTTTGAATAGTGTTTGTGGTTGCGTCACATGGATAAAGAAGGATAGGTAACATCTGTTTTGTTGTCGATCGCATGACTCTTTTGGGTGTGAACGGACGTGTCCCCTGGGTGTCGATCGTTTTTTGCTCATAACTTTTGCAATATTGCTCCGATTGACCTCAAATCACTTGCAAAATCTTGCTTTTGAAACGTTCCATCGACTCACACCCTCAGATACCACAAAAGGAAGACCGGAAATCGAATTATTGTCCAAAAACGAGTTTGCAACACATTCTGTAACATCAACGAGTTCTTTAACAAGTCCACAAAGATATCGACAGTCTCCACAGGACATTCTACCAGACAAGTATCCCATAGACACGACGAATACCTGGTTGCAACATTGTCGCTACCATCTAGTCTTATACAGACAAGAACAAGAATATGGACGATTGGGCGGACTTGGTGCATATACACATTTTAACAGTAAAATGGGGATGTAGCTCAGATGGTAGAGCGCCCGCTTAGCATGCGGGAGGTACAGGGATCGATACCCTGCTTCTCCAGGCGTCTGTAGTATAGTGGTCAGTACTTCACGTTGTGGCCGTGACATCCCGGGTTCGACTCCCGGCAGGCGCATCTTTTTAGCTTCTTTCTATTCATGACACTACTCTGTCACGCGATCTCTTGTTTGACCTATGTAGGACACTTCTTTTTCAACAATAGTTGTACTCAACTTGACAAGTATACAGTCTCCACAATGAAAAATATAACAGTTTGACTTTAAACAGAGTATTTGTTGGAATCATTTGGTCGATGTGCAATGAAATGGTTGAACCAGGCAATGTACAACACTTTGAATAGTGTTTGTGGTTGCGTCACATGGATAAAGAAGGATAGGTAACATCTGTTTTGTTGTCGATCGCATGACTCTTTTGGGTGTGAACGGACGTGTCCCCTGGGTGTCGATCGTTTTTTGCTCATAACTTTTGCAATATTGCTCCGATTGACCTCAAATCACTTGCAAAATCTTGCTTTTGAAACGTTCCATCGACTCACACCCTCAGATACCACAAAAGGAAGACCGGAAATCGAATTATTGTCCAAAAACGAGTTTGCAACACATTCTGTAACATCAACGAGTTCTTTAACAAGTCCACAAAGATATCGACAGTCTCCACAGGACATTCTACCAGACAAGTATCCCATAGACACGACGAATACCTGGTTGCAACATTGTCGCTACCATCTAGTCTTATACAGACAAGAACAAGAATATGGACGATTGGGCGGACTTGGTGCATATACACATTTTAACAGTAAAATGGGGATGTAGCTCAGATGGTAGAGCGCCCGCTTAGCATGCGGGAGGTACAGGGATCGATACCCTGCTTCTCCAGGCGTCTGTAGTATAGTGGTCAGTACTTCACGTTGTGGCCGTGACATCCCGGGTTCGACTCCCGGCAGGCGCATCTTTTTAGCTTCTTTCTATTCATGACACTACTCTGTCACGCGATCTCTTGTTTGACCTATGTAGGACACTTCTTTTTCAACAATAGTTGTACTCAACTTGACAAGTATACAGTCTCCACAATGAAAAATATAACAGTTTGACTTTAAACAGAGTATTTGTTGGAATCATTTGGTCGATGTGCAATGAAATGGTTGAACCAGGCAATGTACAACACTTTGAATAGTGTTTGTGGTTGCGTCACATGGATAAAGAAGGATAGGTAACATCTGTTTTGTTGTCGATCGCATGACTCTTTTGGGTGTGAACGGACGTGTCCCCTGGGTGTCGATCGTTTTTTGCTCATAACTTTTGCAATATTGCTCCGATTGACCTCAAATCACTTGCAAAATCTTGCTTTTGAAACGTTCCATCGACTCACACCCTCAGATACCACAAAAGGAAGACCGGAAATCGAATTATTGTCCAAAAACGAGTTTGCAACACATTCTGTAACATCAACGAGTTCTTTAACAAGTCCACAAAGATATCGACAGTCTCCACAGGACATTCTACCAGACAAGTATCCCATAGACACGACGAATACCTGGTTGCAACATTGTCGCTACCATCTAGTCTTATACAGACAAGAACAAGAATATGGACGATTGGGCGGACTTGGTGCATATACACATTTTAACAGTAAAATGGGGATGTAGCTCAGATGGTAGAGCGCCCGCTTAGCATGCGGGAGGTACAGGGATCGATACCCTGCTTCTCCAGGCGTCTGTAGTATAGTGGTCAGTACTTCACGTTGTGGCCGTGACATCCCGGGTTCGACTCCCGGCAGGCGCATCTTTTTAGCTTCTTTCTATTCATGACACTACTCTGTCACGCGATCTCTTGTTTGACCTATGTAGGACACTTCTTTTTCAACAATAGTTGTACTCAACTTGACAAGTATACAGTCTCCACAATGAAAAATATAACAGTTTGACTTTAAACAGAGTATTTGTTGGAATCATTTGGTCGATGTGCAATGAAATGGTTGAACCAGGCAATGTACAACACTTTGAATAGTGTTTGTGGTTGCGTCACATGGATAAAGAAGGATAGGTAACATCTGTTTTGTTGTCGATCGCATGACTCTTTTGGGTGTGAACGGACGTGTCCCCTGGGTGTCGATCGTTTTTTGCTCATAACTTTTGCAATATTGCTCCGATTGACCTCAAATCACTTGCAAAATCTTGCTTTTGAAACGTTCCATCGACTCACACCCTCAGATACCACAAAAGGAAGACCGGAAATCGAATTATTGTCCAAAAACGAGTTTGCAACACATTCTGTAACATCAACGAGTTCTTTAACAAGTCCACAAAGATATCGACAGTCTCCACAGGACATTCTACCAGACAAGTATCCCATAGACACGACGAATACCTGGTTGCAACATTGTCGCTACCATCTAGTCTTATACAGACAAGAACAAGAATATGGACGATTGGGCGGACTTGGTGCATATACACATTTTAACAGTAAAATGGGGATGTAGCTCAGATGGTAGAGCGCCCGCTTAGCATGCGGGAGGTACAGGGATCGATACCCTGCTTCTCCAGGCGTCTGTAGTATAGTGGTCAGTACTTCACGTTGTGGCCGTGACATCCCGGGTTCGACTCCCGGCAGGCGCATCTTTTTAGCTTCTTTCTATTCATGACACTACTCTGTCACGCGATCTCTTGTTTGACCTATGTAGGACACTTCTTTTTCAACAATAGTTGTACTCAACTTGACAAGTATACAGTCTCCACAATGAAAAATATAACAGTTTGACTTTAAACAGAGTATTTGTTGGAATCATTTGGTCGATGTGCAATGAAATGGTTGAACCAGGCAATGTACAACACTTTGAATAGTGTTTGTGGTTGCGTCACATGGATAAAGAAGGATAGGTAACATCTGTTTTGTTGTCGATCGCATGACTCTTTTGGGTGTGAACGGACGTGTCCCCTGGGTGTCGATCGTTTTTTGCTCATAACTTTTGCAATATTGCTCCGATTGACCTCAAATCACTTGCAAAATCTTGCTTTTGAAACGTTCCATCGACTCACACCCTCAGATACCACAAAAGGAAGACCGGAAATCGAATTATTGTCCAAAAACGAGTTTGCAACACATTCTGTAACATCAACGAGTTCTTTAACAAGTCCACAAAGATATCGACAGTCTCCACAGGACATTCTACCAGACAAGTATCCCATAGACACGACGAATACCTGGTTGCAACATTGTCGCTACCATCTAGTCTTATACAGACAAGAACAAGAATATGGACGATTGGGCGGACTTGGTGCATATACACATTTTAACAGTAAAATGGGGATGTAGCTCAGATGGTAGAGCGCCCGCTTAGCATGCGGGAGGTACAGGGATCGATACCCTGCTTCTCCAGGCGTCTGTAGTATAGTGGTCAGTACTTCACGTTGTGGCCGTGACATCCCGGGTTCGACTCCCGGCAGGCGCATCTTTTTAGCTTCTTTCTATTCATGACACTACTCTGTCACGCGATCTCTTGTTTGACCTATGTAGGACACTTCTTTTTCAACAATAGTTGTACTCAACTTGACAAGTATACAGTCTCCACAATGAAAAATATAACAGTTTGACTTTAAACAGAGTATTTGTTGGAATCATTTGGTCGATGTGCAATGAAATGGTTGAACCAGGCAATGTACAACACTTTGAATAGTGTTTGTGGTTGCGTCACATGGATAAAGAAGGATAGGTAACATCTGTTTTGTTGTCGATCGCATGACTCTTTTGGGTGTGAACGGACGTGTCCCCTGGGTGTCGATCGTTTTTTGCTCATAACTTTTGCAATATTGCTCCGATTGACCTCAAATCACTTGCAAAATCTTGCTTTTGAAACGTTCCATCGACTCACACCCTCAGATACCACAAAAGGAAGACCGGAAATCGAATTATTGTCCAAAAACGAGTTTGCAACACATTCTGTAACATCAACGAGTTCTTTAACAAGTCCACAAAGATATCGACAGTCTCCACAGGACATTCTACCAGACAAGTATCCCATAGACACGACGAATACCTGGTTGCAACATTGTCGCTACCATCTAGTCTTATACAGACAAGAACAAGAATATGGACGATTGGGCGGACTTGGTGCATATACACATTTTAACAGTAAAATGGGGATGTAGCTCAGATGGTAGAGCGCCCGCTTAGCATGCGGGAGGTACAGGGATCGATACCCTGCTTCTCCAGGCGTCTGTAGTATAGTGGTCAGTACTTCACGTTGTGGCCGTGACATCCCGGGTTCGACTCCCGGCAGGCGCATCTTTTTAGCTTCTTTCTATTCATGACACTACTCTGTCACGCGATCTCTTGTTTGACCTATGTAGGACACTTCTTTTTCAACAATAGTTGTACTCAACTTGACAAGTATACAGTCTCCACAATGAAAAATATAACAGTTTGACTTTAAACAGAGTATTTGTTGGAATCATTTGGTCGATGTGCAATGAAATGGTTGAACCAGGCAATGTACAACACTTTGAATAGTGTTTGTGGTTGCGTCACATGGATAAAGAAGGATAGGTAACATCTGTTTTGTTGTCGATCGCATGACTCTTTTGGGTGTGAACGGACGTGTCCCCTGGGTGTCGATCGTTTTTTGCTCATAACTTTTGCAATATTGCTCCGATTGACCTCAAATCACTTGCAAAATCTTGCTTTTGAAACGTTCCATCGACTCACACCCTCAGATACCACAAAAGGAAGACCGGAAATCGAATTATTGTCCAAAAACGAGTTTGCAACACATTCTGTAACATCAACGAGTTCTTTAACAAGTCCACAAAGATATCGACAGTCTCCACAGGACATTCTACCAGACAAGTATCCCATAGACACGACGAATACCTGGTTGCAACATTGTCGCTACCATCTAGTCTTATACAGACAAGAACAAGAATATGGACGATTGGGCGGACTTGGTGCATATACACATTTTAACAGTAAAATGGGGATGTAGCTCAGATGGTAGAGCGCCCGCTTAGCATGCGGGAGGTACAGGGATCGATACCCTGCTTCTCCAGGCGTCTGTAGTATAGTGGTCAGTACTTCACGTTGTGGCCGTGACATCCCGGGTTCGACTCCCGGCAGGCGCATCTTTTTAGCTTCTTTCTATTCATGACACTACTCTGTCACGCGATCTCTTGTTTGACCTATGTAGGACACTTCTTTTTCAACAATAGTTGTACTCAACTTGACAAGTATACAGTCTCCACAATGAAAAATATAACAGTTTGACTTTAAACAGAGTATTTGTTGGAATCATTTGGTCGATGTGCAATGAAATGGTTGAACCAGGCAATGTACAACACTTTGAATAGTGTTTGTGGTTGCGTCACATGGATAAAGAAGGATAGGTAACATCTGTTTTGTTGTCGATCGCATGACTCTTTTGGGTGTGAACGGACGTGTCCCCTGGGTGTCGATCGTTTTTTGCTCATAACTTTTGCAATATTGCTCCGATTGACCTCAAATCACTTGCAAAATCTTGCTTTTGAAACGTTCCATCGACTCACACCCTCAGATACCACAAAAGGAAGACCGGAAATCGAATTATTGTCCAAAAACGAGTTTGCAACACATTCTGTAACATCAACGAGTTCTTTAACAAGTCCACAAAGATATCGACAGTCTCCACAGGACATTCTACCAGACAAGTATCCCATAGACACGACGAATACCTGGTTGCAACATTGTCGCTACCATCTAGTCTTATACAGACAAGAACAAGAATATGGACGATTGGGCGGACTTGGTGCATATACACATTTTAACAGTAAAATGGGGATGTAGCTCAGATGGTAGAGCGCCCGCTTAGCATGCGGGAGGTACAGGGATCGATACCCTGCTTCTCCAGGCGTCTGTAGTATAGTGGTCAGTACTTCACGTTGTGGCCGTGACATCCCGGGTTCGACTCCCGGCAGGCGCATCTTTTTAGCTTCTTTCTATTCATGACACTACTCTGTCACGCGATCTCTTGTTTGACCTATGTAGGACACTTCTTTTTCAACAATAGTTGTACTCAACTTGACAAGTATACAGTCTCCACAATGAAAAATATAACAGTTTGACTTTAAACAGAGTATTTGTTGGAATCATTTGGTCGATGTGCAATGAAATGGTTGAACCAGGCAATGTACAACACTTTGAATAGTGTTTGTGGTTGCGTCACATGGATAAAGAAGGATAGGTAACATCTGTTTTGTTGTCGATCGCATGACTCTTTTGGGTGTGAACGGACGTGTCCCCTGGGTGTCGATCGTTTTTTGCTCATAACTTTTGCAATATTGCTCCGATTGACCTCAAATCACTTGCAAAATCTTGCTTTTGAAACGTTCCATCGACTCACACCCTCAGATACCACAAAAGGAAGACCGGAAATCGAATTATTGTCCAAAAACGAGTTTGCAACACATTCTGTAACATCAACGAGTTCTTTAACAAGTCCACAAAGATATCGACAGTCTCCACAGGACATTCTACCAGACAAGTATCCCATAGACACGACGAATACCTGGTTGCAACATTGTCGCTACCATCTAGTCTTATACAGACAAGAACAAGAATATGGACGATTGGGCGGACTTGGTGCATATACACATTTTAACAGTAAAATGGGGATGTAGCTCAGATGGTAGAGCGCCCGCTTAGCATGCGGGAGGTACAGGGATCGATACCCTGCTTCTCCAGGCGTCTGTAGTATAGTGGTCAGTACTTCACGTTGTGGCCGTGACATCCCGGGTTCGACTCCCGGCAGGCGCATCTTTTTAGCTTCTTTCTATTCATGACACTACTCTGTCACGCGATCTCTTGTTTGACCTATGTAGGACACTTCTTTTTCAACAATAGTTGTACTCAACTTGACAAGTATACAGTCTCCACAATGAAAAATATAACAGTTTGACTTTAAACAGAGTATTTGTTGGAATCATTTGGTCGATGTGCAATGAAATGGTTGAACCAGGCAATGTACAACACTTTGAATAGTGTTTGTGGTTGCGTCACATGGATAAAGAAGGATAGGTAACATCTGTTTTGTTGTCGATCGCATGACTCTTTTGGGTGTGAACGGACGTGTCCCCTGGGTGTCGATCGTTTTTTGCTCATAACTTTTGCAATATTGCTCCGATTGACCTCAAATCACTTGCAAAATCTTGCTTTTGAAACGTTCCATCGACTCACACCCTCAGATACCACAAAAGGAAGACCGGAAATCGAATTATTGTCCAAAAACGAGTTTGCAACACATTCTGTAACATCAACGAGTTCTTTAACAAGTCCACAAAGATATCGACAGTCTCCACAGGACATTCTACCAGACAAGTATCCCATAGACACGACGAATACCTGGTTGCAACATTGTCGCTACCATCTAGTCTTATACAGACAAGAACAAGAATATGGACGATTGGGCGGACTTGGTGCATATACACATTTTAACAGTAAAATGGGGATGTAGCTCAGATGGTAGAGCGCCCGCTTAGCATGCGGGAGGTACAGGGATCGATACCCTGCTTCTCCAGGCGTCTGTAGTATAGTGGTCAGTACTTCACGTTGTGGCCGTGACATCCCGGGTTCGACTCCCGGCAGGCGCATCTTTTTAGCTTCTTTCTATTCATGACACTACTCTGTCACGCGATCTCTTGTTTGACCTATGTAGGACACTTCTTTTTCAACAATAGTTGTACTCAACTTGACAAGTATACAGTCTCCACAATGAAAAATATAACAGTTTGACTTTAAACAGAGTATTTGTTGGAATCATTTGGTCGATGTGCAATGAAATGGTTGAACCAGGCAATGTACAACACTTTGAATAGTGTTTGTGGTTGCGTCACATGGATAAAGAAGGATAGGTAACATCTGTTTTGTTGTCGATCGCATGACTCTTTTGGGTGTGAACGGACGTGTCCCCTGGGTGTCGATCGTTTTTTGCTCATAACTTTTGCAATATTGCTCCGATTGACCTCAAATCACTTGCAAAATCTTGCTTTTGAAACGTTCCATCGACTCACACCCTCAGATACCACAAAAGGAAGACCGGAAATCGAATTATTGTCCAAAAACGAGTTTGCAACACATTCTGTAACATCAACGAGTTCTTTAACAAGTCCACAAAGATATCGACAGTCTCCACAGGACATTCTACCAGACAAGTATCCCATAGACACGACGAATACCTGGTTGCAACATTGTCGCTACCATCTAGTCTTATACAGACAAGAACAAGAATATGGACGATTGGGCGGACTTGGTGCATATACACATTTTAACAGTAAAATGGGGATGTAGCTCAGATGGTAGAGCGCCCGCTTAGCATGCGGGAGGTACAGGGATCGATACCCTGCTTCTCCAGGCGTCTGTAGTATAGTGGTCAGTACTTCACGTTGTGGCCGTGACATCCCGGGTTCGACTCCCGGCAGGCGCATCTTTTTAGCTTCTTTCTATTCATGACACTACTCTGTCACGCGATCTCTTGTTTGACCTATGTAGGACACTTCTTTTTCAACAATAGTTGTACTCAACTTGACAAGTATACAGTCTCCACAATGAAAAATATAACAGTTTGACTTTAAACAGAGTATTTGTTGGAATCATTTGGTCGATGTGCAATGAAATGGTTGAACCAGGCAATGTACAACACTTTGAATAGTGTTTGTGGTTGCGTCACATGGATAAAGAAGGATAGGTAACATCTGTTTTGTTGTCGATCGCATGACTCTTTTGGGTGTGAACGGACGTGTCCCCTGGGTGTCGATCGTTTTTTGCTCATAACTTTTGCAATATTGCTCCGATTGACCTCAAATCACTTGCAAAATCTTGCTTTTGAAACGTTCCATCGACTCACACCCTCAGATACCACAAAAGGAAGACCGGAAATCGAATTATTGTCCAAAAACGAGTTTGCAACACATTCTGTAACATCAACGAGTTCTTTAACAAGTCCACAAAGATATCGACAGTCTCCACAGGACATTCTACCAGACAAGTATCCCATAGACACGACGAATACCTGGTTGCAACATTGTCGCTACCATCTAGTCTTATACAGACAAGAACAAGAATATGGACGATTGGGCGGACTTGGTGCATATACACATTTTAACAGTAAAATGGGGATGTAGCTCAGATGGTAGAGCGCCCGCTTAGCATGCGGGAGGTACAGGGATCGATACCCTGCTTCTCCAGGCGTCTGTAGTATAGTGGTCAGTACTTCACGTTGTGGCCGTGACATCCCGGGTTCGACTCCCGGCAGGCGCATCTTTTTAGCTTCTTTCTATTCATGACACTACTCTGTCACGCGATCTCTTGTTTGACCTATGTAGGACACTTCTTTTTCAACAATAGTTGTACTCAACTTGACAAGTATACAGTCTCCACAATGAAAAATATAACAGTTTGACTTTAAACAGAGTATTTGTTGGAATCATTTGGTCGATGTGCAATGAAATGGTTGAACCAGGCAATGTACAACACTTTGAATAGTGTTTGTGGTTGCGTCACATGGATAAAGAAGGATAGGTAACATCTGTTTTGTTGTCGATCGCATGACTCTTTTGGGTGTGAACGGACGTGTCCCCTGGGTGTCGATCGTTTTTTGCTCATAACTTTTGCAATATTGCTCCGATTGACCTCAAATCACTTGCAAAATCTTGCTTTTGAAACGTTCCATCGACTCACACCCTCAGATACCACAAAAGGAAGACCGGAAATCGAATTATTGTCCAAAAACGAGTTTGCAACACATTCTGTAACATCAACGAGTTCTTTAACAAGTCCACAAAGATATCGACAGTCTCCACAGGACATTCTACCAGACAAGTATCCCATAGACACGACGAATACCTGGTTGCAACATTGTCGCTACCATCTAGTCTTATACAGACAAGAACAAGAATATGGACGATTGGGCGGACTTGGTGCATATACACATTTTAACAGTAAAATGGGGATGTAGCTCAGATGGTAGAGCGCCCGCTTAGCATGCGGGAGGTACAGGGATCGATACCCTGCTTCTCCAGGCGTCTGTAGTATAGTGGTCAGTACTTCACGTTGTGGCCGTGACATCCCGGGTTCGACTCCCGGCAGGCGCATCTTTTTAGCTTCTTTCTATTCATGACACTACTCTGTCACGCGATCTCTTGTTTGACCTATGTAGGACACTTCTTTTTCAACAATAGTTGTACTCAACTTGACAAGTATACAGTCTCCACAATGAAAAATATAACAGTTTGACTTTAAACAGAGTATTTGTTGGAATCATTTGGTCGATGTGCAATGAAATGGTTGAACCAGGCAATGTACAACACTTTGAATAGTGTTTGTGGTTGCGTCACATGGATAAAGAAGGATAGGTAACATCTGTTTTGTTGTCGATCGCATGACTCTTTTGGGTGTGAACGGACGTGTCCCCTGGGTGTCGATCGTTTTTTGCTCATAACTTTTGCAATATTGCTCCGATTGACCTCAAATCACTTGCAAAATCTTGCTTTTGAAACGTTCCATCGACTCACACCCTCAGATACCACAAAAGGAAGACCGGAAATCGAATTATTGTCCAAAAACGAGTTTGCAACACATTCTGTAACATCAACGAGTTCTTTAACAAGTCCACAAAGATATCGACAGTCTCCACAGGACATTCTACCAGACAAGTATCCCATAGACACGACGAATACCTGGTTGCAACATTGTCGCTACCATCTAGTCTTATACAGACAAGAACAAGAATATGGACGATTGGGCGGACTTGGTGCATATACACATTTTAACAGTAAAATGGGGATGTAGCTCAGATGGTAGAGCGCCCGCTTAGCATGCGGGAGGTACAGGGATCGATACCCTGCTTCTCCAGGCGTCTGTAGTATAGTGGTCAGTACTTCACGTTGTGGCCGTGACATCCCGGGTTCGACTCCCGGCAGGCGCATCTTTTTAGCTTCTTTCTATTCATGACACTACTCTGTCACGCGATCTCTTGTTTGACCTATGTAGGACACTTCTTTTTCAACAATAGTTGTACTCAACTTGACAAGTATACAGTCTCCACAATGAAAAATATAACAGTTTGACTTTAAACAGAGTATTTGTTGGAATCATTTGGTCGATGTGCAATGAAATGGTTGAACCAGGCAATGTACAACACTTTGAATAGTGTTTGTGGTTGCGTCACATGGATAAAGAAGGATAGGTAACATCTGTTTTGTTGTCGATCGCATGACTCTTTTGGGTGTGAACGGACGTGTCCCCTGGGTGTCGATCGTTTTTTGCTCATAACTTTTGCAATATTGCTCCGATTGACCTCAAATCACTTGCAAAATCTTGCTTTTGAAACGTTCCATCGACTCACACCCTCAGATACCACAAAAGGAAGACCGGAAATCGAATTATTGTCCAAAAACGAGTTTGCAACACATTCTGTAACATCAACGAGTTCTTTAACAAGTCCACAAAGATATCGACAGTCTCCACAGGACATTCTACCAGACAAGTATCCCATAGACACGACGAATACCTGGTTGCAACATTGTCGCTACCATCTAGTCTTATACAGACAAGAACAAGAATATGGACGATTGGGCGGACTTGGTGCATATACACATTTTAACAGTAAAATGGGGATGTAGCTCAGATGGTAGAGCGCCCGCTTAGCATGCGGGAGGTACAGGGATCGATACCCTGCTTCTCCAGGCGTCTGTAGTATAGTGGTCAGTACTTCACGTTGTGGCCGTGACATCCCGGGTTCGACTCCCGGCAGGCGCATCTTTTTAGCTTCTTTCTATTCATGACACTACTCTGTCACGCGATCTCTTGTTTGACCTATGTAGGACACTTCTTTTTCAACAATAGTTGTACTCAACTTGACAAGTATACAGTCTCCACAATGAAAAATATAACAGTTTGACTTTAAACAGAGTATTTGTTGGAATCATTTGGTCGATGTGCAATGAAATGGTTGAACCAGGCAATGTACAACACTTTGAATAGTGTTTGTGGTTGCGTCACATGGATAAAGAAGGATAGGTAACATCTGTTTTGTTGTCGATCGCATGACTCTTTTGGGTGTGAACGGACGTGTCCCCTGGGTGTCGATCGTTTTTTGCTCATAACTTTTGCAATATTGCTCCGATTGACCTCAAATCACTTGCAAAATCTTGCTTTTGAAACGTTCCATCGACTCACACCCTCAGATACCACAAAAGGAAGACCGGAAATCGAATTATTGTCCAAAAACGAGTTTGCAACACATTCTGTAACATCAACGAGTTCTTTAACAAGTCCACAAAGATATCGACAGTCTCCACAGGACATTCTACCAGACAAGTATCCCATAGACACGACGAATACCTGGTTGCAACATTGTCGCTACCATCTAGTCTTATACAGACAAGAACAAGAATATGGACGATTGGGCGGACTTGGTGCATATACACATTTTAACAGTAAAATGGGGATGTAGCTCAGATGGTAGAGCGCCCGCTTAGCATGCGGGAGGTACAGGGATCGATACCCTGCTTCTCCAGGCGTCTGTAGTATAGTGGTCAGTACTTCACGTTGTGGCCGTGACATCCCGGGTTCGACTCCCGGCAGGCGCATCTTTTTAGCTTCTTTCTATTCATGACACTACTCTGTCACGCGATCTCTTGTTTGACCTATGTAGGACACTTCTTTTTCAACAATAGTTGTACTCAACTTGACAAGTATACAGTCTCCACAATGAAAAATATAACAGTTTGACTTTAAACAGAGTATTTGTTGGAATCATTTGGTCGATGTGCAATGAAATGGTTGAACCAGGCAATGTACAACACTTTGAATAGTGTTTGTGGTTGCGTCACATGGATAAAGAAGGATAGGTAACATCTGTTTTGTTGTCGATCGCATGACTCTTTTGGGTGTGAACGGACGTGTCCCCTGGGTGTCGATCGTTTTTTGCTCATAACTTTTGCAATATTGCTCCGATTGACCTCAAATCACTTGCAAAATCTTGCTTTTGAAACGTTCCATCGACTCACACCCTCAGATACCACAAAAGGAAGACCGGAAATCGAATTATTGTCCAAAAACGAGTTTGCAACACATTCTGTAACATCAACGAGTTCTTTAACAAGTCCACAAAGATATCGACAGTCTCCACAGGACATTCTACCAGACAAGTATCCCATAGACACGACGAATACCTGGTTGCAACATTGTCGCTACCATCTAGTCTTATACAGACAAGAACAAGAATATGGACGATTGGGCGGACTTGGTGCATATACACATTTTAACAGTAAAATGGGGATGTAGCTCAGATGGTAGAGCGCCCGCTTAGCATGCGGGAGGTACAGGGATCGATACCCTGCTTCTCCAGGCGTCTGTAGTATAGTGGTCAGTACTTCACGTTGTGGCCGTGACATCCCGGGTTCGACTCCCGGCAGGCGCATCTTTTTAGCTTCTTTCTATTCATGACACTACTCTGTCACGCGATCTCTTGTTTGACCTATGTAGGACACTTCTTTTTCAACAATAGTTGTACTCAACTTGACAAGTATACAGTCTCCACAATGAAAAATATAACAGTTTGACTTTAAACAGAGTATTTGTTGGAATCATTTGGTCGATGTGCAATGAAATGGTTGAACCAGGCAATGTACAACACTTTGAATAGTGTTTGTGGTTGCGTCACATGGATAAAGAAGGATAGGTAACATCTGTTTTGTTGTCGATCGCATGACTCTTTTGGGTGTGAACGGACGTGTCCCCTGGGTGTCGATCGTTTTTTGCTCATAACTTTTGCAATATTGCTCCGATTGACCTCAAATCACTTGCAAAATCTTGCTTTTGAAACGTTCCATCGACTCACACCCTCAGATACCACAAAAGGAAGACCGGAAATCGAATTATTGTCCAAAAACGAGTTTGCAACACATTCTGTAACATCAACGAGTTCTTTAACAAGTCCACAAAGATATCGACAGTCTCCACAGGACATTCTACCAGACAAGTATCCCATAGACACGACGAATACCTGGTTGCAACATTGTCGCTACCATCTAGTCTTATACAGACAAGAACAAGAATATGGACGATTGGGCGGACTTGGTGCATATACACATTTTAACAGTAAAATGGGGATGTAGCTCAGATGGTAGAGCGCCCGCTTAGCATGCGGGAGGTACAGGGATCGATACCCTGCTTCTCCAGGCGTCTGTAGTATAGTGGTCAGTACTTCACGTTGTGGCCGTGACATCCCGGGTTCGACTCCCGGCAGGCGCATCTTTTAGCTTCTTTCTATTCATGACACTACTCTGTCACGCGATCTCTTGTTTGACCTATGTAGGACACTTCTTTTTCAACAATAGTTGTACTCAACTTGACAAGTATACAGTCTCCACAATGAAAAATATAACAGTTTGACTTTAAACAGAGTATTTGTTGGAATCATTTGGTCGATGTGCAATGAAATGGTTGAACCAGGCAATGTACAACACTTTGAATAGTGTTTGTGGTTGCGTCACATGGATAAAGAAGGATAGGTAACATCTGTTTGTTGTCGATCGCATGACTCTTTTGGGTGTGAACGGACGTGTCCCCTGGGTGTCGATCGTTTTTTGCTCATAACTTTTGCAATATTGCTCCGATTGACCTCAAATCACTTGCAAAATCTTGCTTTTGAAACGTTCCATCGACTCACACCCTCAGATACCACAAAAGGAAGACCGGAAATCGAATTATTGTCCAAAAACGAGTTTGCAACACATTCTGTAACATCAACGAGTTCTTTAACAAGTCCACAAAGATATCGACAGTCTCCACAGGACATTCTACCAGACAAGTATCCCATAGACACGACGAATACCTGGTTGCAACATTGTCGCTACCATCTAGTCTTATACAGACAAGAACAAGAATATGGACGATTGGGCGGACTTGGTGCATATACACATTTTAACAGTAAAATGGGGATGTAGCTCAGATGGTAGAGCGCCCGCTTAGCATGCGGGAGGTACAGGGATCGATACCCTGCTTCTCCAGGCGTCTGTAGTATAGTGGTCAGTACTTCACGTTGTGGCCGTGACATCCCGGGTTCGACTCCCGGCAGGCGCATCTTTTTAGCTTCTTTCTATTCATGACACTACTCTGTCACGCGATCTCTTGTTTGACCTATGTAGGACACTTCTTTTTCAACAATAGTTGTACTCAACTTGACAAGTATACAGTCTCCACAATGAAAAATATAACAGTTTGACTTTAAACAGAGTATTTGTTGGAATCATTGGTCGATGTGCAATGAAATGGTTGAACCAGGCAATGTACAACACTTTGAATAGTGTTTGTGGTTGCGTCACATGGATAAAGAAGGATAGGTAACATCTGTTTTGTTGTCGATCGCATGACTCTTTGGGGTAACGGATCGTGTCCCTGGGTGTCGATCGTTTTTGCTCATAACTTTTGCAATATTGCTCCGATTGACCTCAAATCACTTGCAAAATCTTGCTTTTGAAACGTTCCATCGACTCACACCCTCAGATACCACAAAAAGGAAGACCGGAAATCGAATTATTGTCCAAAAACGAGTTTGCAACACATTCTGTAACATCAACGAGTCTTTAACAAGTCCACAAAGATATCGACAGTCTCCACAGGATTGTAGAAGGAACAATGTCTTGAGCTCATTGCAAGGATGATAAATTATTACGATGTTAAGAGATTTACATGTCAGTTCAATTTTGGGTTAGCCTGGATAATCATGTATTTAAACGCTTCATCGCGAAGAATTTATGTTGTCATTGTTTCTTGAAATTTTGATACGAACCGACAAAATTAATAACAGTTGATACTTGTATCAACACAACATTTTTGGTGAATTATAATATGTGAATGCATTCGAATTATTGCAAGTGAAACGACGCAAAGAGGCACTTCGTTACCATGACCACTCCGGCAACATTAGCATTTGGCCACGAGATATTAGATGAACATACTTTCAATTTTACTTATGATTTCGACTTGAAAGTGACTCGATGATGACACTATAGCAACATGTCGAGGAGATGTAACTTGGCACCGAGAAAATGCCTTCTTGAATAATTGACTGAAGTCGTCAAGTGAATAGTTCTCACATTCTCGACTGATTCTTCATGTGAAAATTCAAAGCGAGCCATTTAACTCATATAGACTCTGATCCATTTCAAGCCACACGCAAGACCAAATCTTTTTTGTGCTGACTGTAGTGGTAGTGGCCGCAGCTGGTCATTCCGGGTCAGGTCACACTTTTGCAAAATTGAACATATCTCCATCACCAGGACGAGTTTAAAGAGCCAAACTTTGTCATTCTCTAGCTAGCCTCATCAGGTTGGTGGCACGGCCTGACAGCAACCTGCCGACTTTTACACGATGAGAGAAAATATAAGAAACCCTTTTTGGTGCATGTTGGGGGCTCCTCCGAGTCATCCGCTGCAGAAAATTTTTCATTCAACCTCGGCGTCACTTCGGTAAGGCAATGTTCTCGGTGGACGTCTGACGTCGTCCGCGCAGTTTGAGGCTTCGCAAATGCTGCTCGATGAGAAAAAAAACTAAGATCTCATCAGAAAATTTGAAATATAACCTTGAGAAAACCAATAAAACTATGACTGCACCTTGACCTGACCTGAAAAGGATTCTTCCGACTGTAGTGACATTGAACACACCTTCCAATACACACTGAGATGAGTATTTGGCTAATTTTGACTTCAAGTTTGTCCATAAGAGCTGTAGACATCACTTCGGAGTCGATTTGATCCATTCATCTTTGTCTCGGGATGATAGTGCACTTTTGGTACTCTTCAATTGCTCCTTGGTCTTGAATTAGGGTGGAGAAAGAGTCGAAGTTATTGGAGACTCCAGTCCTACCATATTCTTGAGATATATCGTAGTGCTGCTGGTCTTGGCGCAATACCAAAGCCGACAGATTACATTAAGCTGAGGCTCTGTGTCAGTTTACTTACGAGATCACAACGACGCTTAATTCAACTCACCACTCGTATACATCAAAAAATCTGTTGGTCTGCCCTCGATCAAATGCAAACAACCTACGATTCTCCTCGTAAATGCGAATTGTTGCCAACAAGTACACAAGACGTGTAAAATCGGATGCGTTCAATCATTTCGAATATCCTCGCATTGTAGTAGCCGTCAGTGTTGTCACCAAAGACTCTTCGTCAATATGAGTCACAGCAGTTCACTGGACAAGACTATGAATTCAGTCTCAATTTGCTGCACATTGCTGTCGTTTCAATGATCAAGTTTGCTGAATCAAATCCACACTGGTAGGAAAGCGATGAGATGATGCAGGCATCAGTAACTCACCCAGCAATTTCTCAAATCGTGCCACTATTAACAAAAATAGTCACCGACGTTGGTGGCGAATCTGCTGAAGTCATGTTTACCCCTCAATCAGAGCAACTTGTGTCTGGCACGTTTGGCTATTGGCCACAAAAGACTCTAGCCTGGTACAAGCCTTCAAAATTCTGTGCTCAATTGCCAGTGTTTTCGGCTTATTATATGCAGTGGCACAATTTGAGCAAAATTTGGCACGATATGAGAAACTGCGAAGTAAGTGAGCGATCGTGAGATTTACCCTATTCGGTAACGTTAAGAGATGGAATTGACGAACCATTTTGTTATTATTCATCAGTCAATCACAATATCGACAGGACGAAGGTGCGTAGTGTGCAGTGGGCATGGTGAAAGAACGGAAAACTCGTACAACTCGATAAATGCCTCCATAAACGCTCATATGAGACCCCGGCAGACAAAATGATGCTTATGCGGTTTTGTTGAAGTTCGAGTTAGCTACGCAGTGCGATATAGCAATGTTTCAGCTACATTTTGATGGTCTAAGACCTCCAAAAGTCGTAGTGGTTACGAAGATATCGCCGTCGGCGTGACAGCCATGCCTCAATTTTCAATTTTGTCGAATTTTTTTTCTTTACACCATTGGATAATACTTGGCATGGGCTATCGAATACTAGCATCTGATTGGCTTGAAACGCACTAGATCACGACCAAAACAAAGAATAGATTTTTAACCGGATTATCCGGAAAATATTTTGACGAAATTTTGGAAGAAATTGTCTTCGCTAGAGCTGTCGAGTCATTCCAGTATTCTCTCTCGTCCGAGTCTCCAGCACAACAGGCCAACCCATTGCCACCTTGATCGCTCATTTTGCTCTATTGTTTGGAATAATGATTTCTGTAGTTCTTGTCAATTTCTTTTCAAGGCGATTTCTCAAAAGAAGTGGATGAGAATAAAAGAGTGGTACTCCGGCTTCAAAGTTGATTTTCTCAAAAGTCGAAAAATGGTTTAAATATATATTGTCTGCCGGGGTTTTCAAACTACAGTTGTCCCCAGTTTTCGCCTCATGCTTATTTTTTAAAATTTATTGTGTTTTCGAGCCAAAATTCGATTCGAAACACACGCGAAATCGATTTGTTTTCATTTTATCCGGAATATCCGGTAAATATTGCCAAGAACAACAAAATTCGCATATGCAAACGATCATGATCACTGATGTCGTCGAGCTCAGTCATGCAGCTTTCTCCATCGTGCTTCATGCACTTTTATGAATTGTAACAAGAATGTCTCCCTTGCCGACCACTTTCACCAGGATCTATCGACCATCGCAATACGAAGGCGTGGCGTTGCCAGCGCAAGGCCACCACGGGCGAATCCACCATACCGAGGGTGAAAAGCCATGGTTCACACAATACATTGACTATACCCCGCCATTCCTGGATAAAGTCAAGTTTGCATTTCATCGAGAATTCAAATCGATGGAAGAATCGCGGATCTCCAGTAGGTACTACAGACTACTAATTTTGATTAGTACATACTACAACCAGTGGAAAAGACACCGAAACACACGCTCAAAACACACATGAATCGATTTGCGATATCGAAAGCACAATATATCAGGTATAAGGGCATCTGCACCAGACGAACACATTTCTGTCAAAATTAATAACTGAATTATACAGTTGCCCAACCAGTCGACTGTGTACACAAAACAGGATGCCGTCGACAGTAAATTTGGACCATTTGTGTCGAATGGTCCAAATTTACTGTCGACGGCATCCTACAGACCGATATTGTGTTGAAAAATGAACCAATACTATATATTCCAAGAGTAGGATTGGTAAATAATGTAAATAATCTGTCCAATCATGACGTGAAGAGAGGTCTATGCATCAGTTGATTGTTGCAATGATTATAAATATATTTTTTCAAAGGGTTTAGCTATTAATTTGAGTTTGTCAAATAAATACGCTAAATAATATTATATTATACAGGATATAAGTTTGGAGTGGTAGGAGATAACTGGGAGACAACACTGTTCAAATTTATTGAACACACTGACAGTTGAGTATTTGGCTAACTTTGACTTAAAGTTTGTGCATTGAGCTGCAGACATCGCGTCGGAGTCGATTTGATCCATTCGAATCTGCCTCAGGATGGAAATTGCATTTTGGGTATTCTTTAATTGCTCCCTCAGCTTGAATTTGGGGAGAAAAGAGTTGAAGGATTGTGGAGACCCAATTCTCTCCATTGTCTTGAGATATATCGAAGTAGTACTGGTCTTGATAGAATACCAGAGCTCATAATGTGAGTTTGGAGCCAACAAGATTACATTAAGCTTAGGCTCTGTATCAGTTTACTCATGGACTACGAGATCACAACGACGCTTTAATTCCAACTCACCACATGTACACATCAATTCTTCTTATGGTCTGACGTCGATCAAATGCAAACAACCCTACGATTCTCCTCGTAAATCCAAGTGTCCAATGGTTTGAAGCGCTGTTCAGTGAAGTCCAGCCATCCTATTTCATATTAAACGACGATGGAGGCTCCGTGAGCTAGCAATGCCTTGACAACTTCCAAATGTCCTGTACTCGAAGCGCTAATCTCTTTTGAGATGACGTCTAGATGTTGGTTTGGCTGTCGAGGGAAGAACCAATTCAAAGTTATGATGAACACGGCCAAAAGTAGAATTGCTTTCTCAATACTTCATAGACTTCAATTGTACTTGGTGAAATGGCATCAGGATTTTTGAAAAGAGCGCAACAAGACGAGTGGAATTCTTGCGTGCAGTCCAAATTGACGAGACTGGATAAGCCAAACAAGATTGGAGTTCAGTGGAGAATGCACAATACTGTCGATTAAATGTCTTGGGAAATTACAGTCGCGAACCAATTCATGAAAAATTAGTAGCGTCATTGCGAAACACAATGTCAAACTGACTCGATCAAAAAATGATAAAAATCTAAAGCTTCGAGGTGTAATGGCGACTATATGGTTGAAAACAAGCTGTAGTCATCAATAAAACCAAACTTGGATC
>JAJGMV010000102.1:0-326081 GCA_021527685.1 Aphanomyces euteiches | reverse complement strand
GGCACGTTTGAAAGGTGTCATGGTAGTGTGGTGCACCAAGCACCAACGTGGCCCGAAAGCAACACGCGAGTATCCCACACACACGCCACAAGATGCATCTCCACTCGTGTTTTCTCGCCTGATGACCCACTTGCCACGTGCAGATCTCGACCCCATGAAGACGCCCACTTGCCACGTCTGGCACGTTTGAAAGGTGTCATGGTAGTGTGGTGCACCAAGCACCAACGTGGCCCGAAAGCAACACGCGAGTATCCCACACACACGCCACAAGATGCATCTCCACTCGTGTTTTCTCGCCTGATGACCCACTTGCCACGTGCAGATCTCGACCCCATGAAGACGCCCACTTGCCACGTCTGGCACGTTTGAAAGGTGTCATGGTAGTGTGGTGCACCAAGCACCAACGTGGCCCGAAAGCAACACGCGAGTATCCCACACACACGCCACAAGATGCATCTCCACTCGTGTTTTCTCGCCTGATGACCCACTTGCCACGTGCAGATCTCGACCCCATGAAGACGCCCACTTGCCACGTCTGGCACGTTTGAAAGGTGTCATGGTAGTGTGGTGCACCAAGCACCAACGTGGCCCGAAAGCAACACGCGAGTATCCCACACACACGCCACAAGATGCATCTCCACTCGTGTTTTCTCGCCTGATGACCCACTTGCCACGTGCAGATCTCGACCCCATGAAGACGCCCACTTGCCACGTCTGGCACGTTTGAAAGGTGTCATGGTAGTGTGGTGCACCAAGCACCAACGTGGCCCGAAAGCAACACGCGAGTATCCCACACACACGCCACAAGATGCATCTCCACTCGTGTTTTCTCGCCTGATGACCCACTTGCCACGTGCAGATCTCGACCCCATGAAGACGCCCACTTGCCACGTCTGGCACGTTTGAAAGGTGTCATGGTAGTGTGGTGCACCAAGCACCAACGTGGCCCGAAAGCAACACGCGAGTATCCCACACACACGCCACAAGATGCATCTCCACTCGTGTTTTCTCGCCTGATGACCCACTTGCCACGTGCAGATCTCGACCCCATGAAGACGCCCACTTGCCACGTCTGGCACGTTTGAAAGGTGTCATGGTAGTGTGGTGCACCAAGCACCAACGTGGCCCGAAAGCAACACGCGAGTATCCCACACACACGCCACAAGATGCATCTCCACTCGTGTTTTCTCGCCTGATGACCCACTTGCCACGTGCAGATCTCGACCCCATGAAGACGCCCACTTGCCACGTCTGGCACGTTTGAAAGGTGTCATGGTAGTGTGGTGCACCAAGCACCAACGTGGCCCGAAAGCAACACGCGAGTATCCCACACACACGCCACAAGATGCATCTCCACTCGTGTTTTCTCGCCTGATGACCCACTTGCCACGTGCAGATCTCGACCCCATGAAGACGCCCACTTGCCACGTCTGGCACGTTTGAAAGGTGTCATGGTAGTGTGGTGCACCAAGCACCAACGTGGCCCGAAAGCAACACGCGAGTATCCCACACACACGCCACAAGATGCATCTCCACTCGTGTTTTCTCGCCTGATGACCCACTTGCCACGTGCAGATCTCGACCCCATGAAGACGCCCACTTGCCACGTCTGGCACGTTTGAAAGGTGTCATGGTAGTGTGGTGCACCAAGCACCAACGTGGCCCGAAAGCAACACGCGAGTATCCCACACACACGCCACAAGATGCATCTCCACTCGTGTTTTCTCGCCTGATGACCCACTTGCCACGTGCAGATCTCGACCCCATGAAGACGCCCACTTGCCACGTCTGGCACGTTTGAAAGGTGTCATGGTAGTGTGGTGCACCAAGCACCAACGTGGCCCGAAAGCAACACGCGAGTATCCCACACACACGCCACAAGATGCATCTCCACTCGTGTTTTCTCGCCTGATGACCCACTTGCCACGTGCAGATCTCGACCCCATGAAGACGCCCACTTGCCACGTCTGGCACGTTTGAAAGGTGTCATGGTAGTGTGGTGCACCAAGCACCAACGTGGCCCGAAAGCAACACGCGAGTATCCCACACACACGCCACAAGATGCATCTCCACTCGTGTTTTCTCGCCTGATGACCCACTTGCCACGTGCAGATCTCGACCCCATGAAGACGCCCACTTGCCACGTCTGGCACGTTTGAAAGGTGTCATGGTAGTGTGGTGCACCAAGCACCAACGTGGCCCGAAAGCAACACGCGAGTATCCCACACACACGCCACAAGATGCATCTCCACTCGTGTTTTCTCGCCTGATGACCCACTTGCCACGTGCAGATCTCGACCCCATGAAGACGCCCACTTGCCACGTCTGGCACGTTTGAAAGGTGTCATGGTAGTGTGGTGCACCAAGCACCAACGTGGCCCGAAAGCAACACGCGAGTATCCCACACACACGCCACAAGATGCATCTCCACTCGTGTTTTCTCGCCTGATGACCCACTTGCCACGTGCAGATCTCGACCCCATGAAGACGCCCACTTGCCACGTCTGGCACGTTTGAAAGGTGTCATGGTAGTGTGGTGCACCAAGCACCAACGTGGCCCGAAAGCAACACGCGAGTATCCCACACACACGCCACAAGATGCATCTCCACTCGTGTTTTCTCGCCTGATGACCCACTTGCCACGTGCAGATCTCGACCCCATGAAGACGCCCACTTGCCACGTCTGGCACGTTTGAAAGGTGTCATGGTAGTGTGGTGCACCAAGCACCAACGTGGCCCGAAAGCAACACGCGAGTATCCCACACACACGCCACAAGATGCATCTCCACTCGTGTTTTCTCGCCTGATGACCCACTTGCCACGTGCAGATCTCGACCCCATGAAGACGCCCACTTGCCACGTCTGGCACGTTTGAAAGGTGTCATGGTAGTGTGGTGCACCAAGCACCAACGTGGCCCGAAAGCAACACGCGAGTATCCCACACACACGCCACAAGATGCATCTCCACTCGTGTTTTCTCGCCTGATGACCCACTTGCCACGTGCAGATCTCGACCCCATGAAGACGCCCACTTGCCACGTCTGGCACGTTTGAAAGGTGTCATGGTAGTGTGGTGCACCAAGCACCAACGTGGCCCGAAAGCAACACGCGAGTATCCCACACACACGCCACAAGATGCATCTCCACTCGTGTTTTCTCGCCTGATGACCCACTTGCCACGTGCAGATCTCGACCCCATGAAGACGCCCACTTGCCACGTCTGGCACGTTTGAAAGGTGTCATGGTAGTGTGGTGCACCAAGCACCAACGTGGCCCGAAAGCAACACGCGAGTATCCCACACACACGCCACAAGATGCATCTCCACTCGTGTTTTCTCGCCTGATGACCCACTTGCCACGTGCAGATCTCGACCCCATGAAGACGCCCACTTGCCACGTCTGGCACGTTTGAAAGGTGTCATGGTAGTGTGGTGCACCAAGCACCAACGTGGCCCGAAAGCAACACGCGAGTATCCCACACACACGCCACAAGATGCATCTCCACTCGTGTTTTCTCGCCTGATGACCCACTTGCCACGTGCAGATCTCGACCCCATGAAGACGCCCACTTGCCACGTCTGGCACGTTTGAAAGGTGTCATGGTAGTGTGGTGCACCAAGCACCAACGTGGCCCGAAAGCAACACGCGAGTATCCCACACACACGCCACAAGATGCATCTCCACTCGTGTTTTCTCGCCTGATGACCCACTTGCCACGTGCAGATCTCGACCCCATGAAGACGCCCACTTGCCACGTCTGGCACGTTTGAAAGGTGTCATGGTAGTGTGGTGCACCAAGCACCAACGTGGCCCGAAAGCAACACGCGAGTATCCCACACACACGCCACAAGATGCATCTCCACTCGTGTTTTCTCGCCTGATGACCCACTTGCCACGTGCAGATCTCGACCCCATGAAGACGCCCACTTGCCACGTCTGGCACGTTTGAAAGGTGTCATGGTAGTGTGGTGCACCAAGCACCAACGTGGCCCGAAAGCAACACGCGAGTATCCCACACACACGCCACAAGATGCATCTCCACTCGTGTTTTCTCGCCTGATGACCCACTTGCCACGTGCAGATCTCGACCCCATGAAGACGCCCACTTGCCACGTCTGGCACGTTTGAAAGGTGTCATGGTAGTGTGGTGCACCAAGCACCAACGTGGCCCGAAAGCAACACGCGAGTATCCCACACACACGCCACAAGATGCATCTCCACTCGTGTTTTCTCGCCTGATGACCCACTTGCCACGTGCAGATCTCGACCCCATGAAGACGCCCACTTGCCACGTCTGGCACGTTTGAAAGGTGTCATGGTAGTGTGGTGCACCAAGCACCAACGTGGCCCGAAAGCAACACGCGAGTATCCCACACACACGCCACAAGATGCATCTCCACTCGTGTTTTCTCGCCTGATGACCCACTTGCCACGTGCAGATCTCGACCCCATGAAGACGCCCACTTGCCACGTCTGGCACGTTTGAAAGGTGTCATGGTAGTGTGGTGCACCAAGCACCAACGTGGCCCGAAAGCAACACGCGAGTATCCCACACACACGCCACAAGATGCATCTCCACTCGTGTTTTCTCGCCTGATGACCCACTTGCCACGTGCAGATCTCGACCCCATGAAGACGCCCACTTGCCACGTCTGGCACGTTTGAAAGGTGTCATGGTAGTGTGGTGCACCAAGCACCAACGTGGCCCGAAAGCAACACGCGAGTATCCCACACACACGCCACAAGATGCATCTCCACTCGTGTTTTCTCGCCTGATGACCCACTTGCCACGTGCAGATCTCGACCCCATGAAGACGCCCACTTGCCACGTCTGGCACGTTTGAAAGGTGTCATGGTAGTGTGGTGCACCAAGCACCAACGTGGCCCGAAAGCAACACGCGAGTATCCCACACACACGCCACAAGATGCATCTCCACTCGTGTTTTCTCGCCTGATGACCCACTTGCCACGTGCAGATCTCGACCCCATGAAGACGCCCACTTGCCACGTCTGGCACGTTTGAAAGGTGTCATGGTAGTGTGGTGCACCAAGCACCAACGTGGCCCGAAAGCAACACGCGAGTATCCCACACACACGCCACAAGATGCATCTCCACTCGTGTTTTCTCGCCTGATGACCCACTTGCCACGTGCAGATCTCGACCCCATGAAGACGCCCACTTGCCACGTCTGGCACGTTTGAAAGGTGTCATGGTAGTGTGGTGCACCAAGCACCAACGTGGCCCGAAAGCAACACGCGAGTATCCCACACACACGCCACAAGATGCATCTCCACTCGTGTTTTCTCGCCTGATGACCCACTTGCCACGTGCAGATCTCGACCCCATGAAGACGCCCACTTGCCACGTCTGGCACGTTTGAAAGGTGTCATGGTAGTGTGGTGCACCAAGCACCAACGTGGCCCGAAAGCAACACGCGAGTATCCCACACACACGCCACAAGATGCATCTCCACTCGTGTTTTCTCGCCTGATGACCCACTTGCCACGTGCAGATCTCGACCCCATGAAGACGCCCACTTGCCACGTCTGGCACGTTTGAAAGGTGTCATGGTAGTGTGGTGCACCAAGCACCAACGTGGCCCGAAAGCAACACGCGAGTATCCCACACACACGCCACAAGATGCATCTCCACTCGTGTTTTCTCGCCTGATGACCCACTTGCCACGTGCAGATCTCGACCCCATGAAGACGCCCACTTGCCACGTCTGGCACGTTTGAAAGGTGTCATGGTAGTGTGGTGCACCAAGCACCAACGTGGCCCGAAAGCAACACGCGAGTATCCCACACACACGCCACAAGATGCATCTCCACTCGTGTTTTCTCGCCTGATGACCCACTTGCCACGTGCAGATCTCGACCCCATGAAGACGCCCACTTGCCACGTCTGGCACGTTTGAAAGGTGTCATGGTAGTGTGGTGCACCAAGCACCAACGTGGCCCGAAAGCAACACGCGAGTATCCCACACACACGCCACAAGATGCATCTCCACTCGTGTTTTCTCGCCTGATGACCCACTTGCCACGTGCAGATCTCGACCCCATGAAGACGCCCACTTGCCACGTCTGGCACGTTTGAAAGGTGTCATGGTAGTGTGGTGCACCAAGCACCAACGTGGCCCGAAAGCAACACGCGAGTATCCCACACACACGCCACAAGATGCATCTCCACTCGTGTTTTCTCGCCTGATGACCCACTTGCCACGTGCAGATCTCGACCCCATGAAGACGCCCACTTGCCACGTCTGGCACGTTTGAAAGGTGTCATGGTAGTGTGGTGCACCAAGCACCAACGTGGCCCGAAAGCAACACGCGAGTATCCCACACACACGCCACAAGATGCATCTCCACTCGTGTTTTCTCGCCTGATGACCCACTTGCCACGTGCAGATCTCGACCCCATGAAGACGCCCACTTGCCACGTCTGGCACGTTTGAAAGGTGTCATGGTAGTGTGGTGCACCAAGCACCAACGTGGCCCGAAAGCAACACGCGAGTATCCCACACACACGCCACAAGATGCATCTCCACTCGTGTTTTCTCGCCTGATGACCCACTTGCCACGTGCAGATCTCGACCCCATGAAGACGCCCACTTGCCACGTCTGGCACGTTTGAAAGGTGTCATGGTAGTGTGGTGCACCAAGCACCAACGTGGCCCGAAAGCAACACGCGAGTATCCCACACACACGCCACAAGATGCATCTCCACTCGTGTTTTCTCGCCTGATGACCCACTTGCCACGTGCAGATCTCGACCCCATGAAGACGCCCACTTGCCACGTCTGGCACGTTTGAAAGGTGTCATGGTAGTGTGGTGCACCAAGCACCAACGTGGCCCGAAAGCAACACGCGAGTATCCCACACACACGCCACAAGATGCATCTCCACTCGTGTTTTCTCGCCTGATGACCCACTTGCCACGTGCAGATCTCGACCCCATGAAGACGCCCACTTGCCACGTCTGGCACGTTTGAAAGGTGTCATGGTAGTGTGGTGCACCAAGCACCAACGTGGCCCGAAAGCAACACGCGAGTATCCCACACACACGCCACAAGATGCATCTCCACTCGTGTTTTCTCGCCTGATGACCCACTTGCCACGTGCAGATCTCGACCCCATGAAGACGCCCACTTGCCACGTCTGGCACGTTTGAAAGGTGTCATGGTAGTGTGGTGCACCAAGCACCAACGTGGCCCGAAAGCAACACGCGAGTATCCCACACACACGCCACAAGATGCATCTCCACTCGTGTTTTCTCGCCTGATGACCCACTTGCCACGTGCAGATCTCGACCCCATGAAGACGCCCACTTGCCACGTCTGGCACGTTTGAAAGGTGTCATGGTAGTGTGGTGCACCAAGCACCAACGTGGCCCGAAAGCAACACGCGAGTATCCCACACACACGCCACAAGATGCATCTCCACTCGTGTTTTCTCGCCTGATGACCCACTTGCCACGTGCAGATCTCGACCCCATGAAGACGCCCACTTGCCACGTCTGGCACGTTTGAAAGGTGTCATGGTAGTGTGGTGCACCAAGCACCAACGTGGCCCGAAAGCAACACGCGAGTATCCCACACACACGCCACAAGATGCATCTCCACTCGTGTTTTCTCGCCTGATGACCCACTTGCCACGTGCAGATCTCGACCCCATGAAGACGCCCACTTGCCACGTCTGGCACGTTTGAAAGGTGTCATGGTAGTGTGGTGCACCAAGCACCAACGTGGCCCGAAAGCAACACGCGAGTATCCCACACACACGCCACAAGATGCATCTCCACTCGTGTTTTCTCGCCTGATGACCCACTTGCCACGTGCAGATCTCGACCCCATGAAGACGCCCACTTGCCACGTCTGGCACGTTTGAAAGGTGTCATGGTAGTGTGGTGCACCAAGCACCAACGTGGCCCGAAAGCAACACGCGAGTATCCCACACACACGCCACAAGATGCATCTCCACTCGTGTTTTCTCGCCTGATGACCCACTTGCCACGTGCAGATCTCGACCCCATGAAGACGCCCACTTGCCACGTCTGGCACGTTTGAAAGGTGTCATGGTAGTGTGGTGCACCAAGCACCAACGTGGCCCGAAAGCAACACGCGAGTATCCCACACACACGCCACAAGATGCATCTCCACTCGTGTTTTCTCGCCTGATGACCCACTTGCCACGTGCAGATCTCGACCCCATGAAGACGCCCACTTGCCACGTCTGGCACGTTTGAAAGGTGTCATGGTAGTGTGGTGCACCAAGCACCAACGTGGCCCGAAAGCAACACGCGAGTATCCCACACACACGCCACAAGATGCATCTCCACTCGTGTTTTCTCGCCTGACATGACGCACCACTGCCGACGTATCCCACACACACGCCACAAGATGCATCTCCACTCGTGTTTTCTCGCCTGATGACCCACTTGCCACGTGCAGATCTCGACCCCATGAAGACGCCCACTTGCCACGTCTGGCACGTTTGAAAGGTGTCATGGTAGTGTGGTGCACCAAGCACCAACGTGGCCCGAAAGCAACACGCGAGTATCCCACACACACGCCACAAGATGCATCTCCACTCGTGTTTTCTCGCCTGATGACCCACTTGCCACGTGCAGATCTCGACCCCATGAAGACGCCCACTTGCCACGTCTGGCACGTTTGAAAGGTGTCATGGTAGTGTGGTGCACCAAGCACCAACGTGGCCCGAAAGCAACACGCGAGTATCCCACACACACGCCACAAGATGCATCTCCACTCGTGTTTTCTCGCCTCATGACCCACTTGCCACGTGCAGATCTCGACCCCATGAAGACGCCCACTTGCCACGTCTGGCACGTTTGAAAGGTGTCATGGTAGTGTGGTGCACCAAGCACCAACGTGGCCCGAAAGCAACACGCGAGTATCCCACACACACGCCACAAGATGCATCTCCACTCGTGTTTTCTCGCCTGATGACCCACTTGCCACGTGCAGATCTCGACCCCATGAAGACGCCCACTTGCCACGTCTGGCACGTTTGAAAGGTGTCATGGTAGTGTGGTGCACCAAGCACCAACGTGGCCCGAAAGCAACACGCGAGTATCCCACACACACGCCACAAGATGCATCTCCACTCGTGTTTTCTCGCCTGATGACCCACTTGCCACGTGCAGATCTCGACCCCATGAAGACGCCCACTTGCCACGTCTGGCACGTTTGAAAGGTGTCATGGTAGTGTGGTGCACCAAGCACCAACGTGGCCCGAAAGCAACACGCGAGTATCCCACACACACGCCACAAGATGCATCTCCACTCGTGTTTTCTCGCCTGATGACCCACTTGCCACGTGCAGATCTCGACCCCATGAAGACGCCCACTTGCCACGTCTGCCACGTTTGAAAGGTGTCATGGTAGTGTGGTGCACCAAGCACCAACGTGGCCCGAAAGCAACACGCGAGTATCCCACACACACGCCACAAGATGCATCTCCACTCGTGTTTTCTCGCCTGATGACCCACTTGCCACGTGCAGATCTCGACCCCATGAAGACGCCCACTTGCCACGTCTGCACGTTTGAAAGGTGTCATGGTAGTGTGGTGCACCAAGCACCAACGTGGCCCGAAAGCAACACGCGAGTATCCCACACACACGCCACAAGATGCATCTCCACTCGTGTTTTCTCGCCTGATGACCCACTTGCCACGTGCAGATCTCGACCCCATGAAGACGCCCACTTGCCACGTCTGCCACGTTTGAAAGGTGTCATGGTAGTGTGGTGCACCAAGCACCAACGTGGCCCGAAAGCAACACGCGAGTATCCCACACACACGCCACAAGATGCATCTCCACTCGTGTTTTCTCGCCTGATGACCCACTTGCCACGTGCAGATCTCGACCCCATGAAGACGCCCACTTGCCACGTCTGGCACGTTTGAAAGGTGTCATGGTAGTGTGGTGCACCAAGCACCAACGTGGCCCGAAAGCAACACGCGAGTATCCCACACACACGCCACAAGATGCATCTCCACTCGTGTTTTCTCGCCTGATGACCCACTTGCCACGTGCAGATCTCGACCCCATGAAGACGCCCACTTGCCACGTCTGGCACGTTTGAAAGGTGTCATGGTAGTGTGGTGCACCAAGCACCAACGTGGCCCGAAAGCAACACGCGAGTATCCCACACACACGCCACAAGATGCATCTCCACTCGTGTTTTCTCGCCTGATGACCCACTTGCCACGTGCAGATCTCGACCCCATGAAGACGCCCACTTGCCACGTCTGGCACGTTTGAAAGGTGTCATGGTAGTGTGGTGCACCAAGCACCAACGTGGCCCGAAAGCAACACGCGAGTATCCCACACACACGCCACAAGATGCATCTCCACTCGTGTTTTCTCGCCTGATGACCCACTTGCCACGTGCAGATCTCGACCCCATGAAGACGCCCACTTGCCACGTCTGGCACGTTTGAAAGGTGTCATGGTAGTGTGGTGCACCAAGCACCAACGTGGCCCGAAAGCAACACGCGAGTATCCCACACACACGCCACAAGATGCATCTCCACTCGTGTTTTCTCGCCTGATGACCCACTTGCCACGTGCAGATCTCGACCCCATGAAGACGCCCACTTGCCACGTCTGCACGTTTGAAAGGTGTCATGGTAGTGTGGTGCACCAAGCACCAACGTGGCCCGAAAGCAACACGCGAGTATCCCACACACACGCCACAAGATGCATCTCCACTCGTGTTTTCTCGCCTGATGACCCACTTGCCACGTGCAGATCTCGACCCCATGAAGACGCCCACTTGCCACGTCTGGCACGTTTGAAAGGTGTCATGGTAGTGTGGTGCACCAAGCACCAACGTGGCCGAAAGCAACACGCGAGTATCCCACACACACGCCACAAGATGCATCTCCACTCGTGTTTTCTCGCCTGATGACCCACTTGCCACGTGCAGATCTCGACCCCATGAAGACGCCCACTTGCCACGTCTGGCACGTTTGAAAGGTGTCATGGTAGTGTGGTGCACCAAGCACCAACGTGGCCCGAAAGCAACACGCGAGTATCCCACACACACGCCACAAGATGCATCTCCACTCGTGTTTTCTCGCCTGATGACCCACTTGCCACGTGCAGATCTCGACCCCATGAAGACGCCCACTTGCCACGTCTGCCACGTTTGAAAGGTGTCATGGTAGTGTGGTGCACCAAGCACCAACGTGGCCCGAAAGCAACACGCGAGTATCCCACACACACGCCACAAGATGCATCTCCACTCGTGTTTTCTCGCCTCATGACCCACTTGCCACGTGCAGATCTCGACCCCATGAAGACGCCCACTTGCCACGTCTGGCACGTTTGAAAGGTGTCATGGTAGTGTGGTGCACCAAGCACCAACGTGGCCCGAAAGCAACACGCGAGTATCCCACACACACGCCACAAGATGCATCTCCACTCGTGTTTTCTCGCCTGATGACCCACTTGCCACGTGCAGATCTCGACCCCATGAAGACGCCCACTTGCCACGTCTGCCACGTTTGAAAGGTGTCATGGTAGTGTGGTGCACCAAGCACCAACGTGGCCCGAAAGCAACACGCGAGTATCCCACACACACGCCACAAGATGCATCTCCACTCGTGTTTTCTCGCCTGATGACCCACTTGCCACGTGCAGATCTCGACCCCATGAAGACGCCCACTTGCCACGTCTGCCACGTTTGAAAGGTGTCATGGTAGTGTGGTGCACCAAGCACCAACGTGGCCCGAAAGCAACACGCGAGTATCCCACACACACGCCACAAGATGCATCTCCACTCGTGTTTTCTCGCCTGATGACCCACTTGCCACGTGCAGATCTCGACCCCATGAAGACGCCCACTTGCCACGTCTGGCACGTTTGAAAGGTGTCATGGTAGTGTGGTGCACCAAGCACCAACGTGGCCCGAAAGCAACACGCGAGTATCCCACACACACGCCACAAGATGCATCTCCACTCGTGTTTTCTCGCCTCATGACCCACTTGCCACGTGCAGATCTCGACCCCATGAAGACGCCCACTTGCCACGTCTGGCACGTTTGAAAGGTGTCATGGTAGTGTGGTGCACCAAGCACCAACGTGGCCCGAAAGCAACACGCGAGTATCCCACACACACGCCACAAGATGCATCTCCACTCGTGTTTTCTCGCCTCATGACCCACTTGCCACGTGCAGATCTCGACCCCATGAAGACGCCCACTTGCCACGTCTGCACGTTTGAAAGGTGTCATGGTAGTGTGGTGCACCAAGCACCAACGTGGCCCGAAAGCAACACGCGAGTATCCCACACACACGCCACAAGATGCATCTCCACTCGTGTTTTCTCGCCTCATGACCCACTTGCCACGTGCAGATCTCGACCCCATGAAGACGCCCACTTGCCACGTCTGGCACGTTTGAAAGGTGTCATGGTAGTGTGGTGCACCAAGCACCAACGTGGCTCGAAAGCAACACGCGAGTATCCCACACACACGCCACAAGATGCATCTCCACTCGTGTTTTCTCGCCTGATGACCCACTTGCCACGTGCAGATCTCGACCCCATGAAGACGCCCACTTGCCACGTCTGGCACGTTTGAAAGGTGTCATGGTAGTGTGGTGCACCAAGCACCAACGTGGCCCGAAAGCAACACGCGAGTATCCCACACACACGCCACAAGATGCATCTCCACTCGTGTTTTCTCGCCTGATGACCCACTTGCCACGTGCAGATCTCGACCCCATGAAGACGCCCACTTGCCACGTCTGGCACGTTTGAAAGGTGTCATGGTAGTGTGGTGCACCAAGCACCAACGTGGCCCGAAAGCAACACGCGAGTATCCCACACACACGCCACAAGATGCATCTCCACTCGTGTTTTCTCGCCTCATGACCCACTTGCCACGTGCAGATCTCGACCCCATGAAGACGCCCACTTGCCACGTCTGCCACGTTTGAAAGGTGTCATGGTAGTGTGGTGCACCAAGCACCAACGTGGCCCGAAAGCAACACGCGAGTATCCCACACACACGCCACAAGATGCATCTCCACTCGTGTTTTCTCGCCTGATGACCCACTTGCCACGTGCAGATCTCGACCCCATGAAGACGCCCACTTGCCACGTCTGGCACGTTTGAAAGGTGTCATGGTAGTGTGGTGCACCAAGCACCAACGTGGCCCGAAAGCAACACGCGAGTATCCCACACACACGCCACAAGATGCATCTCCACTCGTGTTTTCTCGCCTCATGACCCACTTGCCACGTGCAGATCTCGACCCCATGAAGACGCCCACTTGCCACGTCTGGCACGTTTGAAAGGTGTCATGGTAGTGTGGTGCACCAAGCACCAACGTGGCCCGAAAGCAACACGCGAGTATCCCACACACACGCCACAAGATGCATCTCCACTCGTGTTTTCTCGCCTGATGACCCACTTGCCACGTGCAGATCTCGACCCCATGAAGACGCCCACTTGCCACGTCTGGCACGTTTGAAAGGTGTCATGGTAGTGTGGTGCACCAAGCACCAACGTGGCCCGAAAGCAACACGCGAGTATCCCACACACACGCCACAAGATGCATCTCCACTCGTGTTTCTCGCCTCATGACCCACTTGCCACGTGCAGATCTCGACCCCATGAAGACGCCCACTTGCCACGTCTGGCACGTTTGAAAGGTGTCATGGTAGTGTGGTGCACCAAGCACCAACGTGGCCCGAAAGCAACACGCGAGTATCCCACACACACGCCACAAGATGCATCTCCACTCGTGTTTTCTCGCCTCATGACCCACTTGCCACGTGCAGATCTCGACCCCATGAAGACGCCCACTTGCCACGTCTGGCACGTTTGAAAGGTGTCATGGTAGTGTGGTGCACCAAGCACCAACGTGGCCCGAAAGCAACACGCGAGTATCCCACACACACGCCACAAGATGCATCTCCACTCGTGTTTTCTCGCCTGATGACCCACTTGCCACGTGCAGATCTCGACCCCATGAAGACGCCCACTTGCCACGTCTGCCACGTTTGAAAGGTGTCATGGTAGTGTGGTGCACCAAGCACCAACGTGGCCCGAAAGCAACACGCGAGTATCCCACACACACGCCACAAGATGCATCTCCACTCGTGTTTTCTCGCCTCATGACCCACTTGCCACGTGCAGATCTCGACCCCATGAAGACGCCCACTTGCCACGTCTGCCACGTTTGAAAGGTGTCATGGTAGTGTGGTGCACCAAGCACCAACGTGGCCCGAAAGCAACACGCGAGTATCCCACACACACGCCACAAGATGCATCTCCACTCGTGTTTTCTCGCCTGATGACCCACTTGCCACGTGCAGATCTCGATCGACCCCATGAGGACGCCCACTTGCCACGTCTGGCACGTTTGAAAGGTGTCATGGTAGTGTGGTGCACCAAGCACCAACGTGGCCCGAAAGCAACACGCGAGTATCCCACACACACGCCACAAGATGCATCTCCACTCGTGTTTTCTCGCCTCATGACCCACTTGCCACGTGCAGATCTCGACCCCATGAAGACGCCCACTTGCCACGTCTGGCACGTTTGAAAGGTGTCATGGTAGTGTGGTGCACCAAGCACCAACGTGGCCCGAAAGCAACACGCGAGTATCCCACACACACGCCACAAGATGCATCTCCACTCGTGTTTTCTCGCCTCATGACCCACTTGCCACGTGCAGATCTCGATCGACCCCATGAGGACGCCCACTTGCCACGTCTGCCACGTTTGAAAGGTGTCATGGTAGTGTGGTGCACCAAGCACCAACGTGGCCCGAAAGCAACACGCGAGTATCCCACACACACGCCACAAGATGCATCTCCACTCGTGTTTTCTCGCCTCATGACCCACTTGCCACGTGCAGATCTCGACCCCATGAAGACGCCCACTTGCCACGTCTGCCACGTTTGAAAGGTGTCATGGTAGTGTGGTGCACCAAGCACCAACGTGGCCCGAAAGCAACACGCGAGTATCCCACACACACGCCACAAGATGCATCTCCACTCGTGTTTTCTCGCCTGATGACCCACTTGCCACGTGCAGATCTCGACCCCATGAAGACGCCCACTTGCCACGTCTGGCACGTTTGAAAGGTGTCATGGTAGTGTGGTGCACCAAGCACCAACGTGGCCCGAAAGCAACACGCGAGTATCCCACACACACGCCACAAGATGCATCTCCACTCGTGTTTTCTCGCCTGATGACCCACTTGCCACGTGCAGATCTCGACCCCATGAAGACGCCCACTTGCCACGTCTGCCACGTTTGAAAGGTGTCATGGTAGTGTCGTGCACCAAGCACCAACGTGGCCCGAAAGCAACACGCGAGTATCCCAAACACACGCCACAAGATGCATCTCCACTCGTGTTTTCTCGCCTCATGACGTGCAGATCTCGACCCCATGAAGACGCCCACTTGCCACGTCTGGCACGTTTGAAAGGTGTCATGGTAGTGTGGTGCACCAAGCACCAACGTGGCCCGAAAGCAACACGCGAGTATCCCACACACGCCACAAGATGCATCTCCACTCGTGTTTTCTCGCCTGATGACCCACTTGCCACGTGCAGATCTCGACCCCATGAAGACGCCCACTTGCCACGTCTGGCACGTTTGAAAGGTGTCATGGTAGTGTGGTGCACCAAGCACCAACGTGGCCCGAAAGCAACACGCGAGTATCCCACACACACGCCACAAGATGCATCTCCACTCGTGTTTTCTCGCCTGATGACCCACTTGCCACGTGCAGATCTCGATCGACCCCATGAGGACGCCCACTTGCCACGTCTGGCACGTTTGAAAGGTGTCATGGTAGTGTGGTGCACCAAGCACCAACGTGGCCCGAAAGCAACACGCGAGTATCCCACACACACGCCACAAGATGCATCTCCACTCGTGTTTTCTCGCCTGATGACCCACTTGCCACGTGCAGATCTCGACCCCATGAAGACGCCCACTTGCCACGTCTGCCACGTTTGAAAGGTGTCATGGTAGTGTGGTGCACCAAGCACCAACGTGGCCCGAAAGCAACACGCGAGTATCCCACACACACGCCACAAGATGCATCTCCACTCGTGTTTTCTCGCCTGATGACCCACTTGCCACGTGCAGATCTCGACCCCATGAAGACGCCCACTTGCCACGTCTGCCACGTTTGAAAGGTGTCATGGTAGTGTGGTGCACCAAGCACCAACGTGGCCCGAAAGCAACACGCGAGTATCCCACACACACGCCACAAGATGCATCTCCACTCGTGTTTTCTCGCCTGATGACCCACTTGCCACGTGCAGATCTCGACCCCATGAAGACGCCCACTTGCCACGTCTGCCACGTTTGAAAGGTGTCATGGTAGTGTGGTGCACCAAGCACCAACGTGGCCCGAAAGCAACACGCGAGTATCCCACACACACGCCACAAGATGCATCTCCACTCGTGTTTTCTCGCCTGATGACCCACTTGCCACGTGCAGATCTCGACCCCATGAAGACGCCCACTTGCCACGTCTGGCACGTTTGAAAGGTGTCATGGTAGTGTCGTGCACCAAGCACCAACGTGGCCCGAAAGCAACACGCGAGTATCCCAAACACACGCCACAAGATGCATTTCGAGTCGTGTTTTCTCGCCTTGGGTAGACGACACGGCACTCCTGGCCGAATTGATTATCAGTCATCGAGTTATGGAACGCCTGGGTTTCTCCACGGATGGTCTACTCCTGAGCGCATTGAAGGAAAAGCCTGTGTGGGATTTGTCGTCCGAACCGTACGCGCCATCCAACGATGCTTGGGCGAGCGTAACGCGTCTTGAGGGATCAGTTGAAGACGACGCAATGGATGATTTGAACGATGGCATGCAATGCGCCACACCAGACTTGAGCGGTAGTCTCGACAAGAATGGCGACACCATGCGCTTGGCGCGACGCGCGGCAGTAGAGACTATCCTCCTTGACAAAGTGCATAATGCAGAAATTCACGATGGATTGACCAATCAGGATGCTGGACGCCTCCGGGAAATGTTGTTCCGGTATGCCGACGTGTTTCGCGAAGACGTGGAAGGGGACCCACCCGTCAAGGTCGAGCCGCTCAAGGTTCGTCTCAAGCCTGGCTCTGTGCCAGTGAAGTGCTCTATTCGATGGTACCCTCCAGCCCACATGGATTTCCTGAAGCGTCATTTCGAACAATTGGAACGAGCGAGCCTAGAACAACCGCGCAACATGGGCGTCTGCTCCCCGGATTGTGCCAAAGAAAGATCCGGGAGACCTCCGCATGACTATCGACAACCGGCCAATCAATGCTTGTACTGAACCAATGCCGTGGCCGATGCCCAATCTCGATTCGACAATGACCATTCTGGTTGGAACCGCAGTGTATTTCACACTCGACTGGACGAAGGGCTACTGGCAGCTACCGCTGCATCCAGACTCCCAAATGTATTACTCGTTTATGACGCCGTGGGGAGTCTACACTCCAACCCGTGTCCTCATGGGACAGACTGACGCGGTGGCCTACTGTCAGTCCGTCGTACATTAACTATTTGGTGTCCTGCTATTTCGGCGCCTTTTGGCATGGTTGGATGACCCCCTTGGTGCGGCGGCGACGCCTGGTGAGCTTTTTGACTTGTTGCAAGAAGTACTGGAAATTTGCTCGGACTACGGTTTGAAGTTGAACCCTAAGAAATGCCACTTCTTCCTTCGCTCGGCAGAATGGTGCGGAAAAGTTTTGTCCGCTTCCGGCATTTCACATTCTCCCAGAAGAGTTCAAGGTCTCTGCGACTTAAAGCCCCCGGCAGCGGCAGCAGACCTTCAGCAATTTCTATGCGCCACCAACTGGGTGGGGACCAGCATCCCGAATTACAATCACCTGGTTGATCTTTTTCGCCGCCTTTTGGACGTCGCAACAAAGATGGCCCAGAGCGCTAAAATGGCAGCTTTATCGCGTGTATCCGTACACTCACTCGGATGGTCCACCGATCATGACAAGTGCTTTGCTGACGTCAAGGATGCGTTGCTCAAAATGGTCCCTCTTGCGCACCCGAACGCTGACATTGATGTTTGCTTGTATACAGATGGGCTTTTGGGGAACTATTTGCACGCAAGTCCCTCCTGGTGACCTTGATCTCCCGATAGAAGAGCAGCGCCATGAACCGCTGGCATTTTTGAGTGGGTCCTTTACCGCCGCAAGTATCCGTTGGCCAACTGTGGAGAAAGAGGCTTTTGCCGTGGTCGAATCATGTAAACGCCTGGACTATCTCCTGACCCGACCACGAGGTTTTCGGCTCTTTACAGATCATAGAAACCTGGTATACATGTTCAACCCTCTTGGAAACAACTCAACCATGGCGCGCTACCAAGCCGACAAACTCCAACGTTGGGCCCTAGTCATGTCAACATTTTCGTATACAATTGAAGGCATCCCGGGAGATTTGAACGATTGGGGAGATCTCCTAAGTCGTTGGGGATCGACACCCTCCGTGGCACGTATATCCAACCTCGTTGCGATCGTGGCGCCAATGCAAAGGTCAGACTTTGAGTGGCCGTCGCCGGCGTCAATTTTGGCGATTCAACGCTCCTTTGTTGACGGGGAGGAGTCTCCGCCCACTGGCGTCGAATGGAACGACACAAAGTCGTATTACATGAACAATCAAGGCCGTATATGGACCCCGGACACTTGCGTGGACCTTCAAGTGAGGCTGTGTGTGATTGCACACCAAGGCATTGGTGGAGATCGACGTGTGGACGCTACATGCAAAGCAATCGCGGATGTATTTGTCTGGTCAACGATGGAAGCGGATGTGAAATCGTTTGTTCAGGCGTGACTTCATTGCATGTGCGTCGATGGAAAGATGACCCTCGGCCAATGGGATCCGCCCTCCACGCAGAAAAGCCCAACGCATTACTCCACTTCGACTGGTTGACTCTGCCTCAAGCTAGCAATGGCTGGAAGCACGTGCTTGTGGTGAAAGGCGATCTGACGGGTTTTGTCCAACTGGCTCCTTCGGACACAGCCGATGCAGAAATTACAGCCACGACCCTCATGCAATGGTTCTCCACCTTTGGAATAGTTCCAACATGTGTATCCGATAGTGGGTGGCATTTCAAGAATGAAATCGAGAAAATCCGAAAAATAGTTGGCGCGCACCATCATTTCACTACTGCCTACACGCCGTGGGCGAACGGAAGCGTTGAAGTCGTCAACCGTCTCCTGTTGAGAACTATGCGTGCCATCATGAACGAATGCAAGCTTCAAATTGACCAATGGAACTTAATCTTGCCGCTTGTTCAATCAGCCTTGAACCACCAGCCATCCCCTCGACTCGAAGGTATTGCCCCCGTTACAGCATTCACTGGCTTATCGGCAACACCTCCCCTGTCTGGGCTCATTGTATCATCAAGCTGAGAAGTTTATGATGTCGACTGGCTATCTTCAAAGCGTATCAAGGATATGAAGGAACTACGTGAGTCGCTTGATATTATTCACCAACGAATCGCTGTTCGAGAGGAAAAATTGTGGTCTCAAGCAAAAGTTCGGTGGAACAAGAAAAGGCAAGTTGAGAAGATCAATTTCGATGTCGGCGATTACGTCTTGATTGGCAATGTTGTACAACACCCGAACAAGTTATCGTTAAATTGGCGAGGCCCTGCCAAAGTCGTTCGAGTCGTTACCGATCATGCCATGGAAGTACAACTCTGTCCGCCTTGTACTACTTCCATCCACCACTCATGTCGTTTGAAATTCTACTCTGATGCAAACCTCAACACCACAGATGACTTACTTGCTTATGCTGCTTTTGGTGATGAGGGTTTTCACGTTGAAACCCTTTTAGCTGTGCGCAAGTCGGACGGTGTGTGCGAGGTCCTTGTCAACTTGGACGAGATTGAGGCCTCATGGAAACCGGCAGCCAACTTGTTCGCCGATATTCCAGTCATATTTCGTCGTTGGGCGATGGCAAACGCTGGAAAAATTGATTTGGTATCCGAGATGGTCGCAGACCTTGAAGAGAGCCTTGGTTCCCCATTGTAGGGGGAAGTGAACTGCGAAGCATGAGCAAAAGGTCTCGTTGAAGTCGTCCTCCTGCTTGTTGTGTACCTGCATGAGTGTGTGTCTTTGTATTTTTGCATGTTCTGTGCAACAGCGTGATAGACATGCCAGTACACGTTTATGTCACAGTAGTTGAGTCGTTAATCCTAAATTCACTTTCCATTTTACCACTTGAGCGACATCTCAAGGGTGGCTGAAGAACACGTATCGGAAATCGAGAGCCCAGCGTATTGGAGTGTCTGCGGTTGCTGTTTTCAACCATTCGCTTCTTGACTTTACATTACCATTTTCATCTATCTTGGGAACTCCAAAAGATATTTGAGACCCAATCACTGCTGGACAGTTGAATCCATCCTTTCTTTTTTAGTTCACTGCTACACTTGTCCAAAGATGTTTGTCCACTTGAGAGAGACCGAACGGTGGGCGGTATTGCGGCTTTGCATCGGGGCGCATAGTCAATTCAAATTCAATTCCTCGTCTTGGAGGTAGCGTGTCAGGTAATTCATTGGGAAACGCGTCCTTGTACTTCATGAGGAGTGTTTTGATCGCAGGAGGAATGTTCTCTTGTGCTTCCATGATTGTCGTAACTTTAATTATCCATCCTTCGTTGTTGGTACTGGTTTCATCTTGTATGTCACTTCCATTGATCGAGAGAATCTTGTGATATCTCCAATCGATGGAACCATAGGTGTCCCAAAATCACGTCAAAGTTCTTTAAACTCAGATCCCATTCCGTGAACGGTAAGTTGGGAATAGACATTCCTTCTAAAACGAGGGACTTCAACTTCGTTTACTCTTTTTACGCCAGAGTGTTGTCTGTCATATCCTTCGATGAAGGCTTCCTTTTCACGAATAATTTTGTCGCAAAGGCCCGGTCGGTACAATAAATTTGGTCACCACTGTCGATTAAGATGTTGACTGCTTTCCCGTCAAGTTGTCCACGCGAGATCATAAGTTGGTTTTCACTTGGAGGTGTCTTGTACTGTACTTGTGTTGGGCTACATGCGTGTTGATTACTTCAATTTCTTCATCTTCATCATCGCTATCTTCAGCTTCTTGCACTTGAACGTTATGTTGGTGGCTTGTTGGACGAGGTGTTCGTTGATCGGCAAAGCTTACGGATCGGTTGTTTGAACTTGGGCGGCGGTAGTTGGAACTCTTGAAAACGTTGAGAACTTCGGCATACATTGGCTAAATGACCCACACAACCACACTTATGGCATGTTCTTGGACCATGTTGCTGCGTGCGGTTCATTTGAGCATTGTCGACTATAATAGTCATCATGCTCTGGTTGGCGATTCGGGAAGGAAAAATGTCTTGAGTCTTGATGGCCTTATCGTGGTCTTCCATGTTGGTGGTTTTGATTGTTCTGAAATCTAGGTCGGTTGTTCTGATCGCGGCGTTGTTGATGTCAGGCTTTTCGTCCGTTCATTCCGAGGTTAAAGCTATGAGCTCGTTCAAAGTCGAGAGCCACGTGGATAGCTGCAGTGGTGTTTCTCATCGTCTATACTGCACTTCTTCTCGTGTTCTTGTTCGCAGGCCACGCTGGAAAAATGATATCTTGTCCGTTCTGTCATATCAATGACTTGGGTGCTAAACTTTCCCACATAGTCCATGAGGTTGGCACAATTTGCTTGCTTCAATTCGTATCAATAATTGGGATGCACGGATCATTTCCCTTTTTTCACTAAGGGTGCGTCTGGCAAAATTTCAAAATCAATATGTCATTTTTAACCAAATTGGGATCAACGATTTATGGCATATTCAAAATGGAGGTAAACCTCTTTTTCGTAAAATGGCATTTTGGGAGCCTCCAGTGAGTATATCCCAACCAAAAATATTGGATTTGGTGGAAAACTCTCGGAGATAATCATAGTCATATTTTTACCTCAATTATTGAAAATGGCCTCAAAACGGCATTTTCGGCCTATTTATTGTAATGTTTTCGGTTGCCAGACGGGCCCGCCCTAAATTGTCCTTTTTCTAAACTTTTCTAATTTCGAAAAATATTCTTTAGGGCGGGTCTGGATGCCACCAAAAATGGCATAAAAATGCCAAAAAATGCCATAATTTGAAATATGGCATACTTTTCAAATTTGACTGTCTGGATGCCACATTTTCCAAGAATTTTTTGTCACAATTTTCTGGAGTTTTGGCCAAATTATGCCATAAATAAAATGGACCAAATTGGTCCATCTTTTTTATGGCATATTTTCATCATGAACACACTAATCGAGTCAAGCTTGAGATTCACCTTGTCATCTCTACAAAAATACACGCTCACTCTATATATTATCTCTGTTGCATGTTCTAACACTCTGAGAAGCGACAGTGATTGAGCCTAGCTCATCTCTGGCTCATTTCAAAGTTTCCGGTCGGAAGAGACTGACACAGCTGTATGACAACAATCGTCGGTATCGGTGATGTTGAAGTTTTTGTCGGCCACATTTTGTGGCATCCAGACAAAACACAAATTCTCCAACTATTCCATTTAAATTGTGAATTTGGAACTTTGGGAAATTTTTGCAAAATGTCATTTCAGTTTTATGGAATAAAAAAATTGAGGGGCATCCAGACCAGCCCTTAACTAGAGTTTATTGCGATCCTGACTCGAAATTGTGGAAGACACCAATCAGAGACAGAGACATTTCTGATGACGTAATCATGGTTTTCGAATCGGGCAGCCAATCAAATTGAATCTCTGTCCTTTTCCGAAGACAGAATGACGATTTCTGCTCATTCATTGGTTGAAAATTTCAATTTTTTCCGGACAGACACTTTGGCTTTTCCTTCAAAACTCCCAAATTTTGACAAATAAGACAACACTAATCTAGATTTCTTCTTGGGTCTTCGTCTTGGTTGCTTTCTGGATCCGGATACTGCTGTATTTCCGGATGTGGTTGTCGAGAGATCCGGATACGAGGCTTTCGAGTTGGTCGTTGCGGTGTATGCGACGGTCGGCAAAGTCTTGGAGAGCGTTGCGGGAGTCGGAGTCTTTTGTGTCAGGAATGAATGCTCGAATTTTGTTATTTACTATTCGAGAGTGGTAGACTAGAGTGTAGAGATCTTCGCGCAATCGTCGTGGCTCGGTCGCGGCGTGGAAAAGGTCGGCGATGTCTTCGGTGGTGGCGATTTAGGCGGTGGGATCGCTTGTTCCAACGTTGCATCTACACAACTCGCTCTTAGACAGTGTATGGATTATCAGTAGACAAGTAATTTACTTGCTCGTTCGAATGGCGGGACAGATCAAAGGAGACTAAACCGCAGACCCAATCGATGAGAATCACTGATTTGTCCACCAAATGACCACACAACAGCTAGAGACGATTGATAGTACCTCTCAGAAACCGACAGGCAAGCTGAAGCGGAACAGGAAGTGCTACCAGATGTAGCACTGAGCAGAGGATGGCAAATTGTAGAATCAATTAGATCGTAGCTCAAAAGTCTAATACTAGAACTTCCTCTTTGTCAATTGTCATTCCGTGGTCACCTCTTGCATTTAAGATAACAATGGTTTACTTACTAGCAATATAGTTTACGCTCTAGCTATCACAGATGCCTGAAATTCATTTTCAATAAATATTTGTGACTTGCTTTCAGTATACGATTTTGAAAAGTGCAACATTCTCAGCAACTGTGATAGAGATTCTATCACAGTTCCTCAAAAAACCATTATTGGCCTAAACATTTCTTCTTTCTTAAAGTTAAAAGGGCGAACAAAATGCTGTCCTGAATACGCTTTAACATCTAGCATGCATACAAGCTAGGATAGATGCAAGACAACATTCCTTTTTTTGACGTGTTCTGTGCTCGCTGACCTGATTGTGACGTGAATACCTGGAGCAAAAAGCACAAAACACCGTTGATTTCTAAATACTTTATGATTAACGGGTGAAACGATAAGAACAATCGTCACAGGTAACGGTGACGGATGTGATCTCCTCAGTTCGCCACTATCTCACGATCTTCGCAACTTTTGACGTAGTTACATCGAAATTTGTGTGATTCGTATGTCTTTTGGAGGATGTATGTTGTGTGTGGGCTGATTGAATTTGCGATCGCTCTATGAGCTACTATTTAACTGAAAGTAGATGATGAGGTATGCATGAAGAATCACGATTTCTGTTTGCAAAATACACTTAGAATGAGTGCAGTGTAATAATACTGTGTCTCTAGGACAAAAAATCGTCCGGGGTGGGAAACGACGAGCGCGTATGTCGATACCCCAAAGTGCTTAGCGTAATCGAAAGTACTAGTATGTCTTTTCTGTCTTTGACACCGATGGCAAAATTAGCTGGCAAAGCGCCACGAGCTTAGCGTAGCAACATTTTTCAGACATCAAGTCACTTCATTACATTAACTACCAATCATATTGCGGTATACTGTGTGATAGGAATCCTATCACAGATGCCTTCATTATATACATTTCAGCCCCTCTCACAATTTCGAATCAAAACGACAATATGTTTATTAGAGAAAGATAAGAGCGTGTTCGGAGGTCATGAAATTGTTGTGATATTGGCTGAATTACATGATATTTCGCGGTACCATGATATTTTGTAATTTTCGTGTGTGTTCGGATACACTCGAAATATCATGAAAATAGGCCATAAATATCATGATATTAATGTTCAGGTCAAGTGCAACGAACCATGACGTACTGTACAAATGCATTGAATGAAGCAGTTCATGCATTGGGGCTTTTTAGCCTAGTTACACCCAGCAGTCGACTCTATCGAAGCGTGCGCATGGAGCCGACTGATACATTCGTCTTCAAGAAAATGGCTTCATAGTTTTTAAAACCGAATAATTTAATAAAAATAATTCTATTAAATTATTCGAGACATACGAACACAACCCTATATCAACATCATGAAAAACGTGAGTTTTCTTGCTCAAAGACACTGAGGGTAGAGAAGTCTATTTTCACTCATTTTTCAACCATTTTTCATGTTTATTCTCTATTTCACCATATTAAAAAGAATATTTTATGTTTCATCATATTAAAAAGAATATTTTATGAGTTTTGAATATTGAAAAAGAAAATATTGTGGGTGCCGAATAGGCCCTAAAATAAATACGATTTGCATTTTTATCTAGTTTGTCACAACATATGCAGCATTTCAACGAGGTTACAAGATACATACTGAATCCCATCCAAAATCTTCACCCGGAGACTGCGAACATTCTAAATTGTTACTGGGGTAGAAACTACTTCGAAGTACTCCGGAGTATATCATTTATTTGGACTCTATACGCCAATCAGAATCGAGTATTTGCCAATTACACGAAAACACTCATTCTCCGGAATTTGTGGGCTATTTTATCGAGTTTTAGAGCATTTGTAGGACAAATTGTCACAAATTTTCAAAAAATTTCCTTCAAGTCTTTTTCATACATTTCCAAGGGCTCACATCATTTTTGCGGAATTTGTAAGACAGAATCCCACAATATCAATTTATAGAGTTTTAACATTCGACGTCTTTTCCTAGAGTCCAAAAGATAGCTCTGCCTCGAGAAACACTGTTCTTGTAAAGCCAACCACTCGAGCTAGGAGTCTCGACTTATATTTATACAATTGAAGTTAAGCTGTAAGTCTTTCGATTTAAAGCAAATCATATTTGAAGCTGTAAACGCCCAGTTTTGATCTGGGCAACACAATTCATGAATGAACCACCGCAGAGACAATGGTGTTAGATCATTGTTTATCATGTTAAGAGTCTATTTAACATCGTAAGCTCATCTCAGGGGCCTGTGCTACATCTAGATCAGTGAAAGTTACCATAATTTGCAGCTCAAACACGCTCGCGAAGGCGTTCAGACTCTTTACTAGGTACGTAGAAAATGAACTATCCTTCCTTGATGATAACGCTGTTATAAAGTTGCTGAAAGCACTTTGATCTAATTTTACTATCTATGGCAGTGTAGTTAGTAGGTCGCCTTGAAGTGAGGCACTTTTAAGCGGGCTTGTACACATCGTCACTCGAGAGTCAAAGCAACTTAAGTGTTTTACTTAGCAGTTATATGCCTTCAATACGTACGTTTTATTGTTCCCACGATTGTCCCACAATTTCCGTCTAAGAGTCATTTAATTGTTCTACCTTCCTCCTTAGCTTGATTTCACTATAGCCAAATAGTATTGTCTTTTTCGCCCAAATTTGCAGTTTTTATCCACATCGACGAAAATTGAGTGATTAATCTGACAATAGTAAATTCAAGTATAATCGGAAGGGACATAAATTAATGTGTTGGTGTGTTTTGAGTGTGTTTAAAGCAAAATCTGGACGCTGATTGGCAGGTTCGATTTGATGATTGATTCAAAGTTTGATCGATTTCTGAGTGAATCAGACAATATTTAAGGAAAATGAAAAAAAAGGCCAAAAATACCATTTTAAGTGAAAAAGACAATATACTGTATAATATAATATATTTAATTGTATTCGATTTCATAAGGACATCTTCGTTTGTAGTCGACCTCTTGTCACATGTGTGGCATCGCTGCGCGGAGTCAAAAACCTGTGAAAATTTATACCTTGGAGAGCGTCTGGTATACAAACTTCAAGATAAAATAGGAGACGAATGTTTGCAATGAGAAATGCACCATTTGTGATCTCGTCACGCACCAAGATGGGATTCTGCGGCGAATGTGGGGCCAAGGACGAAGGCGGCAAGTTTTGCCCGGAATGCGGCGCTCCAGTCGGCGCGGATGTCGGACTCTTTGGCAGCTCGTCAGTCGCTTTGGAGGCAGCACCAGCTCCAGCATCATCTCAGCGTCTGGAAGCGGAAAAACGAGCTGCGGCTGCGCGCGAAATGGCCGAACAAGCACGCCAAGAAGCAGCGAAAGCCGCGCTTGTCTTTGAAGAAACGGAGAAACGACGTCTCGAAGATGCGTACCGTGCGGAAGAGCAGCAACGTTTGGCGCAAGCAGAAAGTCAGCGGGAAGAGATTTTGGCTCGCCAGCGGGAAGCCCATGCCAAGCGAGAGGAAGCTGAACGTCAAGCCGAAGAAGCACGACAGCGCGCGATCAAGGTACAAACGACCAACTTTGCAAATGCATCATGCTCTTGTCTAGCTACGTGAAGATGCAGCAGCTGCAACACGACTGATGGAAGAACAGAATCGCCGCCGGGAGGAGGAAAAGCTGCGTATCTTGGAGCAACAACGGCAGATGGAGATCGAGCGTCTCCGCGCTGCACATCTCGCTGAAGCCGATCGTGCCCGAAAAGCGCGCGAAGATGCCGAAGCGAAAGCGCTGGAAGCCAAAGCAGCCGCGGAAGCCCTTCGTCAAAAGGCCATTGCCGCTGCGGCGGCACTGGAAGAGCAGCGACGCTTGCAGCAGCAAAAGATTGCCGAGCGGGAGGAAGCGCGCCGATTGCGCGAGCAGCAAAAAGAGAGAGAAGCACAAGAAGCGCGCGCCAACGAAGCGCGCTTACAACGGGAAGCTGCCGAGCGCCATGCCGAAGAAGCACGTCGCAAGGCCGAGCAATTGCGTCTTCAAGCAGCCGCGGCCGACGCCAAGCGTCTTGACAAGCAAGCGAGTCTGTCGTCGTCCGCATCGTCGTCGACAAGTTGCGCGCAATGCGCCGCGCCGTGCAAGCCGACGCAAAAGTTTTGTCCAAAGTGCGGCTTCAAGCGCGTCGACTCGACCACTGCCGCGCCGCCGCCGCCGCCGACTCCAGTCGTAGCAGCAGCAGCACCACCACCACCACCGTCGTTGTCATGCACAGCCTGCGCGGCGTCGCTCAAAGCCACGCAGAAATTTTGTCCAAAATGCGGCGCTCCGTCCGCTCCAGCAGCCGTCGCCGCGCCGTCTCCGCCACAATCCACGCCGCCGCCGCCTTCGTCGTCGTCGTCATCTTGCTGCATGGCATGCTTGGCACCATGGAATGGCATTTCCAAATTTTGTTCGAAATGCGGCGCGCCGACGGCGTCGTTGATCGCATCCTCGACACCAGCGGCAGTCCCGACCGCGATCGCCGCAACTTCCAGCCGCGCTTGTCCTCAATGCGGCTTCCAGTGCAAAGCATTGGCCAAATTTTGTCCAGGCTGCGGCCATTCCTTTGGCGTCGCGACCGTGTCGGCCGCGCAACGTCAAGCCGACGACGACGAAGTGCGTCGGAATCTCGCACAAGCCCAAGCCAAGCTCGAAGCGCAGCGCCAAGCCGAGCAGAGTCAGCGCTCGTTCGCGTCGTCGTTGGCCGCGCAAGCCGTCGCCACGCGTCCAAATCCATCTTCATCTGTACGTTCTTCCCATGCTTCTTGGCGCTGAGATTGTCTTTGTCTTGTAGAATTACGCCTTGTTTTGATCCAAAGACACAGCGCCGCGATCGCCGAAATCGCCGCCGCCGCCGACAAGCGTCCAGGAAACTTGGAGCGTCGTGGCATGCGTAAAGTAATAAGCTTGATATGTTGTATCCCATGTCGCCATCCAGATGGCGGCGCGGGATGGCGGCGGCGTCCACGACGACTCTTCCGTCGCCGCGTTGACATAGTACGGCCATCCTGTCGTTTCGTCAAAGTATTCGATCCATGCCGCCGCGCTTTGACCGCCGCCGCTTTGCCGCACTTCTGCTTTCAACGACGCCAAGATACGCCGCGCGGCGATGCATCGACCAAAGCATTGGAGCGTCACGACGGCGTTCATGCGCTGGAGCGCGGCCAGGTGCGCTTGGAAGCGCAGATTCGCAAGATGCCGCCAGTGGCGCCGGACGTGGCGTTGAATCGTCGTCGCATTGGCGTTCAAAGTGGCAAGATGGCGGCGATACGCTCGGCCGAGACGCCGCGCCGCCATGGATTCTGTCCACTGCGCGCGGGCTTGCGCGACTTGGCGCCGCTGGGCCGTGAGCGCGAGGCGTTTCGCGACGGCGACGCGGAGATCGCGCCGACGGCGGTATTGGCTTTGGATTTGAACGACGGCGCGGAGTTTGCGCCGCTCGTGCATGCGCGCAATCGCCGCTTGGACTTGGAGTTCGCAAGCAATTTGACGCGCGGCCAGTTGACGCCGCGCCGCAAAGCATCGCCATGCGCATTGGATCCGCCGCGCCGCGAGGAAATCGCGATGGCGGCGGTACTCCATGCGCGCTTGGCGCTGTCGCCAGGCGCATTGAATGCCAAGAGTGGCGAGTTCTTGCGCGGCTTGCGTCCGTTGTTGTCGTTCTTGGCGTGCGACGCATCTCGCCGCGCGGCCACGAACGACAGCTTGGATCTTGATGGCGGCATTGCGGCGGCCGCGGCGGTCGGCAGCTTCCATGCGGCCACGATGGCCGAGGTAGACGCGATGCAAGACCGCGCCCGCTTGCGCACGGCGTTGTATCTCCTCCAACGCGTGCTTTTCCTTGGCGATTGCCGCCAAATGCCGCGCCTGCCGCGCTCTCCACTGGCTCTGAATGCTCGTCGCGGCGTGCTTTTGTTCCATGGCGCGGTGCGCTGCGAGCGTCGACAGCGTGGCGCGTTCCAAGTACACGCGGGCCCTAATGCGTCATGTTGAGAGTCGACCGCGGAATGCCATTTACCTCGCTTGGATCCGCGTCGCAGCGCGCGTACGGCGCTCCATGGCGTCGATCGTCCACTGTTCATGGCGGCGGTTGTACGGCAGCGCATGGGTGATCGCGCAGCACGAGCGGCAAAACTTGTTGGTCGGAGGGAGACACGTGAGGCAGACCATGGTCTTGGCGCGGGTTGCGCAGACAGAGCAAGCGCCATGACGGAGGAGCTGGCGCGCGGCGTGGCCGCGGTACGTGGCGGCCAATGTTGTGGCATGGACTTGGAGTTTTTGATACAATGCGAGCGGGAGGATGGTCTCTGCGGCGGCGCTGGCGGCAAGAGTCTCGGCACAGGAAGCGCACATTTGAACATGCAGCGCCAGGACGTAGATGGTCGCGACGGCCTCGCGGCATTCCATGCACGGCGTGGCTTCGTTCAAGAGCCAGCGCTTGAAATGGACGCGGCGCTTTGCTTTGTAGACGCGATAGGCGCATTGGATCGTCAGCGCCGCGCGGTCGCACCGCCAGGAGTCTTTCCATGCTTGGAAACGCCGCCGCTCGACAAATGCGCGGAACGCCGCTTGGATCCGACATGCGCACTTGGACTTGACGAGGAAATGCATCGCGTGGCGCCATTGCATGGCTCGAAACCATGCGCCGATCACGTTGGCGCTGCGCCATCGACGTCTTTGCGGCACGACATGCGCACGGACGACGTAGCCGCGGGCGAGACGCTGAATGCTGATCGCGGCGAGCGTTTCCAGGCACGCGCGGCACCATCGGGCGATCTTTTGCCGCCACACATTCGCCCGCAGCGCGCGCACGAGACGCGCGCACATTCGACAGCACAGCAACGCTCGCTCTGCGGTCCACGCAAACTTTCGGAGGACGTACGCGCGCCACGCGCGGCAAAGTCGCGTCGCGCTGCGGCATTGACCGACGAGTTGCCATGTGGCCCATTGAAACTTGCGCACTTGGTAGACATGGAACGTGTCTTGGATGGAAAACGCCGCGCGGTCTCGGCGTCGGTCGGCTTGGCGCTTGGAATGGGCGACCGCGGCACGTTGACGACCGAGGACACCGCGCCAGAGCCGCTGCAAGACGCCGGCGGCTTGCGTTCGCCGACGCATCATGCGCTTCGTCCTTGCTCGATGGGCGCGGAAGACAAACTTCAACGATCGCGCGAGCTTCAACGCTGCAACGGCACGACGACGACGGTCGCACCGCCGCTTCAACTCGATTCTCGCCAGCGACAGACGCCAAATGCGCTGAATCCGTCGCGCCGCTTGCTTTTGCCGCCGCCAGTGCATTCTGTCCTTGAAGAAACGCATCGCACGGTAAATTATCGCGGCGGCCATCGTCTCGCGCCGCATTTGGACGGCCATTCGCGCCACGACGCCGCGAACAAGTCGTTGAATCTGCGTCGCGGCGCGTGTTCGTCGGCAGTGGCGGACACGACACGCTGCCGTCCATCTTCGAACGAGGCACTAACGAAACACGATCCGTCCTCTGCGGCATTCCTCGAATCTTCCTACCTGGATTTCCGCGGCGGCCGCCATGTGTTCCGCGGCACATTCGGCGTGAACAGACAGCGTCCATTGACGCCATGCGACGTCCAAATTCGCGCGGCGCCACGTGTCGTAGACTTGCGACGCATGGACGTGCTTGATACGACGCATGTGGTGCACAAGCCGCGTCTCGAGACGTTCTTCGAGCTCCCTAAAGGCGAAATCCGGCCGCGTCGGGATTCTCTACAGCGATCAAACGCCGTGAACGACAACAAAGGCGCGCTCTTACTTCGAGGACATGGAAGGAAATGTCGCCGCGCCAGCCGTACATTTGCACCGTGCGGGCCATGGCTTGATGGACATGCGTGCCGAGCGTCAAGTCTTGTCGGTTTTGGCTCTCTGCGTTGGCGAGATCCCACGTCGAGCCTACGTGTTGCCGTCATGGACACCGCTGCGCCGCCGCCGCGGACGTACCAAAGAAAGCGTGGCCCGTCTTGTGGTTCCGCAGCATGTAGATGCCAGCGTTGATCTCTGTCTTGTCGTTGTGGAACTGCCGTCGTGGCTGGCGTGGATTGCAGTCTTGAAGTGCCAAGTTGTTGGCGTCATTGAAGCGTTTGGCTTTGGCAAACGACGACGACAGCGGCTGCACGCGATGAATTTGGTCTTTTTGCAGCGGACGGCGGCACGGCGGCGGCTTGCGACCATGCGCTAGGAAACAAGTCAAGTACAAGTACAAGGCAAGGCGTACGCTGCAAGACAACGTCCAATGCAAAGTCGACGAGCTCTGGCTGCTCGCCGCCGCGTATGCGCTTCATGCAAACAGTTTCAAAGTCGAAACTGTCGGCGCCATGCAAGTCGTCTGGCGCGGCCAACACGACGTGGCGCTGCTCGCGGCCGACGGAACGATCCGCAACGTCTCGTGTCTTGTCCAAGTTGACGAATGCGGCGCACCAAAGTACTCGTTAGAGTTCCATGTCTTGCCGGCGGCGTCTTCAAGCGCCGTGGTGCGGAATGTGACAACGACGGACGTTGCAACGTGCGTCAAGGACAACATGCGCCAGCCATTCGAGTCCAAGTCGGCGGCGGGGCGTCAAGCGGACAAGGCCATGCGCCAGTGGACTTCAAGGCACGACGGCCGTACGCCGCCGCGCGATCAAATCATTGTCTGGCTGCTTGAACGCATGGTTGTCGTCGACGGTATTGACGGGCAGCGCCTTGTTTTCCGCAGCGAGTTGTCGTCGACGCCACGTGCTTCAGAAACAGAGGACGCTGAGGACTTGCCGCCATTTTCCGCCGACGAGGAGCCATCTTCATGCCACGACGAGGAAGCCTTGCCGTCGTTCTCGAGCGATTATCTTGAAATGCCAAAAGCGAGGCGGCGGCCGTCAAGCGCTTCATCGGCGTGGTCGAGTGACAAGTCGTCGTGGAGCCAAGATGCATGGCGCCTTGTGCTTGAAATCCGCAAATCCAAGCAGGATATCCACGCCGCCAACGAGCTCAAGCGCAAGCAAGCGGTGATCGCCGACGCTCGCAAGCAACGGCTGCTGGCGTCGGCGTCCAGGATGCGCACACAAGCCAAAGTGGACAAACATACCAAAGCGCTTGTCCACGAAGCAACGCGGGATGCCATCGAGTTCCACAAGGTAGATCTCTCTCTTTCCATCGTCATCTTCATATTTCTTCCTCTTGAGGTGCTTGAGACGGTCGAAAAGCAAGCCAAGCGGGAGACTATCCACGTCGTGCGCACGCTCGAGCATGACAAGAGAGCGCTCGCGCTGGGCTACCGCCAGACTTGGAAGAAAGGTGAGCCTCTTGTCGTCGCTGCGGTCGATTTCTTGCTCTTGTAGGCGCATATTTGGGCCCAGGACCGCATCCGACGGCAGTGTACGTTGAGAAAGCGGTCGACGTGCCATTTGTGTACGACAAAGATGGTCGAAAGCATGATCTTGGCAGCGATGTCTCCTCGCGCAGTGTCTTGGACGCCGCGATGAATAAAATCCACCGCGCGGCGGCAAAAGCCGGGAAAGAGTTGATGGTCTACTTGAAGAGATACGACGTCATGAAGAGCGGCACACTTGCCTGGACCGAGTTTTATCAAGCGCTTGTCGACTTGAAAGTCAACTTGACGACGGGCCAAGTCGACGCCGTCGCCGCATCTTTGGACCGCCTTGATGCCATCGACTACGGAAGAGTACGAACAGACACGATGTACCATGTCGATTGACTTGACTTCGTAGTTTTTCTGGCAATTTGTCCATCGCGACGCGTTTGCCAAACGGTGGAAAGACGTCACGGCGCGGTACTCGCAGCAAGAGCTCAAGCGCATGTTCTTCTCGCACGAGAGTCGCAAGAAAGGCATGCTCATGGCGGTGGATTTCTTCGTCGCGCTGAGAGACTTGGGCTTTTTCCTCACTCCTATGGAAGAAGCCATCTTTCAGCACACGTTTGACCTTCGCGACGACGGTTCGATCGACTTTGAAGAGTTCCAAGCCGCATTTACAAGCACACAAGTGCATGCCGCGCCGATGCCAGCCGCGCCATCGCATCTTGACGGCGTCCTTCGAGATTTGGACGAGGTGAGTCGAGTTCAGAGACGTATCGAGAGCTTGTTAAAGCGTTAAGACACGACGGGTTGGAGATGATCGAGGGGCCAGCGAGGAGAATACTTGATCGAGTGGGGATCGTCCCGCACTCCTCGAAGATATCGCTCCATGCCAGCCCAAGCGACCATGACGCCGTTGTCGGTGCAGTATCTACACGAGTTTCACGTGACTTGCGCGGGGATGATCATTTACCTAATCGGTGGAAACATTGCCTGGAGACCTACGCAGCACAGAATGAGCCGACTTGGCGAGGGGTTCCATGACCTTGTGCCTTTGCTAATGCTTCAAGTTGATGCCTCACTTGTGTATTTGCCGCGACGCCGCCACAGACGACCTCCATGCATCGTCAGACCAAACGAGCGAGCGATCCATCCATACCAAATGCTGAATATTCGTCGTTTCCTTGCTGATTTCGCATGCCAATTTGGTTCGCGTGACAAGATGAGCAATGGCGGTCCGCTGACGGCACGTAAGGCTTGGCGATGACGAGATTTCGCACCTGGAACGACGCCGCGAGGTCCCGCTTGGTTGCTTCGTCCAGTGGCTTCTCAAGCTAGCCGACACATACAGAAATTTGCTCGAAAAGCCACAGCTCACCTGGGAAATATGGCGCACCATGGCCGTCTTGAGACCAGAATAAGAAAAATCGCAATCCTGACCGAGTTGAGACGTAGAGTATCGAGATGGTTGTACCTTGCGCTGTTTCTTCTTCATCGGCTCAGTGAAGGCAAACGCCCGATCGTTGCCAAGCTTTGCGTACTCTTCCACGAGCTTGCCTCCATGGAAGGCCGTGTTTTCATTGCCGAGTTCCAACATGCGAGCGACTTTGTCAAAGGCTTCTCCAACCGAGTCGTCCACGGTGCTACCCAAAACGTCGTAATCACCAAGGTCCTATGTTTCTTCAGTTGTACGACACGATGCCGTGGTGACCTTGGCTAGGACAAGAGTGCAGTGACCTCCAGAGACCAAGAGGACCAGAAACGGGAATGGTAGATCCTTTTTCCAATCTAAGCGAAACCAGGGAGGCCAAGCTTACCTCGGCGATACGAGGAACTAGCGCGTGAGCCTGCATGTGCTGTATTAAGCGAGATGCCGAAGCTTTAGATTACCTCCAAGTGGTTGACAGAGATAAAGTCGAGGTCGTTGCCAACTGCAATTTCCACAGCTGATCGCAAACCCACGTTCAGACACGGCGCTAAGCCAGGACCAGAAGTCACAGCAATTGCCGAGAGGCTCTTGTATCCATCGAGACCACTAAAACAGTTGAGATTTACCTAGTCATTTCATGCTTTCTACCTTTGTCGCATAGCTTCATCAAGTACAAGCGGTAAATTCTCCACATGTCCTCGTGCAGCCAAAGCTGGCACAACTCCTACTCGTTCAACGTCCTTATGTGCATTGTATCATCTCAAGCGCGTCTACCTTTCCATTTTTGAATCATTTCCCATTGCGACGAGACAACCTCGCTCAGGACGTTTCCATCCGAATCCACGACTGCAGCCGCCGTGTCGTCGCAGCTACCGCCGTAAAGTTCACCATTCCTCGATGTCACAGTCCATACCTTGTCTCGATCCCAAGGACATATGAGATACCGCGCTTTGATGCGTGGCTGCCTTTCCACGGACCACGATGGACGCGCGTGGAGATTTGGCGCCACATTTTTGGGATAATTGGCTTGTCCGGATACTACTCCCCAAAACATTATCCGGATGTCATGGTCTAAATAACCGGATGGCAAAACATCCGGATACCGAATGTTGCGATCTTCCAGGGTCAAATTATCCGGATAGTTGATCTATTACATGAGGGCGCATTTGCCTTTATCGCTCTCTTCCACGAATCGGTCAATGTCTTCTTCCGTGATCTTGCCGTCTTTCTTGGGGGGATAGATGGCGTCCACGGTGAGATCCGCCATGTCCTTGCGGACGTAGAAACATAAATACGCCGAGGCGGTCACGACTTTGGATTCTTCCACGAGTCGCACGCGTTCGTCGTCGTAGCAGTACCAGTTGCCATCCACAGCGTTTTTGGCATACGCTGTGTAGTGGCCGCCGCCGAGGGCGCCTTGATGGTTGACCACACCGTACATGTCGTAGTGCGTTTCGAGGCATCGCGACTGCTCCAAGTTGGTGTTTGTATATCCTCGTCGCACGCGATTGATGCTCGCTGCGGGAGTTGGTTCAGCGATTATTTCAGTCGTTGTCGTTCCAGGCGTTGTTGATGAAGACGCAACAGGTTCTTCAGGCGCTGTTGTCGTGCTGATGGCGGTGGCCGTTTCTGCTTTTTTCTTTTCAGGGTATTTCTCGGGAAATTCTTCAAATGGAGCGACACAGGACGCAAGATTCAAACCGTGGATAGGGAATTGTACCAATGTCGCTACAAAATCATGAGCATTCGAGGCAGGCATGAGTCAATCGTACCCAATTTACGACGGTAGGTTTGAGTGTATTGGAACCGCTTGAGCTGGATCACCATGACTGGAGGTAGGCGCCAGATTTCCAATTTCTTTGTCATTTCTTGGTGTTCACGGCAGCTTGAGCAATACGTCTACAAGAATTTCCATTAGATGGACCAAGTTCAAGAGCAGAAACGCACCTCTGGGATTTTCTCTTCAAGCGTGAATGCATCAAGACAGTGGCTGAGTGGAACAGGGCCATGGTCCAACGATTCATTCTTGGCGACACTGGCATGCATGTCCATGCCTTTCATTTTGTCCATGTCGACTTCGTCCTACGAAAAACACACGTTAAGAGTCTGTTCTCGTCAAGAAGGAAATATACCTGGAGCACTTTGACATCCCAATCGATGGCAATCGTTTCGTCTTCAAGCAAATCCACATATTGGTCGTTGCACGGAATTGTCCAACCGAACGAACGCAAGAGCCACGGCGTGCGGGCATCTGTAATTCCTTTGCTTTCAACGCGACGGAGGAGAAATGGAGCGCCTTCATGTGAAAAGACTTGGTCAATGTGTTGAACTGGCCCAGAGATATTGTGAGGTTGTGGGCTTGGCACCCCTTTGCGTACGAAGCGCTTGACACGGTCGTACACCATGGCATACAACTCGGCACCGGTTGTCATCTCGGGGCAGAGACGAATTAGATCTGGCAATCCAAACGGTGTTGGTCGAAATGGATTCTTAAAGTAGATGGGCGAATAGCCAAGCTTTCGGGAAATCACCGGGCAGTAGAGCAATCGTGTCGGTCGGTTCTTGATGCGCGACCGCATGACATTGTCTTCAATTTCTCCGTTGCGATATTGGATTGTTGCCACGTCTTCCCTCACGTCCAAGACAGTGCCAGCGACCCATTCGCCTTTGGATTGGACTTCCACAAGCATGCTGGCTTGAAGGGACGTAGGTCGTGCGTCTTCAGACGGCGCTTCTGAGTATGGAATTAACGACGGGCGACGGAATCGTGTCACTTCGACAATTCGAGTTGGGAGAGGTTCCAACTGAAAGGCAATCAAGCGGTCAATACTGCGCACTTGGGCAAGCTTTCGGTTGTCAGCTTTGAATCCAACAATGAGTGAGCCAACGAACTCACAGATTTTAATGTCCGCAATAGTAATCGACGTCATGCCAAATTCATGGACACATACGTCGACCAATTCTTTCTTGAGGTCGACAATTGTGGCGTCGATGCTAAGGCGGAGACTTAGCTTTTGCGGCATGCGATTTTGAGCAAAGACGAGTGGGATCGTCACATTGTTGTGTGTTGGTTCGGGTAGAGGCACTTGGAGAAAGGTGAACGGTTCAAATCGAGCAGATTTGAAGCCGCATGCACTGCACGTTAGGAGAGACTTGTACTGACCCGTGAAGAGGGCGACAATGATAGACACTTCACGTTTGAGATGATTGCGCCACCATTCGTCGGCCAAATCCGCATCATACCGTCCGTCACTGTCAGGTTGTTCAATGTAAGGTTTGTCGTGGATGCGGTTCAAGTCTTCGCTGAGACCACTCAAGAGGAATGCAATGAGTTCTTGTGCATCTTGTTGATCATTCCCTCGGAAAGCTTCGTTGAATTTGCCAATGATCTTCTTGAAATCTCGCGGTGAAATGTGTTTTGACTTGGTGCTCCACATGTCTTCCGAGAGCTTTCCGTAGGCTTCGGCGAGTTTGCCTTGCATACCGAGCGTCGATGTGCGGTTGATATCGTCCATGTACATTCCCGACAAGAAATAATCAACCAAGAGTGGTGTGTTTGCAATGCACTGCAATGCAGAATTCATGTAGCAAGTGTTGCCAAGATTCATCAAGCCCAACGATCCACCCGCTCGGACACGTTTGTGAATGGACGAGTTCGAAGCGGACGTTGTTAATGTGCCTTCGGTAGTCGCGTGGGATTCCGTCGCGTGTTCGACTTGATCGTGCTCAGAGTTCCATAAATTCAGCGTCGTGCGGCCATTTGCAAGCAGCACGACAGTCTTTTTGATTTCAGGACCGCCGCCATACCACGACTTGAGTGCTAGCCAGAGACGTTCACAGACCACGACGAAATGTTTGCCCATGACCATATCGTCGGTAGGTGCGAATACTTTGTCCTTGAGTAGGCTCGCATTGGGAATGTACTTGGGTCGCATCACTTTGTTGTCAGTGTCGACAATGTTTTCTTCTGTTGAGGATGGTGGTGTGGCTTCCTTTGGTTTAGTTTTCATCAAGTTGCTAAATGTGCCCTCCTTCTTCTTTTCAGGACTGCTCAATGGCTTTGCCGGCGAAGCTTTGGGTTTTGGATTTGCGTAATGCTCTGGCGCAGGCACAAACTCAACATATTTTCGCCAGTGGTCATACCACGTGGGTTCGACAATATACCAGTCTTCCCCTTCGACTAGAGTTGCTGGGTTGTACTTGCGGTAGCATAATTTTGCCACTTCAATCTCTTCCTTCTTGTTCTTTGGGATGAGGCCAAACTCGACAAAGACGGTCTGTTTCATAATGTCCAAAGCAGCGACTTGGAATTGACGAGACGAAGCCCATTGCGTGAATTGTTCCAAGGTCCAAGTGTGGTCTTCGTGGCCGACTTGGCTCAAGATCAAATCGACAAACATACTGATTTTTGTGCTGGAGACCACGTCGTGATCTTGGAAATGGGAGTCAATGAACGATTCGATGGACGTATGCAGCACCATTTCAAGCTGTAGCATGGCGTAGAGATCATCACGGGTCATTCGATTGTGTGTCAATGAAAACACTTTGAAGCCAAATTTTGTCTTCTCTTCAAAGGTGCCACGGCATGCAATGTGAAGCGCATGGACGAAGCTGAAAATGTCAATGTCGACTCCATTGGCACGTGGTCCAAAGGACGAGAAGACAGTCGTGAGACGAGTATCCGACATTTCCATAGCGAAATCCGCTCCAAGGGACTCCATATCCACGGTTCCTCCATCCAACGAGGACGATCGGTACGTAAGGAATGCATCTTGGAGCATGGAAATGTCATGGACGTCAAATTGCGTTTCTTTTTCCAAGATCTTCTGCTGCACGACGGGATTGTAGTCTTCTTGGAGTTCAAGCAATACTGGGCTTGCCGTCTCACATAGAATTAGCATAAATGGCGGCATCCAGTCGAGAACGAGAGCGATTTGGTCAGCAGGTTGCCTCATCACGGCGGTGACAAACTCCTCGGCGGTCAGACGTTGCCGTCCGTAATCGAAGAGCTCGTTCAGAAGCCTTTTGTACTCAGGCTTATCAATCACAGGTCGTCCGTACAAGCTGACAAGGAGGTTGCCGAGACCTGTGCTTTGAAGTTTGCCCAAATGGTCGTGGTCGCACATGTTGAATGCAAATGCCAATTGATCTTCCACGGATCCGTGTCGGAGGATCGCCACAGCGCGGAGGAATTCATCCATTGAGATTTCGTTGTTTTGCTTGTCACTGAAGCCTTTCATGAAGCGCATAGCAAAAGTGGACGGCATGTCGGGAAATACGCTCAAGACGTCCCGTCGAAAGGCTGTTTTGCTGATGCTATTGGAGTCATCAAGGGAGCTCGTCGTGCTGTCGTCGAGGCCATTTGAGGTCGAAGATATTGGAGCTGGTGCTGGAGACGTAGCTACTGCAGAAGTATTGCCTTTAGGAGAGCTTGGAGTTTCTGTCGAGTTGGGTTTGGCAAGTTTTGTCGTGCATAGCCGTTGAAAGGCGGCCTGTACGTCAGCCAACTCCTCAGCCGAAAGGAGGTTCTTCATGCGTTTCATGTCGACTTCTTTCTGTTGCCTTCGCTTCTTGCGTTCGTATGATTCCAAGTGTGCATAGACGGCAAGGAAATTAAATATCGGCATTTTCATCATGGGTTGCACGGCGAGAATGTCCTTGAGATACTTTTCAAGATCAGCGCGGCGCTGTTCAATGACGCTTTGTGATTTGCTGCGGAAGTAGTTTTTTTTCGGGAATGTGAGATTCCGCACCGAGACATTTGCCTTCTTCATGCGATCGTGGAATTCGCGGAAGTCCGAGTACCGTTTCTCGATCATCCATCGTAAGCCACTCACAAGTCGCACTTCCAGTGTGAAGACTGTGTGGGTATTCTTGTCGTCTTCGACATCTTTCACACCTCCTGGAGGCAATGTGACGCTGGCAATTTCGGCGTGTAAGCTCGATGACGCAGACGAGTACGATGTCTGGAGGGAGTTCTTGCGCTCTAAGGAGTTGGCCGTGACGGAACGGTTGAACGTCGGCGGGCCACTTCCGTTATCCCATGAGTGCAATTCATGGGCGCTATATGTACGTTTCTTCTCGGATGCTTGAGGAGTCGTGGGGTCCGCGTCCGAGAGGATCGAATGACTATGTGACGATACACTGTCTGGCGATGTGTTGATCGAGCTTGACACAGACGGTGCAGAGCTCGAGCTGACGGACCTCAAACCTTCTTGGGACACCTCGTTTTCAGTAAGAATGACCAATTTCAACGCAGACGGCATCCTTTCTTTTTCATTCGTACTTTCGTCTTTTGCAGGATCGGGAGGCACCGTATTCGAGATGGAGTCGGCAGGGGCGATCTTCTCTCCCTCCTTGTCATTCCCACTCATACTAGCATCCATCTCAGTGAGCTCTTTCATGGATCTTCACGCGTTTGGCCCTACCTGCGTCACGCCTGTCCCGTTTGGTCGAATTTCACGAAGTGGGCTGAATGGAGAGATCCGGATAATATACGTACACTGAAGCGATCAGATCGTGATAAATAATACATTTAATTCCACAATTCCATACATTTTACGCCCATCTCGCCACCACGTCTTCTTTCATGGTCTTGAGATCGTTCCATTTACTTGAGAGCTTGATCTCAGGGCTGTCTGGGGGCATAGGCCAGGATGGAATGCCTCGTGAACGGCGGCTGCGAATAGATGAACTGTTATTTGATAGTGACTCACACCATTGGGGAAAAATAAGCTTGATTTTTGTATTGATAGCTTAACGTATGTAACGGTTTTCATCTATTTCATCCGATTTTGAACTTCAAGTAGTGGGCAGAGGGGCGCTTCGTCATTGTGAACTTTGTCTAGACGACGACGCGATGACGTCGATCCAGTATGGAATGATCGTCAAGGACACTCAAGTTGACAAGAATTGCGCGAGGTAGAAAAGAGAGGAATAAAGTGTGGAGCTCAGAGATGATCTTGGATGGGATCGGAATCGGATGATTTTTTTAATTGTCCACAACGCAGTGACATGGGTCATATACACTGCAATTATGACAGCTCATCGTAGCTGCGAGCTCCATGTGATTTGTCTATACTGTAGACAGCCTAGGACGAGATTCGCCGCCATGATCTTGAGATCTTTTATGCAAAGGTTGTCGATACTTGAGCGACGAGTTTGAGGACAGTGGTCTGGACATCGTCAAGTCTCCAATGGGGGGTTTGACTCAGCTGGACGACGCGTTTGATATAAGCAGCTTCAAAGTCGAACGCGTGCGTGTCAATTGGTTTCAGCGTTGTCTTCCAAGCATCGACGATCGAGCGCAACAATGTATTAGCCCATGCGCTCTTGAAAGCATTGCCTTGACCCATGAGGGCTAGATTGGCCATCATTTGAGTCATGTCGAGACCGAAATGACCCGTGCGAGCTAACTCCCAATCGATGATGGAGATTCGGCGGGCGTCCATATCAACGAGGATGCTGCTGGGCCAAAAGTCGCCATAGAGAAAGTTTGACTGAGCGACAAGATCACATGCTACCGCACGATCATACCAGTCTTGCGTATCTGGAATATTCCAGTCAGTCATGAGCTGCAAGTTCCGAGAGAAGAGTCCATTCATGATCGGTGTCAATGGGGAATTGGCGTAGAGCGACAGATCAGGGACAATCAGAGATTGAATGTCACCAAGAAAGTCAACCAGCGCGGACGATACCCATGTAAGATCTTCTGCAGCAACTTGGGTATTGTCTTCCTTCAAAATGTTGAACAGGGACACACCCTTCATGTCTTCCTCCAAGATAACAAAATTATTCGGATCGTACGAGTATGGGCTTGGTGCGGACCATGATGCTTGTGTGAATTGCGACGCCACAGCTTGAAGAGCAGTATGCTGCAACTCGATGCGCTCTACCCAGCCGCAAGGTCAGTGTTTCATCAGGTGGATCTGCATACCTTGGGGGAATGCAAACGATGGATTGACTCGCAGACTTGGCGGAAAGTGCTTCAGAATAACCGACGAGCCATCACCCAAACGCAAACGCCAAACGTAGTTGACAACACCACCAGATAACAGCGTCGCTTCTTGGACGGTCGACTTGGTTGCTTGAACCCATTCCGTCGTATCTGCGTAGGCAATCACTTGAGTCGAGTCGGTAAAGTCAATCATATCGACTGTGCACGGGAGCGTTCAACTTGATTTGAGTCCATTCACGTCGCAAATAGGTTGGTGCTGTCGATCCACCAGACATTTGCTTGGATGTTCGATTGACAACTGGGCCATGACTGGTTTTCGGTCGCGGAGTGTTGATCTCTTAACAAGGATCACAGCGGAACATGCCCATCTCCATCGCGATGCGCTGAATGAACCATGCAATCAAGCCAGTGTGGGTACAGGTACATCCTGGTTGGTCATCGTGTTCTTTGCACCAAGCACTGCACGTTTGAACGTCCTTTTTGATGTTTATTTGAAAATGGCGCGCACTGTTCCTTCTGACATTTCTATCCGGATAACTTGGTTTTCCGGATATCCCACAAAGACTGTTGTGTTGCTAGGCTGGACGGTCACCATCGAGCTGATCGTTTTAAGCAGCCAAGCATAACCTCACTGTCCGTGTGAGCCAAAACTGGAGTAATCTCCTCATTGAGTTCGACATCGCTCTTGTCTGCCATGCGAGCTCCTTGGCAACTTGAGTCAAGGCATTTAAAGGTCTGATGCTTCTCATTCAAATGAGCGCAACAATGAACGAGCTGAAATACAACCACGACAGAAGATACGGGAGCAATTGACCTTGCAGTAGCTTTCTCGTTTTTGTCTAGTCGGTGCTGACGCTCGTGATCGTCAATGGTCGTCAATATTTTGCAGGTCGTGCTTGGTTCATGTGCACAAAATGGCTTAATGGAGGAAATCCTTCAATCTACAACACATCGACGTTGATCACATGCATGGAAATTGCTTTCTCATGAAGCTTCGATTAGCTCGACTTTCTTGTTCTTTCTCGTGCACAGGTCTTCCACGTACTCTTGTGTACCTTCGGTCAAAAAGGAAAATGGCGCCAAACGATGCACGTTGACACACATCCGGATAATTTCAGACCATGTTTATCCGGACTTGCTGTTTTATGAAACCCATAACCATGCCCGAACCTAATGCACCTCAAGCGATCGAGACGATGCTCTTCTCGGCCGAAATGAACATTGCCCACGATACAACTCCAAGTAAAAGGCTAACTTCCTCACCACCATGGCGCTTCGCGTGCAAATCTCCTCCGATTGTGTACACAATCTCCATCTCGTTTGGATTTCTCTCCACTTGGGTTGTAAATCGCAGCTACTCGGAGCTGAGCACATTTCGCGATCAATTGCAAGCCATTCTCCCAACATCCTCTTGTACTCATGTGAGTCCTTCGTTGATATCCCTGCTGGAGTTGGGCTTTCCTCGACGATCTCTTTGGTTTTACACGCGGCACCATGCTGCCACGATGCGATTAATGGCGCTCCAGACATTCGTTGAATCCTTGCTCAACCTCCACGCCGGATGCATGATTGAATGCGCGTCGTCAAATACGTTTTGTCCGATTGCACAGCACATCCAAGCTTTTTTCGTGATTGACGCGATGATCCTGCATGGCTATGTGATGACAGATCCAGTGCTGCATACCGACGACACCTTGACCACAACGGATTAGGATTTTGATCATTCTACGACATTCGCAGTTGGTAGTCGCCATTCTGCGTGATGTAGCGCACCCATGGGAGCGCTTGATAGCCTGACTTTTCAATGATCTTCAAGTAGCGCACTTGAATGCCTGAGACAGTAAAGTATGGAATCTCAAACTTGACTTGAATCGGCGCTTTCCAGTCGTCATTCGTCGCCTACACCAAGGTCATCACCATAAAAGTCTACGGTCATAATGCCGTACCGTGTTCGAGTTTGAGATGGATGGGAGGCCAAAGTGAGCACGCATCAGATACTCGCGACTGCCATTGAACTGCTTGATCGTCCACACAATGGCGTCGCGGTCAGGGACGTATGTGACGCTTCCAATGCTGCATTTGAACGACGGACTGTCAACATCCGGTGGTACGGGAATGACAATCTCGACGTTGTTCGCGATGCTTCGACTCTTAAATTGGGACTTCGTCTTGACCATGTACTCGATACGGCTACGTGAATGGGGTTCCACGACGGCTTCAACCCAAATGAGAGGCTTGACATGCGTTGTGAGGCGATACGTCATGAGATCGAACTCGCCATCTGGTGGAATGAAGCTGATCGTTCGATCGGTTTCAAAACGCGCAAGGCGGACACATTGGTGAAACTTGATGTCTTCCATCTCGACAGCTTTTCCCTTGGACGATGTGCTTCGTCCCGTGGCTTCAAACAGCATTTTGTCGTTGAGACCAAGTTTGAGTTCGGGCATGCCACTCAAAAACGACTTCATCTTCACCGCACCGAGAATTTCCGAATGCAAGACGGTACCATTCGACGCAACCAAGAGGTTGAGCTTCTCGACAACATCGAGGAAAATTTCGTTCTTGCGATGTTTGATGCCTTCCGACCGCCACGAGACAGCGTTTGTGAGTGCTGTCGGTGGACGTGGAGCCGATTCCATGCGGTATCCTTCCTGCGTGATATATTCGCGCAAAATGCGTGCTTCCGTCGTCTGGGGATATCCATGATCAATCGTTTCGTCCAAGAGTTCAAAGATGATGACAAAGTTGTCGCGAATACTCTCTTCTTCCAGCTCGCCAAAGTAATCTTGAAACACTTGGCAAATACGATTCAAATACATGAGCATGAGTGCGACGTTCGAGTTCACTTTGGTCACCGTCATCAAGTAGAGATTATTAAACTATTGCATCCATGAGATTTTCATATTGCTCTGGTGCTCGTACCTTGATGTAGACAAACGTAATGCCTGAATCTTCATTTGTGAACACCGGCCGTTGCTCGCTGTCGTCTTTCTCGGTCACGTACTGCGTAAACTTTTCAGCAACTGACATGGGGATATCGCCACGATAGTTGCGGCTGATAATGACCTTCCCCTTGAGATCCGTGATAAATACTGCGCTCAGTACCATCTTGTGATCCACGCACGCTTCAAATGCTGCTCCTGCGCTGTTGCCTCACCCTCTCAGTGCAAAGACCACAGTCGTCAGTCGCACATTCCGGTAAAACCTGTAATAACAAATTATAATATCTCACAGAAAAGGCATCTTATCGATCTTATACAAAAACGAAGTTAAAATTCAAATAGGCGCGACCCCAGACAGTACAGAAATTTTATATTGGAATTTGTATTGAAAATTTGAAACGTTTTCATTGGTAGATATTAAATTTCATTTTCAAATTTGCCAAGACGAAGCAGAATGGCCCGAGATCGGAGGAAGCGCCGAGTCAAGACAGGCGCGAAGCGATCATCGCTCCATGGAAAGAAAGCTCCGAGGTTTCAAGTCAAGCGCGTGATCAATCCCCAAAAGAAAGAAGCAGATGAAGTATTGGAGTGGCTTGGTGATGCAGTATTGGACGAATTAGTTGGACGAGCACTGCTCCGTCATGTTCAAATTTTCTGCGCCAACGGACAAGACGGACCTGTATCAAATCTAGATTTGTTTCGGCAACTCCGCAACTCGCTTGTCACGAACTCCAATTTGTGTGCCGTGTACGACAAACTCTTTCCATCGAGGTACACTATTCAGATGCATCCTCTCAAGATCAAGCAAAAAGCTGATGCAGTCGAAACCATGGTTGGTCGCATGGCCAGTCGGCGGCGCAAGACACCAGAGGAGATACACCAACTCGATAGAGTGCTTGCGACAATGATGGAAGTCGAGTTTACTCATTGGGCTGTCGAGCAAGAAGAAACGGCAAAGCAATCGTTCAACCAATTTTCCATCTTAGAGAGTCTCATTGACACGGACGAAGAGACAATTGAGACTCCACATACTGCCGATCCCATTGTCTTGCCAGTACTTCAAGCCATTCCGTCGTCTGTGCATGTTTATCATGCATTTCCCGAATACTCTCCTGTTGAAAGCCCCTGCGAGCCGTTTGTTTCTCAAGTTCATGATTGGGTACAAGCATTCCATGTTCCAACACACGTTTTGCGAACTTCACGAGATCTATTTGAGATTTTCAAGCTCTACGGTATGGCCGTGCTCAAGGAGCGTGTCAGTTCTTGTCTTTTTCAAACTATGTCTGGAACACAGAATCCAGCCACGTTGACGGTGGCCCGTCAGAACATTCTCAGCATTGAAGGTGAGGCTAAGTGTGCTGAGTTTCTTCAAATTGCCGAATCAAACCTTCCAACGAAGCTTCAGGCCAACACATTGAGAGCAGCAGTTGGATTTGCTAGTGCCACTGGCCACACTGACGTTGTCAATATTGTAAGTGGTCTCCTTGTTTATCTCCATGAGCGACCATGTGCGGATTGCTCGGTTGGAGTTTTGAACCACCACAATGCGTCATGCATCAAGTCAGCCGCAGCTTATCTTGCCACTCAATGGACAATCCTGCCAGAAGTGACACAGCTGAACAACTTGCCAAAGTCTGTGGTCGCCACGATTGAGTTTCTTCGTCGCCGCCAATTGGGTTTGGATATGTCTGCGTTTCCCCTCGAGTGGCTAAGAGATTTGCAACCTGTCGCATTACCATCTTCACCACGAAAACGACCGCCTACAAATGTAAAGCTTGAAGGCAATGCACCTGACGCGAAAATTAACCGTACGTTTACGCTCTTACAACGCTTTGCTCACCGACGCTTCCTTTTTTGCCTTGAAGCAAAGCTTCTCGTTGCATTTGCAAAGGTGCGCTGAATGCTGAAAGCTTTAATGAACTTATATGTTGCTCCAGGGAGAGACGCAAGTGTGTAAACAATATTTGACAGACCATGCCGCTGATGACTTGGAGCCATGCCTTGAAAGCCTCAGTGGATGTGGCGTGTCAGATCATTGCCTCTCTCTCGTGTTCAAAGACAGCTTCTACCGTCTTCTCATGCATGAACTTGTGAGCTTCCATGCCCTCGTGTCCAAAAGCAAGACGGATCCGAATGGATTACGTGTCATGCAAATTCGTCGACCCGTCAATTACGCATGGCCTCAAAACATTTACACTGACGAAAAAACAGCAATTGTCGACTAAATCGCAGAGGAAGTCATTGCATCTCAACTTCATCGACAACTTCCTATGCATTCCTCAATGGATCTCAGCCAAACATGCCGATGGCGTTCGAAGTAAAATTCAAGAAGTTGTGGCCGCACACCCAAAGGAACTGTCAGTCCAGTCGCAAATGTTGACAACTCATTGAAATGGAGAGCGTGGAATTGCTTACTGACTCGCAATATCAAAGGAATGACAAATTCACAGTCAATTACTCAGAGCGTCCTATGCATTGCTTTTAAGTACCTAAGGATCCCAGTAGAAAGTGCGAATGGCTCCTTGCGGCACCACCGTGTCGACCACACCGTCGCCAGTGTTGAGCGTAAACTTAGCGTCTTCTGTGTTTTCGTTTTGTACGACAACAACCGTGCGGTTCGATGGGGTCTTGAATGCAACGGCTTGTGCGAATGCATAGCCAGCCGTGAGGCAGAAGTCATTTGCATGGTTGGTCACGACAGAAGCACTGACAGTCCATTGCTGGTACGAGGCACCATTGCAAGCATCAAGAGTGATCGTGGCACCGTTGGCAAGGGAGCCATGGGCGACAGAGAGGCACTTTCCGCCGAGCTTGATTTGGCCATCAGCAGTGAAATCATAGGTATTGCTCGTGTAGATGCACTTGACGAGCTCAATCTTGTCACCAAACGTTTCATGGACGACGTCGATACAGTAGTCCGAGTCATGAACTTGAAGTTTGTTGTCAGATGTTCGAGAGATCACTTGGCGAGCGCTGCCATCGCAGAAATGAGCCGCAGCTGGGTACTTGGTGAAGAGGTTGTGTTGGCCAGGCTTGGTGTACTTGACTTGGACGTCAGTCGCAATGCGCCTAGAGCCTGGTGGAACAAAGGCCGAAAAGTGCTTGATAAAGTAGTAAAGTGGCTGAAGGGTGTAGTCCGTTCCTTCGGGGTTGAGAATCACTGGCGCATCACACTTGTTGTTCAAGTGGTTGGGGCCACCCGTGTGGTCAAGAACGAGGTTCCAGTCAACCCAGCCATTGGCATAGTTGTTAAAGTCAGAGATGATATCGTGCCCATAACGTTGAGCGCGGAACCAAGCATCGTTACCAGTGGCCACGCCAGGGCAGTTGCAAGCTTCAGTTGCTAACAACAGCTTGGACGTGTCGAGGTGGTGCGTGTCGTTCAGGTGGTTGTAGTAGAGCGCACCATCAAGTTCGCGACCGTCGTTGTTATACCAGTGGAACGCAACACCATCGACGTATTTACTGGCTTTGGTGTAAGCGGCTTGAGCCCACTTGTCAACGTAGTCCCGGTTGTGATCAAACACAAGGATCTTGACTCCAGGGTGGTCACGCTGAATCACTGGCCCAAGGTAGTCGCCGACGAAGCTTGCTTCAAAATCAGCAGTATATAGACAGGCATCCCACGGAGCAGCAAACATGGGCTCGTTCTGTGGCGTAAGACCCCAGAAATTGACACCATGGTTCTTGTATGCTGTAATAAACTTGGAAAAGTAGAGAGCCCAAGCTTCTTGGTACTTGGAGTTGAGACCGTTGGGCCAGGCAGAACCAGTCATCGAATATTCGCCGTGGCTGTTTGGCAACTTCATCCACGCAGGAGGACTCCATGGAGATAAAAAGAGGCGAATGTCAGGACGTAGTTTGAGAGCGCGGCGGATGAGTGGAATCATGGTTTCAGTGTCGTGCGTGACGTTCGTGTCGAATTTCTCAAGCTTGACGTCGCCAACGACTTCGTCAAATGAATACGACTTGGGTGAATAGTCACTCGATCCCATAGGCACGCGTCCAATCGTGTAGCCAGCACCGGTCTTCTTGTCGAAATACAAGTGCAAAATTTCCTCTTGCTTGTCGAGCGGGAGCTTTAGCAGGTTGAGAGCAGACGCTTCCGTGAATGCACCGCCAAAGCCAAGGACTTCTTGAAACACTTGCTTGTCATCGACGTAGATGACGCTCGACGGTTTCTTCTTGCTCTTGGACACTTTGATCGTCGACGATTTGTGGAACAGCGACGACTTTCCTTTCAAATATGAGCTTTCCACCACATGGACGGTCGTCGGCGCATTGATCGCGACGTTGGAAATGTCGGACTTTTCAAGTTGTACTGTCGGTGCTTGGGTGGTCGATGTCGCAACAAAACCAGCCACAATCATGGTGGTGGCGCCAACCGCAAGCAAGAGCTTTGAATTCGTCAAGCGGCTTGCCGGGGTTTCTTCTTTCACATCGTGTTGGTGACGAGGAGCTTCCACGGATCCGTATTGGGCTCCCATGGCGACACGGCTGTTCTTGAGTGCGCCGTCCATGGCAAAATGTAAAATGAGGATCTCAATATCAACTTCAACGCTGATTCTCCACCCCACAAAGCTTGAAGATTGTATACAGTCGAGTCTGATTGGTTAAAAATCAGCCAATCAGATTTATTCGTGACAAGCCACGACTGTGAAACCACGATGTCGAGGTTGGTTGCAAGATTCTTTTTTCGATGTTTACGATGGCTGTCATCTCGTACCAAGGTCGAAACGACACTGCGAAACACCCATTGCAAGACAATCTGCACCGTGATGATCAAGTTACGTGGAGCAAGCGACCAAGATTCGGCGGCCCTATACACGATGAGGATCGGCTGCGTGTTTATTCCAACTTCCTGTACCTTTTTGAATTGAATACCTGTCCCAATTAATATATAAAACATAGGTAATATATCCTGTATATTTCAATACCTGCAATAAAACATATCACTTCTTGATAAAGTTTAGAAGGTTTACCCAACAGCGACGCCACACTCGTCAGGATGCGCCCTCTAAAGCCATGAAGAAGGCGACGTTAAGCTCCACATGACATTACAGATGTAGGTCTTGCTGTTTCCTTTGGGATTTGTCGAGTATCTGCACAGTCTATCGGTGTTTAGACAGAAAGGCTGGAATTCCGGATAAATATCCGGAACCCTTAGCGTCATGACTGCGATTCCGTGACACGACCGAATTTGCTCCTCATGTCCTTCGCGGCACGATTCAAGGCGTTCATCAACCATCCCACGGGACCCAAGACGACGCACTTCTGGGGCCCTATCGCCAACTGGGGCTTTGTTGCCGCGGTATCAACTCCATGCTGTCTCTCTCCCCCTGAAATGAGTGTATTTAGGCGTTGGCCGACATGAACAAACCCGCCGAGAACATTTCGATCAACATGACAGGCGGTAAGCGGTGCCAAGACGATCTCGATGAGCTCACGTGATATTTGCTTAGTTATGTGCATGTACAGTGCGATCTTTATGCGCTTTGCATGGATGGTTCAACCTCGCAACTACTTGCTCTTGGCGTGCCATGCATCCAATGAAGTCGCGCAATTGTACCAATTGAACCGCGCGCTCGGAGCCAGATCGTCCAAGAAAGAGGCCGACAAGTAAACAACATGACTCGATATTACATGCGGAAGACTCCAAATTTCGTCGGGTTTGGCGTTTCGTTGAGTGCAGCACTAAAGCTTAAGCCAAGGACCTTGCGTGTGTCCTTTGGATCGATAATGCCATCGTCCCACAACCGAGCAGTCGAGTAGTACGCAGAGCTTTCGACTTCATACTTGTCAAGCGTTGGTTGCTTGAACGCAGCCTCTTCTTCGGCGGACCAAGTCTTGCCAGCGCGCTCGAGATTGTCACGTTGGACAGTCGCCAAGACACCTGCAGCTTGTTCACCACCCATGACGGAGATCTTGGCGTTGGGCCACATGTACAGGAAGCGAGGACTGAACGCGCGACCACACATACCGTAGTTACCGGCACCGTAGCTGCCACCAATGATGCACGTCACCTTTGGCACATTTGCACACGAGACAGCGGTGACGAGCTTGGCACCATCCTTAGCAATACCGCCATGTTCAGCCTTCTTGCCAACCATGAAACCCGTGATGTTCTGCAAGAACAAGAGCGGGATCTGGCGCTGGCAGCAGAGCTCAATAAAATGCGCGGCCTTGACACTCGACTCCGAGAAGAGAATACCGTTGTTGGCGATGATACCAATGGGGCGGCCGTACAAGCGAGCAAAGCCAGTCACAATGGTCGTGCCATAATGTTGCTTGAATTCGTCAAACTTGGAGCCATCGACAATACGAGCAATCACTTTGCGCACGTCGAAAGGCTTTCGGGAATCGGCGGGAATGATACCGCCGAGTTCAGCAGGGTCAAAGAGAGGTTCTTCGACAGGAGTGAAAGTTTGTTGTGGCGTCTTTTGCCAGTTAAGGTTCGACACAATGCGACGGACAATTTCAATAGCATGCGCATCGTTCTTGGCAAGGTGATCGGTCACACCAGAGGTACGGCAGTGCACATCAGCGCCACCAAGCTCTTCAGCAGTGACGACTTCACCCGTGGCGGCCTTGACAAGAGGAGGACCACCGAGGAAAACAGTACCGTTCCCTTGAACGATAACACTTTCGTCACACATGGCAGGGACGTAAGCACCACCAGCCGTGCAGCTACCCATGACGACAGCAATCTGAGGAATGCCTGCCGCACTCATTGTGGCTTGGTTGTAGAATTCACGACCAAAGTGTTCCTTGTCGGGAAAAATTTCAGCTTGGAGGGGCAAAAAGGCACCACCAGAATCGACCATGTATACGCAAGGCAAGCGATTTTCGCGAGCAATTTCTTGTGCGCGAAGATGCTTCTTGACAGTCATTGGAAAGTACGTGCCACCTTTGACAGTCGCGTCGTTACCGAGAATCATACACTCGACTCCATTGATGCGCCCAATACCGGTGATAATACCAGCCGATGGAACACTCGTGCCGTACATATCGTATGCAGCCAGAGGAGAGAGTTCAAGAAAGGGGGATCCAGGATCAATCAACGAGTCAATGCGGTCGCGAACCAGCATTTTACCTCGGGCAACATGCTTGGCGCGAGCACTTTCCCCACCTCCGAGGCGGACAACATCCAATCGACCCTGTATTTTGACAATAAGCATCCATCATAATTCGCGGCGTGTACCTTGAGTTCGCTTGTCAATCCATTCATGCGTTCGATGCTTTCGAGGAAATCTTTGGATTTTGTGTTGATTTTGCCGTCTAAAACGTTCGAAGCTGCGGCATATGGCAATGCTTGCGACGAGAGCATGCGTTGCAAAAGAGGACGGCGAAGAGAAGACAACATCTTGACGTCAAATGCTACAGCGGCGGCGTAGGATCGAGAGAACGCGCGCACTTTGCGGTAAATTCAACAATGAGGTTGGGGATAGCTCATCAAAATCCTTGCAATTTGATTGGATAACATTAAATTTTACAGTCATCTGATTGGCCAATCAGATTTATTTTAGCCAATTATATGGAAATGAGTCACCTTTTGAAGCCTTACCACCACAGACACTGTGGGATCTTCAACGCCGACATGGATGATGGGAGCGATGGACATGCATGAAGTTGATGCGTTTCGCAATCCGTCAAGAGAACGACGTTTCAGTCTCTAAATTAAGGATTGCATGGTGCCCACGACATCGGCTCTCCACATGTCCAGCTTCGACGAAAGCTCAGACGTCGTTGACGACCTCCCGAATACATCAGAAGTCCCCGAAGGATGGATCAAGACTGTGGATGAGCATGGCACGATTGTGTATCAACATGTGATGAGTGGGCATTGCCAAGCGCACATGCCAGTTGTGGACCCATCTATGAAGAAGAAGAAATCGAGACGGAGTATATCGCATCGAACGACGTCCAAATCGATCATCGAGGACGTTCTGCCCGACAAAACAGACGATACGCAAGTATTGCGCAACGAAAGCAAGTCCATGGTGACCGATTACCTCGGGGAAGTGGAGAAATTCAACGCTGCCAAGCCATACGCACGTCAACCTGACAATTCCTACCTCGATACGCTGTGCATTTGCTGCAAGCAACGACGTACCCACATGGTTTTCTTCCCATGCCAACACAAGTGCATGTGCGATCTGTGCATCAAGGGGCTCAAAGTTGGTCGGCCACCAGACCATGACTCTCCGTTTCGGTAAGCCACGCGATCGTTCTCTTGAATCTCATGGATCCATGCCAGAGGGTGTCCAGTATGTCAATGCGAAGTGACCAAGATGTTTGAGCACACGGGACACGAGGAGCAAGACTTTTGGGATTGGGCGTATGAAGTCAAGCCGTACTTGTCGGCGGCCTTCGAGCACAAATTCAAAATGACAGGGCGGATGCTCGGTCGACGAACTTCAACTGGCGCTGTCGTTCCAACCAACATCGAAGCCAAGCATACTCGTAGTCGTCAGTCGCTCTTTCATATTCCAATGCCCCATCGGTCTGGTGCCGTGTACATGCAGCCACCGCAGTCGCCAACAAATCGACATCGGTCGTGTGGTGTCATGTAGTCGGGCTTTTGTCGAATCTCGAAAATCTTATTTATCTTGCGTTGAGTATGGTATATATTAATCCAGTTTTATCTGAGGTAGCCTATCTCAAGTCTGATTGGCTAAAATGTCCAAGTTGAAGTCGATCTCTGGCTTTTGATTGGTTGCTTGTCAATAGATCCACTAATCGGATCAGACCAAAGATCTCCATCCGCAACGGTTCATTTCTAGATTTGTGGCGCGAATGGCAATCGAGCGGTTCGCGGCAACCGAGTATGGATCGCTTTCCATGACGTCCCAGAAGCGGACGAATGCTTGGTACAAGCACCATGCCATGCCGCTCACTATGGGTGCCTTGGCTGCCTTCTCGTTGGGTGTTAGTGTGGTCAACATGGCAACGTTGAAGCCGGTGGAGTTGGTTGCGTCTCCCATTGGAAAACTCAAAGTCATCGAGACGGGGTTTGAAAGCGGTCGATTGTCGATGGAAGTTGAGCACGCACAGTTGCAAGCAACGCTTGAAAGACCACGTGGCAGCTACATCTCGATTGACGATACAGTCGAGTACCAAGAGATTCTTGGATTTGGCGGCGCGTTCACGGAAGCGGCAGCATTGCAGTTTCAAAGACTGCCCCTGGCCAAGCAACAAGCGTTGTTGGAACTCTACTTTGGACACCAAGGTAACAATGGCGCAGCGTACTCCTTTGGCCGTGTGCCCATGAACTCGTGCGATTTCTCACCGGCGTCCTACTCGTTTGACGAAGTTGCCAACGACACGACGCTCGAACATTTCGACGTGGGTGTTACACACGATGCCGTGGCCATGATTCCGTTCATCAAACAAGCGTTGACACTGCGCCCTGACTTGAAGCTTTTCTTGTCGCCATGGAGCCCGCCTGCGTGGATGAAGTATCCCGATCGTCAAGGCAAGCAAACAATGCTTGGCTCCGCTGAGCCGTATGGTCTTCCACCCGAGTTTCGAGAGACTTGGGCCCTGTACTTCTCCAAGTTTGTCTCGGCGTACAAGTCGCATGGGATTCCTTTCTGGGGCGTGACGCCACAGAATGAACCACAACAGCCAGCGCCATGGGAAGCTTGTCTTTACGACGATGCATATCAAGCAGCCTTCGTCGCTGATTTTCTCGGCCCTCGACTTCGACAAGACCATCCACATCTCAAGATCATGATTTTTGATCACAATCGAGGCAACGTCCATCTATGGGCTCAAGGCGTGTACAACCACTCGACTGTTGAGCCGTTTGTCGACGGGGTCGCGTTCCATTGGTACGACAATTCGCGCGATTTGGACGGCGTTCAAAACCACGAGCATGTCAACCAGACGCACAATTTGAACCCATCCAAGTTTCTCCTCGCGACGGAGGCCGCACATTGTCCAGGCGTCGCTAATGGAAAAGAAGCTTGGCATCGTGGATTGCGATATGCGCATGATATCATGTCCGATTTGACGCACTGGGCGAGCGGCTGGGTGGACTGGAACTTGATCTTGGACGACAGTGGCGGTCCAAATAAACTCGGCAACACGTGTGATGCTCCGATCATTGTCCATCCTGATGGCGCTGACTTCACAGTGCAGCCCATGTACTACTTCATCAAGCACTTCTCGGCATACGTGCCACCAGGATCGAAGCGAATTGCCACCAAGCTTCATGTGGAATACTCGACGCGTGGAGACGAGGTTCAGCTCGTGCCGCGCTTTCCAGGCGGGGCTTATCCATGTGACGGCAGTTCTCGTCAATTGTTTGTGCGCACGCAAGACAACAAGATCCAAGTAAATGCAACGTCATACTGTCTGGACGTCGTGGCGGAACCATGGCTTGGCAATCGCATTGAAATGGTCGAGTGCGCGTACACAACTCAGTCATGGACATTTGGCAGTGGCAAAGATCAAACGATTCAATTTGGCAGTCAATGCCTGTCCCATTCACTTGGCGCATTGGAGAATGGTGGCCGACTGACAATTGAACCTTGCCAAGACGGATCGAAGCATCAGCAATGGTCATTTCAAGGTAGTAGACTTGTAATTGATGCTCACGATGGAATTGACCTTGTTGGAGTAGGCATGGCGCTTCGAAATGCAGGGTCCAATGCATGTGTGACGGCGGGTTATGCCTTTCTGCAAGCAGTGACCTTCAAAACGCCATCCGACGACCGTGTTTTGATCGTCCTCAATGAAAACACCGTCGACGCGACGTTCAAAGTCCACACAGGCTCGGCTCAAGTTGATACCGTCGTGCCAAAGCAGTCGATCCGAACATTTGTGTGGAGAAATAATCGTATTTAGGCATGAAGTAATCCATCTTGTGGCGGTGCTTCATCCGTGTCGAGAATACACATATCCAGTGGCGTTTTGGTATGTTTTCGCCGCATATCATAGACTTCCACCGAATCTACAAAATCCCGTCAATACGTTGAGCAGACCGAGTTAAACAAACCTTTGGTATACTCGTCGTCGAGCACGTCCGTCGGCAGACGTGTCCAGACAAAGTATTCGTTTAAGTAGCGCATCAATTCGTCCTGAACAGCTTGCGTTCGTCTTTCGTTGGTCAAGTATATGATCGTCTACGGGCATTACGTCAGTATTTCTCATCATAATCATCTTCTATCGTACTTTTCTTGTTGCAAGCGCAAGAATAGACTTCACGAGCGGCTTGACGCAGGCGACTTCGTATACGACATCCGCGCACACGATCATGTCTAAAGAATTCCTCATAGAACGAGCACTTTTCCTGGCGTTGATGTACCGTATGGCGGCGTCAGCAATGTTGGCGGTGTGCCCCACCCATATTCGGCGACAAAGACACGTTCCGCGCGCTCTGTCGAGGTGAAGTTCAACGCGACGTTCTCGTGTAGCCATGGAAGCACTGGAGCGACGTCTGTAAGCACCACGATGAATCCGAGCTTGGCTAGTGCCATACCAGCGAGGCCCAAACCAGCGCCGAGTTCGCAAACTGACACGACTCCGCCTTTCTTGCGTTTCAGGCGCGAAACGTCAAAACGCGCGCGATTCTTCTCGACAAACTTGAGGAAACACTTGGCGCTGTCCCAAACTGTGCTACCTAGTACATGTGACGATGGATCTTGCACAACTTGGATCTCTTCGCCGCAGAATGAGTACGAGACGTCCGTCGCCCAGTGCGTGAACCCCAACTTGTCGCTTTCCATCTTGACTTTTTCGGAATGGTAGCAAGATTCAAATTTGAATTTTTGGGATTTTCACCAAAATAAAGTCAATAAACGACGAAAATTCAAATGTGTTCGCTGCAACATCTTATGGAGGCCACAAAGATCGGGACGAGGCAGCACGGGCGGCGCATCTTTGGCCCATCTAAACAACAAACAAGTGCCACATGCAAATGCATGTATCTTGTATCTTATCGAAGGATCACACCAGAAGTGCTGCACGGATGGCTCGTCTATATTTACCCGTGACACATCTTGAAAAAAGCGCGCGAAAGTGCTCATTTTACAATTTTCATTCAACAGAAACAACGACAGACGTCTGTTCCTCCCTGGCGTCAACGGGGACGTTCCAGACATTCCTAGGCCTTCCCCGCAAGAAAAGCCAAATGTTCATGAGTGTTCCTTGGCTAAATGGTAAGACGTCGGGCGGAAGATCTTTGAGGTACGTGATTTTGGAGCGTTTGGCATGCTCCCACGATGACTAGAGCGAAATTTATGAAGAAAGGACAAGTGTGCAGAGCATACCTGGTTTGTAGCAATGAGATAGGCATGGTAGCTCAGCAAACCGAACGCAAGCAAGAAGACGAAAAAGCCAAAGACCCACAAGAGCATAATTGGAGTGTTCTCTTCCAACCACTCTTCAAAGTCGTCGTTGAGTGTATAGCCATAGGGGAGAATATTCATTGCCCAAAGCGCTTCCAACGTCTGCGTGAATAAATAAAGCACAAACAAACGATGGTTGTCCCGACCAACGCAGACTCCAGCGCAGACACAACTACAAATGGACCATGAGAGTCAAATGTCAAGTAACGATTACTGATGATCGTAATGTTCGACACAGCGTCCACAATCTTTGCTAAGAGCTTGTTAGATTCGAAAGCTGAGGCGACGTACCAATGTTTCGCTCGTAGAGGTGGATAGACATTGCAGAGATCGCAGAAGTGTTGGTTCTCTTCCAAAAGTGAGTCGCTGCTATCTTCCAATGCAGTGTCTTCACCTTCGCTTGCTTTCTCTTTGATTGGGACGAATCCAGGCGACGAGCACTGAAGGCAAATGTAGCATATCAAGTTGGACACGCCAAGAGTGACACAGAGGAAGAGACCAGGTATCCACTTGTCAAAGTAGATTGTCCAAATCCCGCTGTCGATGGGAAACGCGTATGCCAAGATGTGGAAGAACATCCACCAGAGCCTTGCATACCAAATGCTTCGTCTCGCCACTGCAATCGTCTCCTCTGGCGTGCGCACTCTGGGCATGGAGCCGATCAACAACACAACAAGCGCTCTCTCCAAATCAAGAGAAGACTATTCAGCCAATCACAATGAACACCGCTGTACAACATGCTAGAGCCACGTCCTGTTTCCTTCGTCATTTGTTTATGGCGATCTACTCCATTTGCCTGATTGACAATCTTTGGGCAGTTCAGTGTCGCTCAGGATAACGAAGACATCGCCTTTTGACCCGCGGCAGTGTCGATACCTATGGTACGGAATTCCATATTTCAATTTATCTTAACATTTGTATACCAGTACTTGTCATCAGGAGCACGATGGATTTTGTGCTTGAATTGGCAGGCCTTGCAGCTAGAGGCGTTGTCTCGGCAATGGAACAAACTCGTGGAGAAGCCAAAGAGCCGCAACATCAAGCCCATGAGTCAGTATGTCAGAAGGACATGCTTTCTCCATGTTGTGCAACTCCAATATCCATCCTTTGCTCTGCTGCCCCTCACCAAGTCAGGCGTCTAATATCGTTGAGCCCAGCTTGCTCATACCAACATTACTGCCATTACTTAGCGTCGCATTGCTCACCGTGTGTTCAAATAGCTTGTGAAGCTGAGAGCATCTCCACCAGTGGGGTAAAAGTTAAAAGCCAAATTGTATTGTAATTGGAATTTGCTTGTTGGATTTGCATGTTGAATGTTATTGGTTGAAACAATGATTACAAAGATGGCTCTCATTCGTCGACTTTACGCTTTTTGATCGCAGCACGGACATCACGGACGATTGACATCAATTTTAGTTGCGGAACCCTTCGCCGTCGTTTGTCCGACTTTGCAGTGCAGATCGTTTGGAGGTAACCTGAAATCATACGACTAGAGATGATCAACTCATCGTCACTAAGGTTTCTCGACAAATTCAAGCCAGATTCGGCGCAGACGTCTTCGAAGTGCTTCATCACAAGTTTCCACTCCACAAGTTGGCTGCGTTGCGCGTGGATTTTGAGGTCTTCTGGGTGGATATGCCTGAACGGGGGCAAATTTGACGAAGCATTTCCGCGCCACCAGAGCTCCCACGCTGTCGTTGGACCGACCGACGGGAAGACAAAGTCAATTGGCAGACGTCGAAAGCGTTCACCCCAGACATACATTCCAAGAGGAGGAGGAAATACTGATGGCGGTTGATCTGGTGGGGATCTGTAGTTAGATTGCTGCATTGCTTCAGTAATTGTTGATTTCAACAAAGCATGAGTGATATTGCCAGCGGCTACTCCTTTTTCCTCAATGAGCTCGCCAACACGATCCACTATAACGTCAGGTAGAGCTTGGATAGCATTTTGACTCTCTGCAATGCAAGCATATAGAGCAACATGAGGCGGTATTCCAGTAGACTTCAGAAACGTTGAATCGAGCAAAACTTCTTGACGCAATGCATTCATCGTGTCATTACTTCGGAAAAGATGAGTTGACAAGAGAGCATGGCGTTTTGGCAATACGGAGACCAAATATGGACCGTGATGAACGAGAGAGGCCAGACACATTGACAAGATCAATCGCATGGACGTCAAACGTGCCAAATGAGGGAACATGATATCGATTGATGTAGTGACTAGAGATGATGGAACAAGAGGAAAGTGTGGGGGTAATTGAGCAAATTTTGTGCTGTCCATTGGCAAACCAGCAACAACACGGCCAAGAAACTGGTCACCAGCACGCTCATAATGCATGTACCTTTCTAACACATGGCCTATGCTCCATCCACAACGGATGCAGACACTTACAATAGATGGCCCACTGGTACTACCTGAGCACGCAAAAGTAGCAACACCTTTGCGAATAGAATGCGTTCCGAACTCGAGCTTTCCATGATTTGACACACTTCTTTCGACTAGTTGCTGCAAAGTTTTTCCAAATCTGTCACGTTGATTTGATCCAGGGAAGAGACACCCAGTTTCAAGGCCAGGATTGCAAGCAAAGTATATACCCAAAGCAAGCACCACACACACATCGGGTTCCAGAGGATTGGCATACACGTGTTTGGGATCTCGACGCTTTGTTCCACTTTGATCGGTCTTACTCTTGTAGAACGTGACTCCCAAAGCGTCTTCCTCGTATGATAGATGTTCGATTCTCACAGTTTGTGTCGAGTTGGACCGGCACATCAAGTTCCAAGTCAGAGTAAGAAAAAGATGGGCAAAGCCTCCGTCCAAGAGCACCAAAGAATTTTTGCAGGCTAAAGAATAAGTAGAAAATCCAAGGGGTTTCTTTCCAACGTCGCGTATATCGCCATTTTGAGTGGATTCCGCATGGACTCGACGGATGCCTACCACATCAGGTCAGCTACTTCCTTTTAAGGCAAACCTTGGAAGATTTCTTTCATGTCGTCTTCGAATTCGACTGGATATGGTATTTTCTTTTGTTTGTAGTAGTCTCGCAACGCAGATCTATAGCCGCAGAGAGTACCAGGCTTGTTGCTAGTGTTTTGAATGGTCCATTCAATGAATGCAAGAAAGTCTTCGTATTTGAAAGACTCCAGGTTTATCTCGCCGTCAGGATCACCAATTGGATCGAGCATTGCTGGGTTTCCGTGGTTGATTATCCACGTCTTAATCACATTGAGGCCACTTTGGTACATCATCTTTGTCGATTTCGACACCCTGCTTTCGCGCAACTCCTGTATACTAGTTGAGCACCGCTTTTGATGATTGCTGCTCATCTTGAAGTGACTGTGTGACTTCGTTTGGCATCTTATGGCCAATCACATACGACCCCAAACTGCCTGGCAAGAAGCCATGCAAAACGTTGTAAGATATCATTGTGTGTATATATATGAGTCAATGTATAGGATAAATCTCTCTTGATCGAAAACACCTGACAGACCAACAAGCAACTGGACAATTTATCCCTGTTTGAGCAAGCAAATAACGGACAATGTCAGTTTTACTTGGGTTTGCATTTGGGCTTCTACATCAGAGGTGTGCATAAATCGACCTGCATAGTTGCCATATCCCAAAATCCCAATCGTGAAATGTCTTTCACTCAACACCAGAAGCAATTTGACACAGATTTATTCCAACAGAAACAAGGATCTAATCCTTTCAATCTCGGCAGGATCATAGTTCGCACCTCTTTTAGACTTGTGTGGGATGGTCGGATCAGTGAAGTCCGAGCTTCTCGCCGCAAGAAAAAGGGGGGGTGGAAGGTTAGAGGTCGCTGGGGCTTTTAGGTGAGCCTAGCGCGATTCGAGGGGATGGACGAGCGCGACTGCGGGTTGAAAGTCCGCAGCTATTGACTGCTGCTGGGGAGGGGAAGGGATCGGTCGAAGGGATGGACCGAAGGGAGGGGTGGTTGCTCGGTTGCCCGCGAGCTACGCCTAGCGTTGACTGGCGTTGGTGAGGGCGATTGACGGTGTGGGTTTTCGACAGACCCACGGAACTCCTGCAAACTTCTTGGCGCTAAAACTCTTCCGACGGGACGCCACAAACTTAGAGGTTCATTCAACGCCAGCCAAAAAGAGCTCTGAAACACTAACTACTCTTCTCTTCTTGCTACTCCAAACCTCGCACGCAAGTTTCTCAATTGCTCTGCTTTCGCTCCTCGATTGGTCTATCGACATTGTCCACTTTCTCGATTGGCTAGAGCCTTGATGACACACTCCTGCAGGCTGTCGCTCACTGCCGATCGTCTGGTCGGCTCTTCTCCATTGGCAGTCGTTGAGCTGGATCGTTGCGATCAGTTCTTTTCCACTCGAATCGTCTGCTGCTTGGCTGAAAGTCCGCCGCCGGTGATCACAAAGATGAGCCCGTTGGCAGCCGAAATTGACCACTGTTCACCCAATCAGGATATCTGGTTAGCACCAACTCATTCGATTGATCTTCTCGCGAGCTTTCCCACAACGTTGCCCTATCCAGCAGCCCCAAGGCCAAACCCACAGACAGCAAAGTCACCAGCAGTGCCGTGGAGATCGGGGAACCATTTCATCAGAGCCGACATAGGAGCGATGTAGCCAATGCCAAAGCCAGCTCCACAAAAGAGACTGTAGCCGAAGTAAGGATCAACGTTGCTCTTGTAGTACATTGAGATGAAAGGCGTCAGGTGGGCGACAAAGAGAAGACAAAGCGCAACGATCAAACTGTGGCGAGGGCCATGGCGTTCGACGAATGATCCAAGCAGTGGAGAGCAACAACGATGCATTCTGTGATGGTAGTCCATACGCATTCAGTTACGGTGCATTTAAAGAGGGGGCAACCACGACGCATTTCGTGATGGCGACCAAGAGTCATTTTGTGGAGGAAGCTATGATTCATTTCGAGGTGGAAGAGACGTTCCACCCCTAGACGGTTACCAGGGTAGGTTGCGAGGTGATGGCCAAGATCCATTTCGAGAGGGAGGCCATGATCCAGTACGACGTAAGGCGATCGTGTGGTTGGCGTTACCACAACATTGAAACATACAGAATGAACTTGCCAGGACAGTGCCAAATTTGGGTGACTTCCCGCTCCAGAAGATCCACAAACCAAAAGGGACTATCTTGAGGTCTAAGGCAAGCGCAGGAAGCTCGTTCAAGCCAACTCATGCGCTGGATCGGTCTCGCGAGTGCTGGCGAGCTTTGCCACACTTGTTTACATCACAACCTGGCCAGACACTGCGTACCGCTGCTGCTTTCTCCACATTCTTAGCTCGATATCGTTTTGTTCGGGCGTGCGCCAATATCAACTTCTGGATCGGGATTCGGATTTATTCCCACTTTAACCTCGTCCCAAGATGGCTATATCCAAGCTAGATTTGACACAGGTTTACCCTACGAGTTCAATTTGACTTGGGTTTAGCCATCCTGGTGCAGATATCTGAAGTGGATATTGAGCATCTATTACTTAAAACTCTAAGAAAAAAACCCAGATAGGTGCGAGAGTAAAATGGACATACAAATGTCAAGACAAAAATTCAGCAATTTTTGTATACTTTATCCAAGTACAACAACGAGTAATTTTTGTATATTTTATCCAAGTACAACAACGAGTAATCTGGACATTCTTTATCCAAGTACAACAAAGAGTAATTTGAGACAAGTTTGTTCATGCACCCATGATGCGCTCCTCCAATAGACTCTTTCAACCTTCCAGATAATTATCCGGATATCCATGGAGACATCCCCCCTATCCATGGATATCCGGATATTTATCCGACCCGATAGTTCCTTGGACGGAACAAAGTGACATGGAACACAGTGAACACTATCATGTAAACTCGGCGCAAAAATACTTGACAAAGGAAAAAATAGGGCATTCCTCATTGCACAGTAGACTAGACTTAATGGTGGTTCCATGAAACGGCATCATTGAATGCACACTCAATAAGACATCGTGTTCGAACATATTTCAACCGCATCAGCTCTACAGCCTCATAAAGCCAAGTTTTTTCATGCACCCATGACGCTGGACGTGCCAGTTGTTGATAATATTAATAATCAAACAATTCCACGTACAAAAAGAAATTATCTTGCAAATATTTAAAATAAATACATACCAAAGACAATTGAATGACAGTTGGATTTTTTGGACGATGCAAAGTGAAAGGCATGTCTTAGGATAGCATCGCTCGGGAAGAAAAGACCTCTAAATCAGCAGTGAACACACTGTGCGGTAGGGTGACGAGCCCTTTCTTCCACTTTAAGCCATATCGTGGCCAGTGGCTTGGACTCCGAGAGGCCAATACCGAGGCGATATGCGATAGTAATATATTAGGGCCTTTTTGGCTTGAATTGCCCAACTTATTAATGGAGCTACCAGAAACAACTAAAACGTGTGTTTCATGATGGATAAGTAAGCTGTCGAGGCCGTTGAACAGATTGGACAACGTGCTTCATTTTGTTGCAAACGTCGATATATTCTAGGGCGATTCAAATACTTCCAGTCATTTTGAAGGGAACACCTGGGCTAATCCCGAAGCATGCTTGAAGAACAGCTACCTTTTGAGAAATGTCGCAAAGTTACATGTGACAGTCAACATGATGTTGACGAACAACAACTCTGACAGTGTTCAAGAAATTGCCGCATTGCTCAAGTCTATTGATCATGGAACATACCACACAGGTACCTACTAGGTGCGGATAACATTCGACTAACTGATGATTTCAGAATCCGTCTTCTTGCATTGTTAACTTTACGTCGTCATGTCAAGAGCCCAAGCAAAAGGCAACATTAAGGTTTTGGTCGCAAATGGACAGTACGATAGACTGCCTGGAATCTTCATAAAAAATATTGTGTGTCAGGAATTATAAGAATAGTCAGGACTCCATTAACCAACACAATAGCGAAACGATGGAGGCCAATTCGAAGTAAAATATGAAAGAAGTGAATAAGGAGTGCGAAGTAAATGCCGTCTCCTTAGGAGTTTTTCAGAGTAAAATCCCGAATGAGATAAGAATGTGGTGGACTTATTGTTGTACCCCTGGCAAAATTTGAATCCTCTCTCTGATAGGCTATTGGTCGATTATATGGCCAATCAACATGCTTCTTTCCCCAATCTGTGGCGAATGAGGTAAAATACCTGATTCGCAAACTTTGGCCCACGAGTTTTCAAAGATTTGATTGGTCCAACCCCGTCTGAAAGCTTAGGTCCTCAGTTTCAAAATATCTCTGATTGGATAATTTATTTTTCTTTTTGGTACGAGTCAACGGTTTTTTGGTTAGGCAGGACATGATTTATCTCCTGACGAAAACAAATCAACAGTAGCCAATCAGAATACTTCTTTTACACTCCACCCAGGGGCGTAGCCCTGGCCTCACCCTAGTATGCCCTAAGTGGTGGAGATGCTCTAAGGGTAGAGTTTAAGGGGGCTCTTGACAATCTCGGGGGGACATGGGGAATCCTCAGGACAACTCGATGAGGGAGACGAAGATTTGCGCGACGACAAATATATATACATTAGAATTCAATAAGGGAACTTTCGGCTATTTCAATCAGAGCCTAGACTTCAGCAGCGATACCAGGGTTGGCAACGGGCGTCGTGATCTTTTGGAAGTTGCCACTCGTGCCATCGGTCTTGTCGGGATCGCTGAAATCGTACGCGTATCCGCCATGGAGCGAGATGTCCAAACCAGCAAGCTCCGTTTCAGGCGAGACGCGCAACATCTTGAAGTAATGCAAAATGCCAAAGAGGATCGTGGCAGTGACACCGACCCAAGCTGCGATGGCCAACACAACAACGACTTGAGCACCGAGTTGCTTGCCGCCGTTCGAGCAGCCATAAAACACACCACAGGAGTCATGGCTATAGGCAGCTTGCATGCCATCGTTCGAAGCAAAGAAACCAATGGCGATCACACCCCAAGCGCCGCACACCAAATGCACAGGGACGGCATCCACCACGTCGTCAATCTTGAGCTTCACGAGCAACTTGGAAGAAAAAGTGTACAAGATGGCAGCAATGAAACCAATGGCAACAGCACCAGAAGGTTCGACGACTGAGCAGCCAGCAGTGATCGACACGGCGCCAGCAAGCACACCGTTGTTGGCAAGCGTAGGATCGACAATGCGGTCACCAATGAAGGAGCCAAGGAAGACACAACCGATACCAGCCGCAGCGGCAGTCAAAGTGAGGTTGACAGCAACTTTAGCTGTCACATCGGCGGCGTTGCCAAGAAGAGTACCGGTCGACATGCAGTTGAAACCATACCAGCCGAACCAGAGGAGAAGGGTACCGATCGTTTGGAGGAAGACAGATTGCTTGGGCATGTCATTGGCTTCGCCGTTTTGGAAGCGGCCGACACGGGGGCCAAGAATGCAGCAACCCACAAGCGCAGCCATACCACCAGTCATATGCACGACACCGCTGCCGGCAAAGTCAATGGCACCAACATCGAAGAGGAGCTTCGTAGCATTGGTTGGCGAGGCGAAACCAGTCGAGGACCAGAGCCAGTGCACAACGACGGGGTAGATAAAGGCCGTGATGGCCACCGCATACGACACGTAGGCGATGAACGCAATGCGTTCAGCGACGGCACCCGTGACGATGGTCGAGGCAGCCGCAGCGAAAGCCCACTGGAAAAGCCACGAAGCGTACGCTTTGCCGTTGTAGAGACGGCCATTGTCGGACGCCTTGAACGAATCATCACGGAAGACGAATCCGCTGTTGCCGATGAATCCATCGCCCCCGAGGAGACCGAACGCATAGCCGACCAAGTAAAAGCAGATGGCGGCGATGCACGGGTCCAAAATGTTCTTGATGAGGATGTTCTTGGTATTCTTGGTGTGGACGCATCCGACTTCCAGGAAGCAAAAGCCGACTTGCATGAAAAAGACGAGGATGGCGCCGACGAGCAAGTAAAACGTATCGAGCGCGCGGGAGGATGCCACGTCCGTCGTGCAGTAGCCGGTATCACACGGGTAGCTCACAAGCATCGTGGCGAGTTCAGCGAGCGGGAGCGTCGTCGCATTACCGTTGATTTGAATTGTCACGTTCATCGCAAATTGGAGAATGAGCCAGCAATTGTGAGATGGAAGAGAAAAAAGAAAAGCGCGCGAGTTTTTTTCTTGAAGGCATTGCGCAAACCACAAGAATTTTACGAGTTCGAACAAAAAGAACAGAAGGGGCGATCTATCAGGATGGAGAAATCTGACTCCATCTGGTGGCGCGCGAATTCTACCAGGTAGGTGACATCAAGATAACAATCCATTGCAGGCTCTAAAGAGGGCGAATTCGAACATTACCATCCTCACTGACGGACGGACGTTGAAACAACATGCAACGCCCGACGACGATCTTTCCATGGAAAGTCATAGCGAGTAGGAAGATTGACTACGTGACGTCACGCCAGCCAACCGTAGCAGGGCATATCCTTCGACAATCACGCATTCAAACGAGGGGCGATCCGTCGTCTGAAACGATCAACAAGCGCGCGTGAAATTTGTTGAACTCCTCTCGCGCTTGGCTACCTTCTGTCTCTCTCTCATTCCCCTCTCTGTTTGAGCAATCGATCGCGCAATCGAACGTCGTTGACTTGACACGACTTGCCACCACCTGTCCTCGACTGAGTTTTCTTATGCATTCTTCACACATCTCAAATGTCTAACCAAAGATCCGTCCATTCCAGACTATGCATTTATTTCGCTCCTATATTTCACCTTATGTACACTTTTAATTTTTAAATTAAAAGTGAAAACTCTATTTAAATTTTAAAAATTTTAAAACCGAATTTAGTATTGAGATCTAAATGTAGTGAGATGGGCTGGAAATGTATCGATTTTTCCATCGATGTCCGAATCTCGCAGCCAATCGAGTTTTTCCACACAAAAACACCGACCAGGCCCGCCGACCTGGCCCTGACGGCCTGGTCGGGGAACATTCCATCCATGCTTCAGGGACGGATTCAGGCTTCTGATTGGTCAATTCCAAAAATTTCCAGATAATGGGGTCGTTCATGCTTTTCGGATAAAATCAGGCAGGAACGCCTTAACAAGTCAGTTCCTGCTTCAGACACATTTTCAAGAAAATCGAAAAAATACTTTTTGATATTTTCCAAAAAAACCTCAAAAAATTCCGGATAACGTTCCTGCCTGGCAGGGATGGATTTCTTCCCCGACCAGGCCCTCACACAAGCAATTAATTTGGCCAATATTCGATTGAACTTGAAGGGTCAACTGTGTCAAAAATAAAAATTTGACTGAAATTGACAATACTTGGGTGAAATAAAATTAAAAATGGTCAAAATTGCGCTCATATTAGATACGAGCTGGATTGAGGCGGACATTTGATATGTGTGAGAAATTTGTCGGTGAGGTGTTCGACCTGATGGAATCCCGTATGTACATTGAAACGGTGAGATATTTCAAGCATGTGAAATACCATGGCGATCGCAACGAACAGGTGGCGGCGGCTCCTGGCGCCTGGCTAGGAAAGAACGTGGTGGGATGGATTGTTTGAGCTCTTCACGAATGCGCTCCATGACCGCAGCCAAAGCTTCGGTGCATCCAAAGCGACCAGCGGCGACTCGATGTACAACATCAAGACGAGAACGAAAGTATCCACCGCGACTCTCGTCGTCAGATGCCCACGACTGCCGGCTGTGGCTTGTCGTCGACAATGTGATCTCTCTTTTCTCTTCTGAACCTCTCGTGCCTCTTTTTTGGATGCGTCCGAGCTTTCAAACGAGGGGGGAACCAGATCTGTCGTCAGCGGCGAGCCATTACGACACTTCAAGATTAAGACTTGGACAAAAAATCTGACCACGACGACGCATTGGTTCAACACACGTGGCTGAATGCACAATCACAACAGAGAAGCCTCGGCGCCCAATAAGGAGACCGCACTTTCACCGTTCTCTGTCTTGACCTCGTCCAGCTTGGCGCTCTCTCTCGCGGGACCTACCGCTCTCTTGGCATGGACAAGCAAGGCCATGTGCGTTCTCGACCAATTCGAGAGATGTCCAACATATCAGACGGCGTGCGGTACAAACCGTCTGATGCGCTCACCCACGTTTTGAGACTGAGAAAATTGAACCTCGCTGGAGATTCTTCTTGTCGCCGCCGCGACTCGACTCAGCAGACATGCCAAAGCGACCCTTTCGAGCGGTCTTAGCGCCTTTGTTCATCTCGCTGGCACAGGAGACAGACTCCAATCTCCCATGTCTATCATGGATTCTTCAACTTTCTCCGCTCTCGCCGTCGCACTGTGTCGTCTTATCAATGAGATTGCGCCATGGCGTTTGCGTCGATTGTTGTCACATCCACGCTGACATAAACGGTCGTCTCAACACGAAGCGACCTTGAACAAGAGCCAAACAACCATCCGACGCTCGTAAGTCGCCGCGACGATGCTTTGTTATCACAAATTTGACGCTTTGCATATTTTGATATAAAAATGTGACTTATATGCAATATTTCTCATAAGTAATATGGAAGTCAGTGTGCCCGAGCGGTCCAAGGGGGTAGACTCAAGTTCTACTGTGTTCGCACTCGTGGGTTCAAATCCCACCGCTGACAATTTTTTTACACAAATTTCTTCATGGCATTGCCAGAGTCTTTGACGTCTTACTTGCAGTTAGCTGGGCCATTGCAACCGAATGAGCGTAAGAATCAAGGATCTTTAAGACAAAGACGAAATGGGTCCAAAACTTATGAAGTAAAGTGTCCTATTTTACGGCTATGTCTTGATGAAGTGCTCCTCATAAACATTGCCACCACTGACAGAATCCAACACGCTTCCCCACAGTTTGGCGGTCGTGTCAAACGGATTTGCAAATCCCGCAAGGTAACTTGATCGACATCCCCTTGTCTATTTGCAGAAATGTTGTCCACTCTGTTTCACAAGTCGATCGTCATGAGAAGTTGCGAGCAAGAAGAAGAGTCGATGGACGGCTTTTCCCATTGCCATGAGTCGAGCTTAGACATTGAAAACTTGTCGATTGACGATTTGTTGGATTTTGATCTAAATTTACTCTTTGCAAGTCAACAACTTTTGGATTCTCGTGCACGACCTGTGGCCATACTTGGAGATATGTTGTCTCGTTCAATCCAGAGAAGTTTCTCGGTCTCAGCTCGATGCTTTCAATCTGCTCGTATTGTGTCTGCAACCCCTATTTGAGCTACAAAAATCCGTCTTGTTAATGGACAACGTCTGAACGTTCTTTGACTGGCGTATGAAGTCAAGCCGTACTTGTCCACGGCGTTCGAGCACAAATTCAAAATGACAGGGCGGATGCTCGGTCGACGAACTTCAACTGGCGCTGTCGTTCCAACCAACATCGAAGCCAAGCATACTCGTAGTCGTCAGTCGCTCTTTCATATTCCAATGCCCCATCGGTCTGGTGCCGTGTACATGCAGCCACCGCAGTCGCCAACAAATCGACATCGGTCGTGTGGTGTCATGTAGTCGGGCTTTTGTCGAATCTCGAAAATCTTATTTATCTTGCGTTGAGTATGGTATATATTAATCCAGTTTTATCTGAGGTAGCCTATCTCAAGTCTGATTGGCTAAAATGTCCAAGTTGAAGTCGATCTCTGGCTTTTGATTGGTTGCTTGTCAATAGATCCACTAATCGGATCAGACCAAAGATCTCCATCCGCAACGGTTCATTTCTAGATTTGTGGCGCGAATGGCAATCGAGCGGTTCGCGGCAACCGAGTATGGATCGCTTTCCATGACGTCCCAGAAGCGGACGAATGCTTGGTACAAGCACCATGCCATGCCGCTCACTATGGGTGCCTTGGCTGCCTTCTCGTTGGGTGTTAGTGTGGTCAACATGGCAACGTTGAAGCCGGTGGAGTTGGTTGCGTCTCCCATTGGAAAACTCAAAGTCATCGAGACGGGGTTTGAAAGCGGTCGATTGTCGATGGAAGTTGAGCATGCACAGTTGCAAGCAACGCTTGAAAGACCACGTGGCCCAACCACTCTTCAAAGTCGTCGTTGAGTGAATAGCCATGGAAGAGAATATTCCCATTGTGGAGACAACCCCTCAAGCTGCACGGCCAATATGAGAGTGTGCCATTTCAACCGCGAAATCCATCGTACCATAGGTATCGACACTGCCGTGGGTCAAAGGCGATGTCTTCGTTATCCTGAGCGACACTGAACTGCCCAAAGATTGTCAATCAGGCAAATGGAGTAGATCGCCATAAACAAATGACGAAGGAAACAGGACGTGGCTCTAGCATGTTGTACAGCGGTGTTCATTGTGATTGGCTGAATAGTCTTCTCTTGATTTGGAGAGAGCGCTTGTTGTGTTGTTGATCGGCTCCATGCCCAGAGTGCGCACGCCAGAGGAGACGATTGCAGTGGCGAGACGAAGCATTTGGTATGCAAGGCTCTGGTGGATGTTCTTCCACATCTTGGCATACGCGTTTCCCATCGACAGCGGGATTTGGACAATCTACTTTGACAAGTGGATACCTGGTCTCTTCCTCTGTGTCACTCTTGGCGTGTCCAACTTGATATGCTACATTTGCCTTAACAAACTCGTAAGCCAAAGAGCCGCAACATCAAGCCCACGAGTCAGTATGTCAGAAGGACACGCTTTCTCCATGTTGTGCAACTCCAAACCTCATCCTGTTCTATACGCTGCCCCTCACCAAGTCGGGCGTCGAATATCGTCGAACCCAGCTTGCTCATACCAACATTACTGCCATTACGTAGCGTCGCATTGCTCAGCGAGTGCTCCAAATAGCTTGTGAAGCCAAGGGTGAAGTTTAAGGGGCTCTGAACAATCCGGGGGGACGACAAATATACAAAGTACACACATTAGAATTCAATAAGGGGACTTTCGGCTATTTCAATCAGAGTCTAGACTTCACCAGCGCTACCAGAGTTGGCAACAGGCGTCGTGGTGTTTTGGAAGTCTCCATTCGTACCATCGGTCTTGACGAGGTCGCTGAAATAGTAGGCGTATCCGCCATGGAGCGAGATGTCCAAACCAGCAAGCTCCGTTTCAGGCGAGACGCGCAACATCTTGAAGTAATGCAAAATGCCAAAGAGGATCGTGGCAGTGACACCGACCCAAGCTGCGATGGCCAACACAACAACGACTTGAGCACCGAGTTGCTTGCCGCCGTTCGAGCAGCCATAAAACACACCACAGGAGTCATGGCTATAGGCAGCTTGCATGCCATCGTTCGAAGCAAAGAAACCAATGGCGATCACACCCCAAGCGCCGCACACCAAATGCACAGGGACGGCATCCACCACGTCGTCAATCTTGAGCTTCACGAGCAACTTGGAAGAAAAAGTGTACAAGATGGCAGCAATGAAACCAATGGCAACAGCACCAGAAGGTTCGACGACTGAGCAGCCAGCAGTGATCGACACGGCGCCAGCAAGCACACCGTTGTTGGCAAGCGTAGGATCGACAATGCGGTCACCAATGAAGGAGCCAAGGAAGACACAACCGATACCAGCAGTAGCGGCAGTCAAAGTAAGGTTGACAGCAACTTTAGCAGTCACATCAGCGGCGTTGCCAAGAAGACCACCGGTCGACATGCAGTTGAAACCATACCAGCCGAACCAGAGGAGAAGGGTACCGATCGTTTGGAGGAAGACAGATTGCTTTGGCATGTTATTGGCTTCGCCGTTTTGGAAGCGGCCGACACGGGGGCCAAGAATGCAGCAACCCACAAGCGCAGCCATACCACCAGTCATATGCACGACACCGCTGCCGGCAAAGTCAATGGCACCAACATCGAAGAGGAGCTTCGTAGCATTGGTTGGCGAGGCGAAACCAGTCGAGGACCAGAGCCAGTGCACAACGACGGGGTAGATAAAGGCCGTGATGGCCACCGCATACGACACGTAGGCGATGAACGCAATGCGTTCAGCGACGGCACCCGTGACGATGGTCGAGGCAGCCGCAGCGAAAGCCCACTGGAAAAGCCACGAAGCGTACGCTTTGCCGTTGTAGAGACGGCCATTGTCGGACGCCTTGAACGAATCATCACGGAAGACGAATCCGCTGTTGCCGATGAATCCATCGCCCCCGAGGAGACCGAACGCATAGCCGATCAAGTAAAAGCAGAGGGCAGCGATGCACGGGTCCAAAATGTTCTTGATGAGGATGTTCTTGGTATTCTTGGTGTGGACGCATCCGACTTCCAGGAAGCAAAAGCCGACTTGCATGAAAAAGACGAGGAAGGCGCCGACGAGCAAGTAAAACGTATCGAGCGCGCGGGAGGATGCCACATCCGTCGTGCAGTAGCCGGTTTCACACGGGTAGCTCACAAGCATCGTGGCGAGTTGGGCGAGTGGGAGCGTCGTCGCATTACCGTTGATTTGAATTGTCACGTTCATCGCAAATTGGAGAATGAGCCAAATGCGAGAAAAAAAAAAGCGCGCGAGCTTTTTTCTTGAAGGAATTGCGCAGAATTTTACGAGTTGGTCGTTGTGAAACAAGAAAAACAGAAGGAGCGATCGAAAGGATGCGAGATCTGACTCGATCTGGTGGTGGCGCGCGAATCTACAACGAGGGTGACATCAAGGTAACAATCCATTGCAGGCTCATAAAGACGACGAATTCGAACATGAACACCCTTACCAATGTACGTTGAGACAACGTGCAGCGCTCTTTCCATGGAGAGTCACAGCGAGAGTTGGAAGATTGACGTCACGCCAGGCAACCGCGAATCCTTCGACAAACCACGCATTCAAACGAGAGGCGATCCTTCGTCTGAAACAAGTGTCGAAAACGGGCGCGCGTGAAATTTGTTGAACTCTTCTCGAAAATGCGGGCGACCTTCTCTCATTCCCCTCTCTCGTTGACACCACGACTGAGTATTCTTATGCATCCATCACACCTCTCAAGTGTCTCACCAAAGATCCGTCTTCTTAAATTTCACCTTCTGTATTGTCAATCTCAGTCAAACTTGTATTGTGATTTTCATTCGAAATTGTGAGGGGGGTCCGACGATTTTTCAAATCGATCTGCAAATCGCTCAGCCAATCAGAATCGAGTATTTACCTAATTCACGTAAAATACACCCAGACACACGTGTAATTAATTTGGGACGTTTGCCATACATTCCATTTATACTTGACTTCAGTATGATCGAATCGATTTGGAATAGAATTCGCTTTTGGTAAAAAAATACAAATTTGGGTGAAAAAGACAATACACATTTCAGTTTTATTGTCGAGATTGTGATGTGGGTGAAAAATGTATCTAAATCGATTTGAAATCGACACACACACGCAAAATACACTTTCTTGAATGTATTTTCATAGTCCACTTGAACTCACTATCCCTGAATAGTGTTTAAGAAAACGTCAATTTTTTGTCAAAAATATTGTATTTTTCACTGAAATTTGTAGTTTTGACTGAAAATGGAAGTATTCGCGAATACTATTCACGTTTAGTGAGTTCAAGTGTAATGTGAAAGTACATTCAATTAAGTAAATATTTGAATGTGTGTTTTTGTGCAGAAGGCAAATACTCGATTCTGATTGGCTATAGCATACTTGAGAAGACGTGGACATTTGATTTGTGTGAGAAATCCAATGGTGAGGTGTTCGACCCTCTGGAGACGCATTTGTGTATGTTGACGTGGCGAGATATACAGTATGATGCATGTGAAATGGTGATCGGTACGAACAGGTGGCGGTTCATGGCACGCAGGGATAGAACGTGGTATGTAGGATGGATTGTTTGAGTTCTTCACGAATGCGCACCACGACCGCAGCCAAAGCGTCTGTGCATCCAAATCGAGCGCAACGCCAAGACGAGAAAGGAAGTAGCCACTGCGACTCTCTGATGCCCGCGACTGCCGGCTGTGGATTGTCGTCGACAGTCTGATCTCGCTTATCTCTCCTGTACCTCTTTCTTGATGCGTCCGAGGTTTTAAACGATGGGGGAACTACCGCGACGAGCGATTGTGACACTTCAAGAGCATGCCCAACGTGGCCACGCTAAGCCGCAAACCAAATAGAATTTAGTGTTCTAGCGTGGTAGTTTCAAGCCCAACGACGTTACTACGCGAAGAACTGCGTGTAACGAAATTCTAGTGTGCACGCTCGAACTTGCACTAGATTTGGCGTGGTGCATAGCGTCTCGCGTGGTCGATGCCATTTCGTCCCGCATCGAAGAGGATGCTAGATTGGATTCAGCGTGGAAAAAGAGCGTTGTCGTGTTGGGCAGGCTCGAAGACTTGGACAAAGAATCTGATGACCACGTGGTTCAACACACGTGGCTGAATGCACAATCACAACAGAGAAGTCATCACTTTCACCGTTCTCTGTCTTGACCTCGTCCAGCTTGGCGCTCTCTCTGGACCTACCGCTCTCTTGGCATGGACAAGCAAGGCCATGTGCGTTCTCGACCAATTCGAGAGATGTCCAACATATCAGACGGCGTGCGGTACAAACCGTCTGATGCACTCACCCACGTTTTGAGACTGAGAAAATTGAACCTCGCTGGAGATTCTTCTTGTCGCCGCCGCGACTCGACTCAGCAGACATGCCAAAGCGACCCTTTCGAGCGGTCTTAGCGCCTTTGTTCATCTCGCTGGCACAGGAGACAGACTCCAATCTCCCATGTCTATCATGGATTCTTCAACTTTCTCCGCTCTCGCCGTCGCACTGTGTCGTCTTATCAATGCGATTCCGCCATGGCGTTTGCGTCGATTGTTGTCACATCACGCTTGGACGTGGCCGTGACGATGGTATGTTGTCACAAATTTGACGCTTTGCATGCTTTGACCAAAAGATGTACTAGTATTTAATTTGCAATACTTCTCGTAAGTTACATGGAAGTCAGTGTGCCTCGGTGATGTGACACTGCAAGCTGCCGACGAACGTTGCCATTGCAACCGAATGAGCGTACGACAAAATTGCAAAAATGGCTCTCATGGCATTTGGAAACGCTGTCCATCAACTTATCTTCTTGCTCGCAACTTCTCATGGCGATCGACTTGTGAAACAGAGTTGACAACAGGATGTCGATCAAGTTGCCTCGCGGGATTTGGAAGTCCGTAAGACACGACCGCCAAACTGTGGGGACGCGTGTTCGATTCTGCCAGTGGTGGCAAAATAGTTGCCTATATGAGGAGTTCAGTGGACTGCGTATAAGATCATAGAAGTTGAAGGGCATGATGTCGAATCCACCAGACGGCAGCAATCAATGGTCGAAGCCTTTGGCGAGGTTATTGAGCAGCACGACTGGTAAAACGTGTCCAAATGTGCATAATGTCAACATCCGACTCAAAAGCTGTGTCATTTTGTCATCACAAATATCCCTCTTGTTCGTGGACACAACATCTGAACTTTCGTCGAATCCTGTTCATTGAAAACGATGCTTTGTTTCCTGGTTTGATTCGTTCTTGTCGATCCTCCATTACGAGTTCGATCGAGCCGAACGTTGGTCTCCAACCATGTCGTAGCTCGAATGAAAACTGAGGTCTTGCGACTTGAGCAGTCAACGACAAATTTCAAAATGACGTGAATTTCTGTCTCTCGAAAGTTCGCGCGCTTTTTTTCACTCGAGATCTTTCATTTTCCAATTTGCTTCCTTCTGCCAACAGTGTCCTTTCCGCTCGAGCCCGTGACCCGAGGAACACTGTCGAGATGTTTCATTCTCCAATTTGCTTCCATCTACCAGCACTGTCCTTTCCGCTCAAACCACCGACCCGAGGGATACTGGATTTTCCGCCAAGTCTTCTGAAGAACCGCGTTGATCTCGATAGGATTGCGAGTGATGGTGTCGACAGTGAACCTCTCAAAATCCATACCAAATTTGTCATCTTGCTGTCATGCGCATCAAAGTTGTCGCCGATCTGGAATGGGTCCTTATGAGCCCTCATCTTATATCTCCCGAGTTCGACGTCCTACCCATGTCACTTTCCGAGCGTATCCTAGCAGATAGCACTACCCAGAAGTGGCTGGATGAGCTAAACGCCAACCCAGAGCACCTTTACGTCTTCATCGCAGGTAAGGTCAACGGTCTGTAAAGTAATCCTGACTTCCTCAGAGCGTAAGCACAAGCACACACCACTTACTCTGGTAGTGAACAAGTACTTCATGTCACTCTTGGAGTTTTGGCTGCGCTGCTGCCCAACTCTTGGTGTGGACAAGCTTGTGGCAGGACAGCAACTCATAGCTCCAAAATCCACACAAACAGTCGGCCAGCTCAAGTTTGTTTTTTCCGCGAAGTTTCCAGGACATACAATACCTGTTGCCATGCATTGGGAAGCTTCGATCAAGTTTTTTCTCTTTTGTGGATCGCTCGACGGCAAAGATGATAGTGCAATGAAGCTCGAGAACTTTGTGGCTCAATCCTTGGGCGAAAACCTGGCGTGGCGAGCTGACGAAGTGCAACGAAAACTGGAGATGTGTCGTCTTGAAGGTGTTCGATCGTGGCTCGCGTCGCACTTTGGTTGGCAAGACGAAGCAGATCAAGAAAGTATGCTGTCGTACATGATATTACGGGGGTATCTGTTCTATCCATTGGCACAAAGCCCATCGACTCAAGCGAAGCACCCCACTCTTGCGTCCCAAATCAACCCGAACCACCTCCAGGGATGGTGGACATTAGATTTCGAGACGGACTTGACTAGGACGACACCCACACATGCTCTTTTTGCGATTTTGCCCAAGGTCTACTGGCTCAGCACGGTTTCAGCGACAAGGGCCTCAGACGGTCAAGTATGGGTGCCTGGTGACGAGGGTTTGAAGGAGCCACCGATCGAAGCCATGGAACGAAATCGATTTTTTGCATTGTGCAAAGAGTACTTTTCTTCGAAGGATACTGCCATGCCGCTCTTTATAGCCGAGTTACACCCAGTCGGTGACGGATCAAGCTATGTCGAGGTCTCGCGTGGCTCCATCATGAACAGCAAGACTTGGAATCCAGACCCGCTCATGCAGACAGCGACCCGTTTCAAGCGAGACAACCTCAAGAGTGACTCTCTTGACGCCTTCCATCAACGGAAGTACGAGCAGCGGCGGCCAGTTGACTTGAACGGTGTCCGACTGTTCAAATCGGAAGTAAAGAGCTTTGATGATGTTTCACTCGATGCTACTTGGTCTCCAATCGAACTGGTAGAGAAATTGAGAGAGCTCATGAAGTCGAAGCACGTTGGATACGTTACCTTGAAGAAAGCCGTGGAGCAGACGTTGAAGAAGCACGGTTCGACTGATTTTATTGTTCAATGCTTGAAAATGGTTTTGGATGACGCCTCCACTGAAGTAATGGACACCTTTCGGTTGGGCCACATGCTTTTGGAGGCTTATACGCCAAAGTCAGACGGCTCTTCACTCGCTTTTGACGAGGATGTCATTTCAAGAATGGAAGCAGGACCAGAGAGTTGGTGGGCGATACGCTTTCAGATCAAAGCTCTCTCCAAACTCTTTCCAAATCGAGTCGTGCCAAAGTGGGTCCAAACCAAAGTAGAAGATTCAATGTGGCAAATGTTATCCTCGGGAAGACGATGGAATGCCACAGCAGTTGATGTATGTGTGAGCTACGACGTCCCGAGGTATGATTTGAATGACGACGGAGAGCTTACGTGAATGGAAGGGATGAGGAGGATGTACAAAGAGTGCTCCAAGTACTGATCTCATCACAAGACTACGTCAGCGCTGAGGCCTTTGTGGTCGCTCAACTGAAACTCTTCGGAAAGGAGCGAGCCTTTGTTGGTCATGCATTTATACATGACCCAAGCACTCCTGCCAAAGCGTCACGGCGCATTGCAAGCTTGGTTGAGCCGTTTGCAGCTGCTGTATCACTCCATGGCGACTCGAACGCATTGCCGCATCCCATCGAAAACGTCACGGAGCAAAGGCGGCGATTGCTGGACCTCACATGCGTAGAGATGACAAGTGTTCGTGTGGTTGACACCGAAGAGGGTGCTGGCGAACTACTGTCTTTCGTACAAGCTTTGAGCAGAGATGGCCGACATGTTGTCGGCATGGATTGCGAGTGGCGGCCTGCCAACTTGAGCCAAGCCGACAGTCGACAAGTTGAAGTGCTGCAGCTGGCGTTCAGTGGTGGCGTCGTGTTTGTTTTGGACTGCGCTGCGCTCTCTGACGAAAGCATGGAGCGAGTGCTTCATTCGGTGATGAACGCCAAGAACATCCTGCTGTCCGGCTTTAGTGTGGCAGGAGATGTCCAGCGACTGCGTGCAGCATATCCAAGTTTGGAATGCCTTACGAACTGCGTCGAAGTACGTCGGGCGGCAGTCGCTCGAGTGGGCAATGTCGTGCAGACGTGGGGTTTGGCAGCGTTGGCATCGACATATTTGGGAATAGAAGTTGCGAAAGACCAACAGGTGTCCGATTGGGCCTACCGACCTCTCTCGTCGGTAAGTTGGCGACATTGTGGAAGGCATGACGAGAAATTTTGTAGGAACAAGTTGCATACGCCGCGATGGATGCGCACTGTGCTCGTCTTTTGTTGATCTACTTTGTGTTGGATCTTGTCGAGTCGGTGGAGCCTTTGGTGAAGGAATCGCAGCATATTTGGACTCCGTGGCTCATGCGCGAGCGCAATCGTAAGTGTCTGTGTTGATGGATATTTCTCATAGTCCTCCAGTGTCATCCTATCTGCGAGAAAGTGATGTTGCGGCGGCAGTGGAAGAATTGGGTTTGTCTGGGAAAATCCATTCAAATGTTGATGATGGCGTGGGGGGCAAGACTGTGGCTTTTGTGTCGTACGACTCCAGCACACCTCATTACTTTGCCGTGGTCGTGGCATTGTCCAAGACTATCGACATGGAGCTTCTAAGCCGAGCAGTAGGATGCACTCGATTGGCCCTCGCATCCGATGCGGTTCGTCGGTCCTTGCGATTCGTTCCTAATTTTCTCGTAGGATTTGCTGCACGTTTTCGGCTACATTCGTGGCTGCATCGGTCCGATTGGTCTTCGTCAGCAAAGTCGCGTGACTGTTGTGTTGGACGCTGGTCTTTTAGACGAACCAGCCATCAATTGTGGCGCAGGAGGGTTGGGCCGTGTCGTGTCTCTCAATCCGCGCGAACTGCTTGGTCTCAGCTCTGTGCTTTCCATCCGCTCGCATGTTGTGCGTTAAAGCATCATCGACGAGTGACTTCTCATGAAGATCGCATCCTATTAAGAGCCAATCACATTGGATTTTGTCCATCATATGGCCATTTCTATAAAGAAAAACAAGTCAACTGGCGAAAAAACCATGGCGGCACTGTTTGGCCCTCTGCCTGCCGTCAATCGCGAAGCATTCAAATGGGTCCCAGACAAAGAAACGGACAAGTGCATGAACTGCAACGCCATGTTTACAGTCATTAATCGAAAGGTATGTCGTTCTCTCTCCGCCGATCGCTCTATTTCGATGTCTAGCATCACTGTCGTCGATGCGGTCACATCGTGTGCGCAAATTGCTCGCCCAACATTCGTCGCATGTCGCCTCAGGATCCATTTGTAAGAGCACAAACAGCCAAAATCTCATGATTCACTCATCTGTCGCTCGTAGCCTGTTCGAGTATGCAATCCTTGCTATACAGCGCTCGACGAGCACTTGACGTCGACGCAGGAATGGTCCGGCATGTCGGGCACAACAACGACTGAAGTACGTTCCGCGAAACATTTCCGCTTCCTTAATTTTTCCACTAGCCTGAACGTATTCCCGATCCTGTCGCCAATGGCCGCGTCCGAATTGGTCAATTGTACGTCAAGGTGGTCGAAGCCATCGGTCTTCCATCCACAGATGCGATTGCCAACTCGATTACGAGTGATCCATTTGTAAAATTGATTCTAACGGGAAGATGGTCTCACGGACAGGTGAGCACCCCTGTCGTCACGAATATGCTTGAATTTTTCCTCTTAGGAATGGGGCAATGATTTGCAATCGATCCGACTGACAAAGCGCAAATCCCGCACGTTGAATCCGCGGTGGCACGAGACGTTTGTCTTTAACGTCTGCGCTCCTGGAGCAGAACTCGTCTTGGAAGTCTTCAACAGTGGCCAACTCTCTCAGCCAACTAAGCTTGGACAAGCGCGAATTCCACTGTCGCAACTCATGGATCAACGACGACACAACAAATGGCTCGATTTGCTTCTTCCACCGACGTTGCATCGAGAAGGTCTCAACAACGACGCACGTGCAGGACGGATCCATGTCCTCTTGCACTTCAAATTTGCCCGACTGGCCGAATTTATGTCGCACTTCGCGGAGGAACAGCCTTACAAAGCGCCGTGGCCGCCGTTCAAAGCCGCGACAATTTACAACAACTTTTGGATCCTCTTGGATGACTTGTGGCCTTACTTGGAGATCATTTGGGCCATCTCGCCGACGCTCAATTGGGAGCACCCAAGTCGTTCGTTCTTTTGGCTTGTGGCATTACTGTGGATGTGCTTGTACATTCGATGGGTTCCTGTCGTGATCCACGTCTTTGTCATCATTATAACGTTGAAAAACTACATGGATCTCTCGGTCAAGCTAGCGACCGCTGAAACATCCGTCAATGTTCCGCCGACCACCCCTTCATCCTCGTCATGGCCACCTCCATCCATGGAAGATGCCGAACCGCCGCGAGTGTACAACCTTCCTCAAGGGTTCCATCATCTCACCGACAAAATGACCCAAGTGACGACCGACGCCGACACGAAGATGACTCTCCAGCGCGTCCAGAACAACATGGCATGGTGGTCTGGCATTATCAAGTCGATCGAGCTTATGTTTTCGTGGGAAGATTTCTTCTACACGCTGCAGATCCTCCTTGGTGTCATCGTCAGCTGTATACTTCACATCTTCCTGCCGAATCAGTACCTCCTCATGGCACTCGTCATCTACCTCTTTCTCATGTGGACAGTGCCATTTACGCTCTTCACACGTGCAATCTACGGCCTCAAGCAAGGCATCCTCTCGTTGCTCCACCAACACCGCTTGATGCAAAAGGTGGACGCCAGAGCATCAGCGGCAGCAAGCATGTCGTCGTCGTCAACCGCCAATGCGTTCATGGAATCGTCATCGTCTATATCCTCAGGTGGTTCTCGAAGCCGTCGTGGAGTGAGCATTTCCCGCAACGAAGCTGTATCCCAGAAGGAATCGCGCTTTGGTGCCGCCGCGACAGCGCTCTCAAGACGTTTTGCACAAGAATTGACCGAATCCAAAGAAAATTAACGAAGCCGCTGTGTGACTTGTGTTGCCATGGCATCGTATGCGCTTCGATCCTCCTTGAATTTCGCCAAGCATGCCATCCCAAAGGTTCGCGCAGTCGTTCCAACGCTTAGTAGGGTGTCGCGATAGATGGACCGCATGAGATCTGGGTCTGGCGCTCGAAGGAGATCCATGAGTCGCTCGATGAGCTCTCGTGCCCGCCAATCTAGCGCACCAGAGTCAGAGATGGTGGAGTGGTCGTACCTGGTGTCCATATCTCAGCGAGCCATGGAATCGCCGCGGTGCCGTCGAGGAGCAAAATGAAGTTGATATGGTAGATCTGCGTGCGGAGGCACACGTCGGGAGGCTCGTACGGGTACTCATGACCAAATTGGATGTCGAAATGGAACGAGCCGCCCGCGTATGGCGTCTCTGTCGGTCCTTCCATGTAGACATTCCACCGCCGCATATCCTCTAGAGTAGACTCAGCGTAGATGAACGAGAAATACATGGACGCACGTTTGACAGGTTCAATGCGGCATCCTGGGATTGGCTTTGCAACTAGAGCTTGGAATTCGCGGCGGATTTGAAAAGCTTGCTTGGATAATTGCATGAACTTGCCCAATTTGTTCGACTTGCCACGGCGGAGATTGCTCATCATCTATGGATAACCCTTACTTGGGAAAGGACAGACTGCCTACTCGGACAAACTCATGGAATTCAATCTGCCCGGAACCATTCGTATCGACAATCGCTATGAGCTCTTCCAGCTACGCTCCCATTCTTTCAGTCCGATAATGCACGCATGTTGGATTCGTATACCTCTTCCATATTGATCGAGACGTTCATCGATTCCATCATCGTCTTGAGCTCGTTAGCATCTATGACTCCATGCATGAAAAAAGCGCACCAAACTTACCAACAGCTCCATCGCCACTCGTGTCGAACTCTTTAAACTATCCACAGAGAAGCATAAGTAACACATACAGACTGCCATTAGATAGGGTATCGCACTTGTTCCATCAACTCAACCATCTCAATCTCGGAGAATTCCAAGCGCAGACTTGGCGGCACATAGTACAGATCGCTCATGGTGATGATGGAATTTTGGAAAATGAACACTGGGAAAATCCGGATATGTACTTTCTGTTGTTTACGGATATTTGTCCGGATATTCCAGAAAGGACATCTTGTCCATTTTCAACTTTGCGCGCGAAAGGTCACATGGAGTCAAAAGATATCTTTGCCCGTCTTGCTGCCGCCGAGGACAAATCAAGCCAGCAAGGAGAGACCGGCGACAAGGACGATTCGTTTCTCGTCGTGGTCGGACCGAAGAACAGCGGGAAAACGTCCTTAGTCATGTATTTTCTCAACCCGAACAAACGTAAGTTGATGCTTCATCATATTCGGCATCTCACGCGTGTCTTGCAGTGGACGAGCCCAAACCAACAGCAGCTCTTGACTACGTTTATGCGCGTCGCGCAGTGCCAGGGAGTAACAGAAAAGCTGTTGCGCACATTTGGGAACTGGGTAAAATATTCTCGCCTTCTTGTCCTGATAGCTCATCCCAACGACGTAGCTTCGTCAAAAAAAGTACTCGACTTGCTCAAAGTGCCTCTGTCCCCAGAGAGACTTCCAAAGTCGGCGCTCATGCTTGTCTTGGACCTCTCTGCCCCCGGCGAAGTCGTCCCCTCTCTTGTTTACTGGGTTAATCTCATCCGAAAACTTCTCGCGGATACCCCAAGCGGATTTACCACCGAACAAGCTCTTGCGAAATACGGCTCAACGCATCCTGATCGCCGCGAAGTGTCTCCAATCCCATTACCACTCCTTATCGTTGGCTCCAAGTACGATACATTCCGTGATGAGGACAGGTGTTGGAGTGCTGTATTTCCGAAGTACTGATGATCAACGCCTAGCGTCAAACGAAAGGGTCTTGTTCAAGCTGTGCGATATATTGCACATTCGATTGGCGCAACAGTTGTGTTTACAAGTGTTAAGGACAAGGCATTAGCGACGCAGGTACGCCGCAATGTTTGATTTTTGTCCTATGTTGAGCCTGTCGAATAGTTCCGTGCGACGTTGAGTGCGGCTGTGTATTCGACCGAAGCCAAGACAACAAAGGAGGTGGAGAAGGGATTGTTCATTCCTGCAGGTGCGTTGTTAAGCGCTATCACGGCTTAATACGAAATCAGGCACGGACACATTTGAAGAAATTGGACTTCCCAAAGGAGCACGGCCAGCAGACTTGGAGGACGCAAATTGGGACAAGCGAATGCGTCTGTGGACGAAAGCTGCGGCAGAATTGTATGCATCCAACGGTGGTGAGCATTGACGAAAGAGTAATACACACTTCTGAATTCTCGTAGTCAAAGAGACTGCGGACGAAGAAGAAAAAGACGAAGCTGAAGATAAATTTCCTGAACCAACGATCGATGCGCTTCGGAAGCAAAAGCGAGAAGAATTACGCCGATACAAAGAGAAGAAGACAGAAAAGAAACCGGCTAAGAAGGAAGCAAAAGATTAATGCATTCATAATTGATGGAACCACAACACAACGCGCTCATGGCCATTTTGGGAAGCCCAATGCACGGCCCATCGAGTAAAGCCTTCAGTGCGAATCGCATGGAGAAATTGGACGATCTCCAAGTGACCACGAGCAGCCGCCAGATCCATCGCATCAGTCGTACAGCCTTCTGTGCGGTGGTCATGAAGGAATCGCACGACTTCCAAATGTCCGTTTCGTGCAGCGAGATCCATTGCAGAGGTCGAACAAGTGCCAATTTGGTGGCAGTGAAAGTACTTGATGATGTCGAGTCGACCGAGCGCAGCTGCGGTGTCCATGCAATGAGGCCCTCGTGCACAATCAACGAGATCACGCCTGCACTTGATGAATTGTTGCACAAGGTCCAAACGATCTTGTTCGATCAAAAGAAGAAGCACAGAACGTGGGTCGTTCAAACATCCAATGTACTTTTGTACGAGATGGACGCGACGCCAGTTGCGCACAAGTGCGTCTCGATGGGCAAAGACAGGTCGGAGAACGTCGTAGATGCCATCCTGGAAGGAAATCACCTGTAGAATCAAGTTGGCATCTGTCAACACATGCGCAGCAGCCATGAAACGACACACGCGCCAAGTGGAAGATGTGAAACTGCGCGAGGAACATTTTCCAACAGGTTTGACATCCTTCGTCGAACGATAAGACTCGTCTTCAACTCAATGCTCTTGAAGTAATTCAACTTGTATATAAGGAGAAACTCTACGACTACAATGCAGCCGTCACACGGAGCAGTTCGTCTCTCTTGAATGTCTAGCATATGCATGAGTACTTCTACCTTCCGTCATAAATGTACCTGGGGTTTTGGTTCATCCAGCCATTCACGGGAAAGCTTAATGTCGTTCTGGATGGCATCAATGAGCGCTTCCAAGGATGGAAAGTTTTCTTCGGGACGCAAGTACCCAAAGAGGACCAGGTTCAGCTTCGCGCCGTAGAAATCGGAGATGAATTCGTGGAGCAAATGTGGCTCAATCGTCTTTTCCTTGTTTTGGAAGAATGGATTCCATCCCACGCTCGCGACAGCCTTGTAAGGTCCTTGGCCGTCGACTGTCGCCCAGCCGCAATAAATACCAGTCGGAATGTCATGGAGCAACTTTCCCAAATCATCTGCCGACAAGTTTGCCGTCGGACAACCGAGCTGCTTGCCGCCACGGCCAAATCCTGCCACGACGGTCGCGGACAATCGAATTGGCGCAATTTCCTTCATGCCACGACGCCAAATGAAGGCTTCCGATTTCGGAAACGACGTCCTCCGGATAATTATCCGGAGAAATAAAAAGCGCGCGAAAAAGTTCATTCCACAAGATTCATTCAACTGAGCAATGACGTTCTCCTGATGTTGTCTCTCCGCAGCGTCAGCGGCGACGTTCCACTCAACTCTAGGCCTTCCTCGGAAGAAATCGACATGTTCATGAATGCCCCTTGCCTAAGTGACAGGATGACAAAGATGTCAAGTGATAAACCATCAGGTTTGTGGTTTTGGAGTGTTTTACAAGCAACGAAACCTCAATAGAAAGTACGACGATGAAGATGTGGTTGCTCGGGGAAATGAGCTTCAAATAAGAATGCGAAATCGCTGCATACCAAACGTTCTGTGTGCATGATTTGAGCAAACCAACGCCAATTCTGACACTGTTTTATCTTTACACCAGCCGAGTACTTATTCCAAAGCCATGTCGAGTAGAGATTTTCGACGAAGATCAGCAGGCGCAAGCGAGATGAGTCCCAAGAAGCAACGAAGAGAGAAGTTCTCGCTACAGCTGACCTGGACATCAAGCAAATCATTCCTTATGCGAGAATTGACAATATTTTACAAGACCTCCGTAGCGTGGACGATTTCACTGAATCCCCCTACTCACTCCTATGCCGACTGATCAAGATGACCTTCTGCTGAAACTCTCTGCGAAGCATGATCGACGATGAAATATCTGGTGGAATTCCTTGGGAGACTGCCACGTTTGGACTTCGAGGGGCCAAAATCGCTCTGTATGACTATTCCATTCCATCTTCATGACAAGACAATCGATAAGGCGACGATGATGCTTTAACACACAACATGCGAGCGGATGGAAAGCACAGAGCTGAGACCAAGCAGTTCGCGCGGATTGAGAGACACGACACGGCCCAACCCTCCTGCGCCACAATTGATGGCTGGTTCGTCTAAAAGACCAGCGTCCAACACAACAGTCACGCGACTTTGCTGACGAAGACCAATCGGACCGATGCAGCCACGAATGTAGCCGAAAACGTGCAGCAAATCCTACGAGAAAATTAGGAACGAATCGCAAGGACCGACGAACCGCATCGGATGCGAGGGCCAATCGAGTGCATCCTACTGCTCGGCTTAGAAGCTCCATGTCGATAGTCTTGGACAATGCCACGACCACGGCAAAGTAATGAGGTGTGCTGGAGTCGTACGACACAAAAGCCACAGTCTTGCCCCCCACGCCATCATCAACATTTGAATGGATTTTCCCAGACAAACCCAATTCTTCCACTGCCGCCGCAACATCACTTTCTCGCAGATAGGATGACACTGGAGGACTATGAGAAATATCCATCAACACAGACACTTACGATTGCGCTCGCGCATGAGCCACGGAGTCCAAATATGCTGCGATTCCTTCACCAAAGGCTCCACCGACTCGACAAGATCCAACACAAAGTAGATCAACAAAAGACGAGCACAGTGCGCATCCATCGCGGCGTATGCAACTTGTTCCTACAAAATTTCTCGTCATGCCTTCCACAATGTCGCCAACTTACCGACGAGAGAGGTCGGTAGGCCCAATCGGACACCTGTTGGTCTTTCGCAACTTCTATTCCCAAATATGTCGATGCCAACGCTGCCAAACCCCACGTCTGCACGACATTGCCCACTCGAGCGACTGCCGCCCGACGTACTTCGACGCAGTTCGTAAGGCATTCCAAACTTGGATATGCTGCACGCAGTCGCTGGACATCTCCTGCCACACTAAAGCCGGACAGCAGGATGTTCTTGGCGTTCATCACCGAATGAAGCACTCGCTCCATGCTTTCGTCAGAGAGCGCAGCGCAGTCCAAAACAAACACGACGCCACCACTGAACGCCAGCTGCAGCACTTCAACTTGTCGACTGTCGGCTTGGCTCAAGTTGGCAGGCCGCCACTCGCAATCCATGCCGACAACATGTCGGCCATCTCTGCTCAAAGCTTGTACGAAAGACAGTAGTTCGCCAGCACCCTCTTCGGTGTCAACCACACGAACACTTGTCATCTCTACGCATGTGAGGTCCAGCAATCGCCGCCTTTGCTCCGTGACGTTTTCGATGGGATGCGGCAATGCGTTCGAGTCGCCATGGAGTGATACAGCAGCTGCAAACGGCTCAACCAAGCTTGCAATGCGCCGTGACGCTTTGGCAGGAGTGCTTGGGTCATGTATAAATGCATGACCAACAAAGGCTCGCTCCTTTCCGAAGAGTTTCAGTTGAGCGACCACAAAGGCCTCAGCGCTGACGTAGTCTTGTGATGAGATCAGTACTTGGAGCACTCTTTGTACATCCTCCTCATCCCTTCCATTCACGTAAGCTCTCCGTCGTCATTCAAATCATACCTCGGGACGTCGTAGCTCACACATACATCAACTGCTGTGGCATTCCATCGTCTTCCCGAGGATAACATTTGCCACATTGAATCTTCTACTTTGGTTTGGACCCACTTTGGCACGACTCGATTTGGAAAGAGTTTGGAGAGAGCTTTGATCTGAAAGCGTATCGCCCACCAACTCTCTGGTCCTGCTTCCATTCTTGAAATGACATCCTCGTCAAAAGCGAGTGAAGAGCCGTCTGACTTTGGCGTATAAGCCTCCAAAAGCATGTGGCCCAACCGAAAGGTGTCCATTACTTCAGTGGAGGCGTCATCCAAAACCATTTTCAAGCATTGAACAATAAAATCAGTCGAACCGTGCTTCTTCAACGTCTGCTCCACGGCTTTCTTCAAGGTAACGTATCCAACGTGCTTCGACTTCATGAGCTCTCTCAATTTCTCTACCAGTTCGATTGGAGACCAAGTAGCATCGAGTGAAACATCATCAAAGCTCTTTACTTCCGATTTGAACAGTCGGACACCGTTCAAGTCAACTGGCCGCCGCTGCTCGTACTTCCGTTGATGGAAGGCGTCAAGAGAGTCACTCTTGAGGTTGTCTCGCTTGAAACGGGTCGCTGTCTGCATGAGCGGGTCTGGATTCCAAGTCTTGCTGTTCATGATGGAGCCACGCGAGACCTCGACATAGCTTGATCCGTCACCGACTGGGTGTAACTCGGCTATAAAGAGCGGCATGGCAGTATCCTTCGAAGAAAAGTACTCTTTGCACAATGCAAAAAATCGATTTCGTTCCATGGCTTCGATCGGTGGCTCCTTCAAACCCTCGTCACCAGGCACCCATACTTGACCGTCTGAGGCCCTTGTCGCTGAAACCGTGCTGAGCCAGTAGACCTTGGGCAAAATCGCAAAAAGAGCATGTGTGGGTGTCGTCCTAGTCAAGTCCGTCTCGAAATCTAATGTCCACCATCCCTGGAGGTGGTTCGGGTTGATTTGGGACGCAAGAGTGGGGTGCTTCGTTTGAGTCGATGGGCACAATGATATGATGGGCACAATGGATAGAACAGATACCCCCGTAATATCATGTACGACAGCATACTTTCTTGATCTGCTTCGTCTTGCCAACCAAAGTGCGACGCGAGCCACGATCGAACACCTTCAAGACGACACATCTCCAGTTTTCGTTGCACTTCGTCAGCTCGCCACGCCAGGTTTTCGCCCAAGGATTGAGCCACAAAGTTCTCGAGCTTCATTGCACTATCATCTTTGCCGTCGAGCGATCCACAAAAGAGAAAAAACTTGATCGAAGCTTCCCAATGCATGGCAACAGGTATTGTATGTCCTGGAAACTTCGCGGAAAAAACAAACTTGAGCTGGCCGACTGTTTGTGTGGATTTTGGAGCTATGAGTTGCTGTCCTGCCACAAGCTTGTCCACACCAAGAGTTGGGCAGCAGCGCAGCCAAAACTCCAAGAGTGACATGAAGTACTTGTTCACTACCAGAGTAAGTGGTGTGTGCTTGTGCTTACGCTCTGAGGAAGTCAGGATTACTTTACAGACCGTTGACCTTACCTGCGATGAAGACGTAAAGGTGCTCTGGGTTGGCGTTTAGCTCATCCAGCCACTTCTGGGTAGTGCTATCTGCTAGGATACGCTCGGAAAGTGACATGGGTAGGACGTCGAACTCGGGAGATATAAGATGAGGGCTCATAAGGACCCATTCCAGATCGGCGACAACTTTGATGCGCATGACAGCAAGATGACAAATTTGGTATGGATTTTGAGAGGTTCACTGTCGACACCATCACTCGTAAGCCCATCAAGATCCGAGCAGTTCGTCAGAAGACTTGGCGGAAAATCCAGTATCCCTCGGGTCGGTGGTTTGAGCGGAAAGGACAGTGCTGGTAGATGGAAGCAAATTGGAGAATGAAACATCTCGACAGTGTTCCTCGGGTCACCGACATGAGCGGAAAGGACAGTGTTGGCAGAGGGAAACAACAAACATCTCGAGAGTGTCCCTCGGGTCACCGGCTTGAGCGGAAAGGACAGTGTTGGTAGATGGAAGCAAAATGGAAAATGAAACATCTCACAGAAAAAGCGCGCGAACTTTCAAGAGACAGAAAGCCACGTCATTTTGAAATTTTCACTGGATCGCTCACATTCCAAGACAAACGTCGAGCTCAGGCTTTGATTCAAGAGGTACGAGATAATTGCAGTTTAACTTTCGGTTGGATTGGAGCCTTAATGGTGAGTAGACTGAGCTTTGGTTGCACGAACTGCGATCAAACTTTGTCTATTAAGGTGAATATTCTAGCTCGATTAGTCGGTGCAAACACAATGCGAACTGATCGAAAGTACAGAGCTGAGACCGAGCAATTCGCCTGGATTCAAAGAGACGACACGCCCTAATGCTCCTGCACCACACTGGATTGATGGTTCGTCCACAAGACAGCCATCCAAGACAACCCTCACACGACTCTGCTGTCGAAGGCCTATCGGACCAATGCACCCACGACTGTAGCCAAATACATGCAACAAGTCCTACGAAGGCATAAGCGTTCAATTTCACGCAGATTCATGGATATACTTACCGCATCAGACGCTAGAACCAAACGTGAGCAGCCAACAACATTGCATAATCGCTCCATGTCTATCGTCTTGGATAGTGCCACGACCACAGCAAAGTAGTGAAGTGAGTTTGAATCGTGAGACACGAGTGCCACAGTCTTCACCACTGCGCCACGATGCTCGATTGAATGGAAACTTCCTGAGAGACCGAGCTCTTCCACTGCTGCGGCGACGTCACTCTCTAGCAAGAACGAAGACACTAGAAAATTGTGAGAAATATCAACCAACATGGAAACTTACGATTGCGCTCTCGCATGAGCCATGGAGTCCAAATGTGTTGCGTGTCATTCCCCAATGACTCCACTGACTCGACCAGGTCCACCACAAAAAAGATGAGCAGAAGTCGAGCGCAGTGTGCATCCATCGCTGCATACGCAACTTGTTCCTACAATACCAACATGTCAGTCACATATTCTTTGAAAACTCCAAGGAACCGATGAGAGCGGTCGATGGGACCAATCCGAAACTTGTTGATCCTTGGAAACTTCCATTCCCAAATACGTTGATGCCAACGCTGCCAAACCCCAAGTCTGCACGGCATTACCCACTCGAGCGGTTGCCGCCCGGCGAACCTCCACACAATTGGTGATGCCTTCTAAACTTGGATAAGCCACACGGAGCCGCTGGACATCTCCTGCAACGCTGAAGCCAGATAGTATGATATTCTTCGCATTCATCACCGAATGAAGCACTTTCTCCATGCATTCATCGGCTAAAGCAGCGCAGTCCAAAACAAAAACCACACCACCACTAAAGGCAAGCTGTAGCACTTCAACTTGTCGACTGTCTTGCTGGCTAAAGCTTGTGGGCCTCCACTCGCAATCCATGCCGACGATATTCCGCCTCAACGGGCTCAAACTTTGTACAAACGATAGCAGTTCGTCCACTCCTTCCTTCGTGTCAACCACACTGACACTTGACAAATCCAAACATGTGATCTCGAGCAAGCGCCGCTGTTGATCCACGAGATCTTCAATGGGCTGGAGCACGGTGCTCGTATCTCCGGTTATTGAAGTAGCAGTCGAGTATGGCTCAGCCAATTTCGCCATGCGCCGAGACGCTTTGGCAGGTGTTTTCGGGTCGTGTATAAATATGTGCGCGAGAGATACTCGCTCTTCTTCAAATGACTTGAGTTGGGCGACTACAAATGCCTCGGCGCTGATGAAGTCTTGGGATGAAATCAAAGACTGGAGTACTCGCTGTGCTTCGTCTTCGCCTCTGGAATGCATTCAGTTCAGCAATATTTCGAGAGATACCTCGGTAGGCCATAATTCTGACATATATCAACAGCGGTAGCGTTCCATCGAGTGCTTCTTTCTTCGAGAATCATTGACACATATTTCATGTCAAACGATGGTTCTCGAAATTGTAAGCTTGCGGCTTGGACAGGACATATAGTAGAAATGGCTTTGAGAAGAAATCGGACTGCCCACCATCGAGGCTTTTCTTGAATACTGCATTTAAGAGACCTTTCGAGACTTGTAAATTCTTCATCCGTGTTTTCATGGTGGGCAATCCACGCATCCAATATTACATGGCCAACACGCAGTATGGCTTTCTTCGAATCGTCCATTTCCTCGTCAGTGTTGTTTACGACGGCCACAACGCTTTGACAAACAAAATTGACAGATTTCTTCGACAAAATGGAGTTCGTGGCGTTCTTGATCTCTCCGAATGGTATTTTCTTCATTGCAAGGTGCATCTTGATGGATGTAACTAACTCTGATGGTGTGATACTTTCTTCAAACTCTAGCGATGGCTTCTTCTCGATCTCCTCTTCCTCATCTTGTTTCATGCGAATCGATGATGGATCAAGTTGCCGCCTCTGTTCGTATTCCCGTTCTTGAAATGGCACGTCTACCACAGGTTCTTCTTGGTCCCGATCTATCCTGTTCTTGCTCCGATTTCGGCGGTATCGTAAGGCATCATGAGTCAGAGGGGTAGGATTCCACGAACCTCCGTTCATGATGAATCCGCGACTAACTTCACGCCAATGGCTCTTCTCGGGAGAGTAATGAAGCTCTGCTACGAGCAGAGGCATTGCTGTCTTGTTCAATCCAAAATGCTCTTTGCAGATTGCGAAAAGAGCGTTTCGATTGATGGCTACGATCTCCTCCAAATTCAAGGCACTGTCTCCAGCAATGGTCACACAGTCATTGTTGTCCTTGACAGCAACGATCGAGCTCATCCAGTGGATTTTGGGCAGAATAGCCCACAACGAATGCGGCAAAGATTTTTGGGTCAGGTCAGTCTCGTGGTCGATGGTCCACCATCCACGTAGATGCGATGTTTCAATATCTTCAGGAAACTTCACACCTTCCAGACGAGTTGACACATTGTGTGCCAGAGGATAGAACAAATATCCCCGAAGGAGCATGTGCGACTGAACAGAGCCACTACCTTCAGTCCATGAGAAATGCGATGACATCCACGACTGCACAACGTTCAGGCGGCACATGTCTAGTTTTCTCTGAACCTCTTGAGCTCTCCATGCCAAGTTTTCACCGAGGTGAGGGCCAACATAGTGCTCTAGTTTGGAAGCATCTTGGGAACAAAGCAAGAAGAACTTGATCGATGCTTCCCAGTGCATATCCACTGGTGGTGCATCTCTTGGGAGCGACAATCGGAAGACAAACTTAAGCTGTCCAACGGTGCGTTCAGTCTTGAACTCAACCAGTTGCTGCCCCACTACGAGATTCTCGACTTTCCACGATGGACAAAAGACGAGCCAGTATTCCACCAGTGATGCAAAGTATACTCCCAACGCTAATGAGGCAGTCTCGCGTCGCTTCTCTAAACATTGTACATGTCCTTTCTGACGAAAACGATGTCGTACCAGCAAGGAATTCGTACAAGTGTGATGGATCTTGGTTCAATGCATTCAACCACTCTTGTGTTTCATCAAGGGCTACAACACCGTCAGATATGCGCGCAGGAAGGACTGAAAAGCGCGCCGATAAGAGATGAGGACTAGCGAGCGCCCATTCCAAGTCTTGGATGACCTTCCGCCGCATTGAGCAAATTGAATTGTGCGCGCGCTTTTCAAAAACCTCCTGAACTAAATAATGAATATTAATTTATAGAGGTTTCATAGAGTTCCCTCCAAAATTGCTTCCAACTCAACCATGCATGACTCTGACGACGACGACATTGAAATCATAACACCAGTGCGGCAAAAGAGGCCGCGAATCGACGAAGATGATGAAGATGTGACTGCTCTGACTGCTTCGCAGCAAACAGACGAGGAAATCATCGTGTCGTCTGGCTCCAAGAAGAAGAAAACGGTTGTCCTGGACGACTCGGATATTGAAGAAGTTCAAGACACCAAACAAGAGAATAACAAAGATGAAGATGAGGATGATGCATTACCACTTGCATCCTTTGTAGGCACGCCGTCCAAAGAAACGTCTGCATCGTCTCCGTCTCGACGACACAGTTTTCCAGAGACAAGCTCAAGGAGATCATCGAGACGATTGTCCGACAGAAGTCACCAAAAAGAAGTCAAACAGCACGAACTGAAAAAAAAGCTCCAACGAAAAAGCTTGGACACGTGTTTGCCGGACCGAACGTCTGATGGTGAAGACGACTACGTTGCCGAATCGGACGAAGACAATTTCGTTGTCTATGACGATGAAGTCGAGTATATGGCTGAAGATGAGGAACCCACGGTTGCCAACGGTAATATTGATGACTCGGACGATGAAGAGGACGAAGAAATTCATGCGTTCCGTGGCTCTCGCGAACCCATTGATTGGTTCCGGATCTACATGGCATACCTTGAGAATTGCTTGGTAAATCGATATTCCTCGACAGGGAGACCCTTACGATACTCTCTAGGTTGACGAAGAATTTGAGCTGAGCCGCAAGGAAAAAGTCTTCAATCAATCCATCGAACATGTAAGTCAAGATGGCATTCAACTCTTCATTAATGATATTTGTGATCTAGGTCGAGCGTGCTTTACTACAACGCCGCGATAGTCTTCGTGGCAATGTCTTTTGGCCAGACGATTTGGTCGAAAGCATCAATACGCTTCCCGTCATGTTTGAAGGCGATGCCGATGGCGAAAACCTCTGTTATGCTTGCAATCGGAGCCGCCATCCAGCTTCTGTGACGGTATGACTTCAATTTCTCGACTCTTTGACCACCTCATGGCCTTCAGATGCATTTCATAGGCGTCATGTGCGATGCAAACGAATTGTATCGAAAAGGATGGCGGCAACAGTAAGCCAAGAAACACACACTCCACAGACGCAGCTAACGCTTGCTCTAGTTTATTTGCATGCTTGGAGACAGGGGACGAAAGCAGTGTTCAATTTGAAGTCGGCAGCCGATGCTTTCAGGTAACCTTGACCTGATTGACTAAAAGAGCTAAACTTTTTCCAGAGAGTACTCTTGTACTGGTGCCTCCATCAAGCAAAGCGCATGTGGTGCTCGATTCTATGGCGAAAAATGAACGAATACGATGGGAAAATCCCTGAGGAAGAGCGTGCAAAGCTTCATAAGGTATTGCATTGGCCTTGATGCACTGACAAGAATACGTAGTCGGAGTTTGGTCGATACAAGAAGCTGCTGAACATGGTCGACAATCTCGAGACGAAGGAAGGATACACGCATGTGCGTAATATCTGGTCGGGTGTTTCGCCAATGTCATTGGAAAAAACCACCACAACATATCGTCGTCGAGGTGATGTCACGAGCTTGATCGACGACGAGGAGGAAGAAAAAGAAGAGACAAAGGACAGCGACCACGACGAGGAAATAGAAGAAAAGGACGAGGAGAAGCCACCGTCCAAACCCAAGGCATCACCAGTTCCTCCATCTACTCCGTCCATAGCTCCAAAAGTGACGTCAGCGCCGAGTACACCTGCGCAAGCTGGCGAGGACATGTGCTTGGTGTGCAACCAACGTCGCCGGTCTGGTGGGATCTTGCACGGCTACTACGTCCATATTTACTCGTGTTTCGAGTGCGCCAAGAAACTCAAGGAGCTGAAGAAACCCTGCGCCGTCTGCTCACGGCCCATCGAGCGCGTGATCCATCTCTTGCGGATCAACGACGAGGAAGAGCGGCGCATTCGACAATTCCATGCTTCCAATTAGACAGGCCAAAGTTGACTATTCCGGATAATGATATCCGGACACCGTCTTACAACCGTACGACATCCGGATACAACAGGCGATTTCGACGTAACAGTCGAATCTCCGGATAATTATCCGGATGTTGTTTCGGCAAGATATCAGCAACACGCGGAGCTTCCGTCGACGACGACGACACGGAGGATGGGCAGTGTCTCTTCCCATGCCAAGAAACCATGTACGCAAAGAATGGACCTGCCATGCAGTTCATTTTGATGAGAATGTCATTGTCTAGTTGACTATGAAGAGTTCAAAGTGGCTTGGCTCGCCTTCAAGGTACAAAAGGACGATCGGAAGCAAGAAAGGGGGATCATGACTGTGTAGGGAGAAATGAGTGAAGTTGGCGCGCGAGGACGTTCCGAGGCGAAAAAGTCAGGGCTTTTATCGTCTAAATTGCTGCGTTCATTGTATGGTGGTAAGAGATCGACGTGGTAGTCATCAAGATGACAATGGGAGATCTGCAGACGCCGTGATTGAAGACCTCTCGCGCCATACTGCGGAGAGTGTTCCGAGAGAACATTTTATCATTGTTCTAGCTCTCTATTACCTGTACAAAGCGAATTCCGACGATCGTGAGGCGTCACGATCTTTTGTAGGGGAAACACGGAAGACAAGATCAACTACGTCTTCTCCATGTATGCTTCAATCTATGGCATGGACAGGTACGCATTTCTAGCTAAATACCGGCTCAAGCTGTAGCAGAAACGACGATGGCGCGATCTCATCCGTTGACCTCGAATGTCTGTTCGACTACTTGTCGCTTTACCATCCTGTTCCAGAGGTGTGCGATGAAGTCGTCACGATTGACGCTGGAGCTTGTCTAGGAACTCATCAACGTGTTTGACGGATGCCAGCTCGCAAAGGAAGCTCCACTCACGTGTACTACTTTCCTGAAATGGGTTCGAGAGACACCAGAACTTCTCGAGGTTGTCCTTTCTTTTGCAGAGTATTCATCTCGTTCCCTTTTGTAGTATATTGCGGAACAATTGCCACCACAGCTTTCCGACAGCACCAAACATTCACTTACCATCTCAACAGACGAACCCTTCATGTAAGCTCCTCTATTCTTACTTTAATGAGCGTCCATTAGCGGCGATGTGCTCAATCAAAGCCCATCAATGAAGCACCAATTGCGACACAATCAGTCCTTTGACATTGTTGGCGGCGACAGCAGTGAAGACTCGGATGCATCGTCCGACGATTTAGAAAAAGAGTCTTCAAGCGAACAAGCCCCAAGGTCATCGCCACCTCCGTCGCCGCCACTAGACCGTGCACCACGATCTTCTCCTCCTCCTGCATCCCCTCCAAAGGATCCAAATATTCCGCCACCACCGCTCTCTTTTGACGAAAATTGTAAACTGTCATGCTTCCACATGACCTTATGAGACTGTCTAGACGAGCCCAAGAAGGTCAAGAATAACACAGCCATTGGTAAATTTGGACGCGCAGTCGGTGGCGGCATTCGAACCATGCTGCATCCTCAGAAAAGCAGGACGAAAAGCCTCGCGACGGCGATTGCGACTGGCGAAAACCATCACTTCATTGGCGGGTATCTTCACAAAGTCAGCGACGGCAAGTGGGCCAAGCGCAACTGGCATCTCCGTTGGTTTGTCTTGGATTTGGAGCGCGGCATCCTTTCGTATTACAAGTCGAATCCCTCGTCGATTGTCCACTCACCGCATGGATCCGTTGCTTTCTACGAAGGTTTTGACATCGAGCCGAAGAAACCCCATCCATGGTACAGAGGAGCGATGGATCTGAACCAGCCCAACGTCTCGCTTCTCTTTGACAAGCAATTTGGCCACCATGCCCCGAATAAGTTTATCTTTCAAGTGTCGAATGCCAGCATCGGCGAGTCCGATTCGAAACGCGGCTTTCAATACAAGGTAAATGATGGAAATCCATGTTGGAAGCTCATTTTCGGCTAGCTGTGTGCCAACTCGGAGGAAGAATTCATGCAATGGACGAGCGCGATTTCTGAAGTGATCAACCGAAAGCACGTTGTTGTCGCGGCGGCGTCAACGGAAGCCCCCAAAGAGACTCTGCAGCAGCAACTCCACCGTCAGAAAATCGAGCAAGCGGCTGCTAAAAAAGAAGAGGAGGTCACACCGGAAGAAACACCTCCATCCACACCACCACAGTCGTCATCGACTCCTCTGATACAGCCACATCCATCCCCTCCGTCACCCGCGCTTCCTCCTCCACCAGAAATCAAATGGCACGTCCAATTGTCCATCCATGGGCGAGAAAACTGCTTGATGCTGATCGGTTTGGTCAACGTGTGGTGCTACGTGACGTTCTACTGGCTTGGATTTCTCGTCCAGATCCCCATCATGGGGCTTGCGACCTACTATTTGCTTCAATTTGCACAGCAAAAACGCCCTCCCAAAAGTTCGACCAAAGGTTCGAGCATGGCAAAGTCTGCCACACATTTCAAAGACGACGACATGTTGCCCTGTCTGAAGCATGGCACTTGCTGTCTTCATGCCGTCCAACAAGAAGACACGGACGAAACAGACGAGACAACGTCCACCGATGCAACAGATCCAATCATGATGGTCCAAGGGCCACCCAAAGCGTTCCATTTTGACATGCTCTCGTCCTTCAAACAGAGTCAAGACGACGACACGGACGATAACGCTTGGTCAACCGCAGCTGCCGCATCGACGTTCAACGTCCGAAGCAAAGAATACAAGAAGACAAAGAAGAAAGAGGTAGCTGTCTGCGTCGGTCGTGGGATGTGACTGTTTTCTTGTAGCCTTCTCAACCTGCTCTCTTCGACTTTCTTGGCATTGATGTCATCCGCACAGATGCCAAGATTGATTGCATTGCCGAGCATATAAACCTTTCAGACGAGCACGATCGGCTCTTTATCCTTCATGCTCAAGTAGGCCCATTCGTAACCTCGTGCTGATTATTGTTTGATAGATGCCTCTATACGCACCGTCGCTGTTTAATTCCAGCTACGATGGCCCTGGCGCTAGTTTGGTCATGTACTGGTCGATTCCAAAGGACGTGCAAGAGGTATACCTCCATGAATTGGCCCTTGCGTAGTCTTACATGCAATGGTGTAGCAATTGGAAGAAACAGAAAATGTGCTACCGGCAATTGGCCTTCTAAAGCGATTTTTCGACTCGGCCAAAGAACCACTTGTCCTCGAACGGTTCAAAGTGATTGCTCAAGTGGTCAACGAGAAAGACTGTGGTCTCTCTGGCTACACAAAGAAACTTCTCCAAAAGAACAACGCAACGCCCGTCCTCACTCGACCTCAGCACCGGATTTACCATCGCGAACGGTACACTGAAGTTGATGTCGATGTCCATATCTTTTCCCTCGTCGCCCGAACTGGCATCAATGCCCTCATCGGTATATATCTTGCTTCTTTTCCTCTCGTTTTATCGCCGTCTATTGTAGACAAGACATCCAACATGATTATCGACGTCTCCTTTGTGCTCCAAGGCGAGACAGACACCGAGCTGCCCGAGCATATCCTCGGCGTTTGTCGACTGGTCCGTGTCGATCTCAGCAAAGCCAAGCACTTGAACGACGTCGCTTGTTCATAAGGATGGTTTTTGATTGGCTTAAAGTAATTTCTACCAGCCAATCATAATCTTTCTTCTAGAATTAAATGGAAATAATGTACTTTGATTGGCTGTTAAAATGTATTCGAGCCAATCAAATGCCATAAATAAGTCTAAAACGAAGCGACAACCACTGTAATGTTGTCGGTGGATTTCCTCGTCAAAGCCAAGTCGATGAGACCGCTGGCGGCTGCCGCCGCAGAAGACGGCGACGATGACGAGGAAGGTCTAGGAGAGCAAAAGTCAGCAATTTCACCATCCGACACACGATCCCAAAGCCCGTCACTGCGTTCAGAGTGAGACAAGTCGAGGTATGCAACTCAAGTACCTAGCCAAGACGAGCCAGTCGCCCGCCATTTTGACGAAGTGAGACACATGAGGAACTGCAGAGACAAGAGCTGCGCCGTCCAAGTTGCGCTTCAGAGGATGATCACCAAGAGAGCGCGTCACTGCAAGCCGCAAGGTCGCTTTCGGATGTGTAACTCGCCAACAACCTGAAAAGATGACCTGGACACAAGCTCGGTGTGAGGATTCATATTGCTCGAGTGGGAGTGCTACCTTGCCACCAGCAGTGATCACACGGGCCTTTTCAGCCGCACTGTTGGGTTTGTGATCGACAGAGATGCGCCGTGTTGCACAGTTGTGACGATGAAGCACCGCTCGGGAGTCACCAACGTTGGCGACAAACACGACGTCCTGTAGAAGAAGCATCACCAGTGCAGTGGACCCATCGCGTTTGCCGTTCTGCAATGTCCACGAAAGAATCTCGTCGTCTAATACTTCGAAACACTGACGTAATGCAGAGTAGATCTCTTCAAGAGCAAGAAGTGGAGCGCAGGCATGACGTCGGAGCACTTCATGAGACGAAAAGAGCTGACCAATACGCGATGCTGCATATTCGGCAGCCCAAGCTCCATTGTGGCCATCAAATATAGCAATCATACTTGCGTTTGGAAAGAGCTGTTCGTTCACGACATACCGATCTTCCATGTAGTGTCGCGTGCCTTGAATCGATGCCACGCTCACTTCAACATTTGCCGGTGATATCACGTATTGTTGACATTGTCCATCCCGACGAAACGCGTCTAGCACTGCATCATACGACTGTCGTCGGACTTTGGCAGTCTTGCTTGCTGTCACGTTTGCTTTTGGGACAGTCCAAGTCTTGTCTTTCGTTTTTGCCCATGGAATTCGCGTCGTCGTGCTGGTCGACAGTTGCTTGAGTCTCTGTCGACGTGGCTTTCTCGCAAAGACGTGCAAACGCTCCGGTTTCACAGCTGGAGTTGTCGGTAGAAGCGCCACATTTCCACCTGACAAGTCTTCCATCTTGTTCGATTTTCACGTGTGTGCAAGAGTGCAAATTGGAGAATGAGACAACTGGCGCGAATGTATAAATACACCCGTCTCTAGATCTTTCCAATCAGAACGGAGGACGTTTTTTCCATATTAACATGGTTCAACGTGCTTTTCACTGGTTTAACGCCATCCGGATATAATTACCCTTTTCCGGATTGCCGCGGCAAGATGTTGATGGATAAGATCCAAACGACCAGCGCAAGGGGAGCACAAGCGCTCACTGTTGTCCATTCAAATCAACCAGACTTGAGAAACTAATCTCAAGGCGGCTGCGTTGTGATGGACAGGGCATGGCAATTGTCAAACTGATTGTGTGAGATGTGTGTATAAACACGCATTCTCCAGTCTCAACAACCGCAAGTACACGTTGACCTCACAATCATATCTAGTTCGTAGGAATGGTTTGTATGTTAGCATTAGTCAGGACGAGACCACAAGCTTTGCCATGGCTGCTTGCCAACCAAGGATTTATCTTCGTGGTCCTTGGCTCATTCATCCGGATAATTGAGGGTTTATCCGGAAGTGAAAAATCTACCAGCTCGCTCATCCGGATACTTGGAATTTATCCGGACATGTCCGTGTCCGGATAAATTCCAAGTATCCGGATGAGTGCGTCGGACTTGGATCACAGAGGTGAGGTGGCGACATGCAAGCAACACTTGGGATTGCTGTTGGCGGCGTGGCCTGCCTCTTACTCTATCCGTTGGTGCGATGGTTTTTTGCACCTGTGGTCGTCGCAAAGCACTTTCTCAAGACATTTGACCCCAAGAAGCAATGGACGTATCGAGATCCGATCACTTCAAAGAGGTATATTGACCCCGTATGACACGTGGAATCATGCGTGGCCAGACTGCCGTTCCCGTCTTTATCAAGCGCACCGACATGCTACCTGAGCATTATTGTGCCAGCCTACAATGAGTCAGAGCGAATCCTTCCAATGCTCCACGATACAATCGCGTATATGGATACACGTGCCAAGAGCAACGCGGGCTTCATGTATGAGATCATTGTCGTCGACGATTGCAGCACAGATACAACAATCAAAGTCGTGGAATCCGAGATCAAGCGCGTGGGAGCAAACAAACTCAAAATCTTGGCCTTGGATGTGAATCGAGGAAAAGGCGGCGCCGTCCGCTGTGGCGTCATGCGTGCTGCTGGAGAATTAATTCTCATGGTCGATGCAGACAATGCAACACAAGTTGCAGATTTTGACAAGCTTGAAGCCATCTGGCTAAAAGACTCGTACCCCCAAGGCATGATTGTCTGTGGGAGCCGTGCCCATCTCCAAAAGGAAGCCATGGCCAAGGTATGTTTGTCTGTTCGGTCCGACATCACACGGTCTTCTGTAGCGACATCCCTTGAGAAATATCCTCATGCATGGTTTTCACATGATTGTTTCAACTTTGTGCGTCAAGCAAGTGCAGGATACGCAGTGTGGCTTTAAGCTCTTCGACCGCAAAGCCGCACAGCTGATCTTTCCCCCACTGCATATCGAGCGGTGGGGGTTTGACGTGGAATTGCTCTACTTGGCTTTCCAGCGCAAGATCTCTGTCCACGTACGTACACGCCTGTGTTGTTTGCTCTCTTTGGATTGACAATCGATTTGTAGGAAGTTGCTGTGCACTGGCAGGAAATCCCTGGGTCCAAGCTAGATGTGGTGTCTGCGACCTTTAGCATGCTACGCGAGATGCTGCTCATTCCCTTTTGCTACAATTTCGGCATCTGGAAGGTTGATGATGGTGCAGTGCGCCTCTTGTAATCTCATAGTCACTCGCTACTCTACTTTTTTTGGCTCAATTCGCGCAGTTCGGCCATGTCCCGTTGGAAGAAATGATACGCATAGGCTGTCACATTGGAAGGGCGGTCTTTTAAGACGCCACGAATCAAAGCTCGCATGATGCCATCTAGCTCTGGATGCGCTCGAATGTACTTTTCATTCTCGATTCGAATCCCAACCTAGGATGTAGACGAGGTCAGTCCCCTTCTATCGTGGATTTCGCTGTACCTTGGCTTGGTTCAATGCCGCGATCTGCTCGTCGCTCAAGACGTCCATGCCGTTTCACTTGTGATAATATTTTACAGAAATATATTTATTGCAATAGTATTGCAATACTCCTGGCGTAGTAAGTATTGCAATAGTAAGTATTGCAATAGTATTTTAAAATTGGGGGTAACGGGACCCACGTTTGAATTTACTGGAGGCAATATAATGGGCGGCGAGAAACGTGCCGCGGAGGATTCGAATCCTGCCCCGTCCAAGCAAGATCAAGCCTTGGCGCTAGCAAAGAAGCCACGTACAGATGAAAATGAACCATTCCCACGCACGTCTGAGATCGTCCCAGTGGATGCCAAGGTGGTGACGCTCACAACTCGATCAGACTCGGCAAGGACATCGGATCTTTTTGCACCAACGATGCTACTATCAGGACACGGCGCGGCGGTGTACTCGTTGGCATTCAATCCTCTCGGCAAGACAGCAGCTTCGGGCTCATTTGACCGGTCGATCTTTCTCTGGACGGTTTATGGCGAATGCAAAAACTACAGCGTGCTGTCCGGACACAAGAATGCAGTGCTGCAGGTTCAATGGTCGTACGATGGAACCATGGTGCTCTCAAGCTCGGCCGATAAGACTGTCGGCCTGTGGGATGCTGAAACAGGCACACGCATGAAAAATTACAGAGGACACGATGGCATTGTCAACAGCGTTTGTCCCGTGCCCAAGGGTCCTCAGACGCTCGTCTCGGGCTCTGACGACAACACAATCAAGGTAAGGAATGAATGCCGGTCGTCAGTATATAACATGACCATTCTAGGTTTGGGACGTACGATTGAAACGCGAAGTCCAGACGATCGAAGAGCGATTCCAAGTGACGGCTGTTTGTTATGGCAGCAGTTCCACGCAGGTGTTCTCGGGCGGTGTCGATGGTCTCGTCAAGCAATGGGATCTGCGGAAGACCGAAAGTGGCCCCGTGGACATTCTTGCAGGTCACAGCGAGATCATTACCAGTCTCCAGCTTAGTCCTGATGGCAATTACGTGCTTTCCAATGCCATGGACAGCACGCTGCGCAAATGGGACATCCGACCATTCTGCGAAGGTCTTCGCTGCCGCATGGTCTATTATGGCGCCAAGCACAGCAACGATCGCAACTTGATCCGTGCGAATTGGAGTCCAGACATGAAATACGTTGCCAGTGGCAGTGCCGACCGATATGTGTACATCTGGGACGCAGAGACTGGCGCATTGCGATATCATCTCCCAGGCCACACTGGAAGCGTCAACGAAGTGGCGTTCCATCCCAATCCAAGCGAACCCATCGTCGGTTCTTGCGGCAGCGACAAGAATATCTACTTTGGTGAATTGCTTGAAAGTTGATTCGAGTCACATTATTAAATATGAGAGTTCAACCGATATGTCTTTTCACAGTTTTGTCAATTCGAGCCAAGTTTGCGGATTTCACAAGCTTTGGCATTGTATACCAGCCTGATGACGCTCTACTGGGGATGCTTCCAAAGTTGTTTTGGATGCCATTTGGCTATGCATCAAGCGTTGATGTGATCGTTTTCTGGAGTCAACACTTTGTGCTTGCAAATTGAGACAGATCTGATTGGCTGAAAACAAACCCAAAACCTCCTAATATTAATATTATTTGTTTTCACAGCTCTAAGTCATTGCTCAATCGATACCCACAAGATATTATTTTAGAAAGGAACTTATATAAGGACATTAAGACGATCAGATAAGATTCACAGTTCTAATTTCTACAGCTAAAAATTTTATACAATATTGTCGATTTGATACAAGTTTTGGATGGGGGTGCAATCGCATCACCGATCAGTGAATCGATCTGATTGGCTAATTTTTTAGATCGAAAACTGATTGGCCAAAAGGAATCACCTAAATCAATCTAGCCAATCAAAACGATTGTTGAACGACTCCGCAAATCACGCCGAAATCCGAAATATTGCTCGAAAGCACAATATATTGTAGTTTTCATTCGAATTTGTGAGGTAGACGTTCAAAGCGGTACGAATCGTACCGGTTCGACCGAGAAACAGCCAATCAGAGTCCAGTATTTTATGGATTCTAGTACATACTAGTTATTATACTAGTTGCTCCTAGAATCCACCTACTAAATTATTCGTGTGATTTCTCTGGAATTGGATTGCAATGGCGACGCTGCATCAGGCTGTCTCCTGCCGCCTTGCGTCCGTGAATACTGTCATGCATGTACTTTATGGGTATTGCTACTTAGGCATCTCAAAAGTGGACTTAGCGCATATCTACAACAAGCACCCCAACACGATATGCAACTGGATCGAACCGGTCCAAAATTTAGTAGATTTTCTTTCCTATTTTTACAAATTTGGCCGAAAAAGACAATATTGAGTTTTAATGTAAAAACAACCAAAAATTCCTTTACATTTGAATATTTGAGTATTATTTCTTAGAGGCTATTATATTATAGAAAGTACATTCACGGTTTTGTCGGTTTCATCAAGATGGTGTTTGTGTCGTTGGAAGGATGCGTGGCGGCGACGCCGAGTACCGCCTTGGACGTCGTGGTGACGCCAGGATCACCGCCAAAGCCAGTCAAGAACGTCTCACCTGTCAAAGTATTTGACGAGCACTATGTGATTTACGTGCGAGACAGCGTGCCTCCCTACGCTCTCTCGAAATCCTACATCCAGATAGCAGCATTGCACGGCAGCATCCAAGCGACAGTCGCTCAGCATCCATGCTCGATCTTTGCCTGCTGCGGTCCGTTGCGCATTCTCGCGCGGTCCCAGCGGCCTCGGCGTCCGTCGAAAGTGAGCTTTCGTTTCGAAGCGTCGATCACGACGATGGACAAGCAGACAACTCAAAGAGTGTGGCACGTCGAAGAGTTTGTCAACGATCTCCTTCGTGCCACATGCGATCGAGATGCCGACTGTCCAAGTCTTCGCGCCGCACGGACCCACATCGAGACGTTCCTCGAGCTTCCAATGCGGCGCCAAGATAAAGCTGCCAATATGATAAAAGCGCTGCAAGTGAGCGTTGCGCCGGATGATGAAGCGTGTGCGATTTGTCTCCACAGAGATGACACGTCTGCGCATGTAGCACTGCGCTGCGGCCATTCCTTCCACAAGACATGCATGGAGACGTGGCTCGTCCATGCGTCGTGCTGCCCCGTGTGTCGCGACGACATTCCTAGCATTATCTCTTAATAGGTTTCCTCTTCTCACCATCTTCTTCTTCATAGTATGACGTTCCATATGCGAGGAAGAACTCGTGGAGCGGCGGCACTTCCTTCCACGTGACGAGGTAGAGTTGGTCCAAGACGATCTTGCTCTCGGGTTTGGCAGGGTCGACAATGCATCCTGGACAGAGGATTGTGTTGTTGTAAAAGCCAGAGGCGTCCCAGTAAATGTCTTCAGGGTATTCGTACACGCGATCGTTCGGGAAGCCGCCCATGGATCCTTCGGCATCGACCAGTCCATCGTATTCAATCAGCCGATGGCCGTACTGCTCCATAAACTTGTCCACTTCCTTCACTTCGCCATTCACGACGACGAATGTTTCGCCAACTTCGCCGCAACGTGCAACTTTGTTTAATCCATCGTGATGATCGGCTTCAGAAATACGTCGACTGCCAAATATACACACGACGGAAAATGCTGGCCAAGAATGCTGCGACAGATTGAACATGCCACGACCAGAGTTTGGAATGCCAGAGATTGCCATGCCCAATTTGCCGTTGATGTTGGTTTCCACTCGTTGAATGTCTTTGAGCCGGACTTTGTTGAATTTCAGCTGTGGCGGTTTGGGAATGCGAGATTTCAGCGCAGCTAATTCTTCCTCTGTCAATTCTGGCGGTGGGGTTTCCTTCACTCGTTGTCTACGCACAAAATGAGTTGAGACAATCATGCGAATTCGTACGTCGGTCGAGTGTTCGGGTCGTCTGAAGCGTGTCGTTTACCGCCGTTGAGGCGCCGGTATGCATCTTGAATTGTCTGACGCATGCGTGGAGACCACCATTTACTTCGGCCACCTTTCTTTGATCGGTCCATGCGTCCAGCTTCAGCAATGATTAGTCCAGAGATATTTGGCGGTTTTCCATCGGCGCACGCAGCGACTGCAGTGCGAGTTATCCGCCGGAGTACATCAAGAGTGATCACATCAAGGCGGGCTTTGGCTTCGTCTGACATTTTCGGCCATACCTTGAGAAGCGTCGAGGAGAAATCCTTCTCGGTGGCCGAGTCAGACTCCGACAGCGCGGTAAGAGCGACAAAGTCGGGATTGTTCGAGTAGAGATTCTGGTTGCAGCGCTTAAGATAGCTCATCACATATGCGTTCAGGTTGTCACAAGGCATGCGGGCTTCGAGTTTGCGCCAGCATTCATCAATAAACGAGTCGTCACTCTTGTAGATCGAACGCTGGGCTTCCCCATCAAATTCCCATGTACAAATGAGCGCCTCTTTAAGGACTTCGCCATTTGTGCGCATCTGTTCTGGCTCGACTGACGTGTGATGAGTGTCGATGAGTTGTTTGAAGTTTTTCTTGACATAACGATGGAGAAATTGGTCAGCGCCATACCGTCGGTTCGATACGTCGTTCTCGAGGGCCTTCGGTGGCAGAAACGTGCTGTAGTTCTCGTTGAGCGTAAGGACGTGTTCGATTTCATACAACTCGTCCTCATTTGCCCGTGACAAATAGATTTCCCACGCGCCAAGCGTAATGTTGTGCTTTCGCATCAATTCGAGCACCTTGGACGATGCGGGTGTCTGGACCGGGACTTCGCACGTGGACGGCGAAGATGCCGTAGTGTCTGTGAGGATGTCGGTGGGATCCAAGAGAGGCGACAGCGTGTCAATGTCGCGATCGTACCGAATTTCCCATTTCGTCCATAAGTCAAGGATTTCCTTCACAACAGTCTAGTTCCATGGATGTCAGACGGACGAGAAAGAGGGGTATATCACGTACGGATTGTCTGCACTTTTCGTCGAGTTCGTCGAGGAGTTTGAAGAGTATTCGCTGGCCAGCACGTACGAGAGGAGACGCTTTGAGGGTCGCATTGTCATGCCCTTCGGTGGTGCCGCCGCGGACTTTTCGAAACACTTCGTGGGCGAGGTAAACGACATTCAGTCGTCCTTTGACACCATCAAAGCCCCGCATAGATTCGTATACACGGCTCCAAATGCCATCGTAATTTTGCGATTGCTTCAACATGAAATGTGCGCAAATCTACTCGAGTCAGGGGGGATTACCACGTCATTTCAACATACCTCGATGGCAGATTTCGTCATTGGCAGTCGCTCGAGGAGAATGTCGAATTCCAAGAGCGGGTCGCCTATTGTTGTGCTGAGTTTTCGCGCATTGAGTGCCGTCTCCTTGAGTAGCATTTGCTTCTCTTTGAGTCGATCCTCTGCTGCTTTGTTGATTTCCCTATTGAGGACGCCGATAACAACACCATCGTCGTTGCGGCAAAGCGAATCGACGTTGGCACCTGTTTTCTTGAGGCGCTGGAGGCACTTGAGTTGCGGCAGATCCGAAGGTACGACAAGGTACAATGTGAAGATGTATTTCGTGTACGGAAAGATCACGCATGCCGCCATGCGCTTTTTCTTGAGGTACTCGATTAGCTCGGCTGCATCTTTTGACGCAAACTTGCAAAAGAAGCTTGTGGCTGGGATTGCAGAGTACATTGCTTTCATGCTCACGCTCAGTTTCGTGGGAAAGTCCTTGAGATAATGCCGCTTCTCGACGGGCAACTTACCCACAAGATTACAGCACATGCCTTGGAATTTCAATTCAACGCGCCATAGATCCATTCCGTTCATCTAGACCACTTCAAACCCGTCTGACCAAGAAAGGGCGCGCGTCCAGACGTCCGCTTCTTCGATGCTGTATGAGAATGGCGCTGAAATTGTAAATATTATCCGGAATACCGGATAACCAACCGGATATAGTATCCGTATCCGGATAAACGTAGGTTTGTCAATGATAGATTATTCATGGAACAGCCGCAGCACTTCCAGAGCTCGTCTATACGATGCACTTTGCAACAGGAATGCTCTGGCGTTTGATCTACAAGCCTTGGTGTGATGGAATGCCGACGGAAGGCACCGCTATCGGGAAATATCTAGAAGTCCGGATACGCCGATTTATCCGGATGATGTAATATGTCGACGCTCCAACCCATCTGATGACACTACAGGACGACAGCCTGCTGCGATGCAAGACTTTGCCACGAGGCAGAGCCGACGGCATGGAGACTTGCACACCATGCAGCGGTAGAAAAATACAAAAAAAGATTCCAAGAGAGAAGGCAACGAAACGTCACGAGAGGTGGCTCAATAAAATTTGGTTACGAGACGGGCCTTTCACAATCATGTCGGACTGACGTGGAAATATGCGGCTATTTCAAGCAGCTCAAGGCCTTGCAATTCAATCCACACCATTGATAGCACATATTGACCGTGGTGTGAGAGTCCTAGCTGGCAAGATGGCGTTGGAAAATACAAGGTCAATTTTCATCGCAGATTTGATTCACTGTCGTTTGGTTGTCGAATGATAAGCACTCGGTGCATCGATTGGATTTTTTACAATTCAAAGGTGAGGTATACAAATTCCAAGTAAAATTGTACAACAGAACAAAAATTTGATTGTCGAAAAATTGGAATTTTGACAGGTTAGCCACGTTTCCCGCCAAAAAAGGTTGATATATATACACTTGCGATGGAATGGCAACGACGAGAGAGGAGACAAGTTATATTTTATAAGTTTGTACTTTAGTCTATCGAACTTTACATATGTAGTTAGTAGTCTTGATGGGGCATATCGTAGGTCGACCAGGACGTGGGATGCGCATTCATGGATTCACGGCGCGCTGGAATCGTCACACGGCGCTTCGTCAAGTCGTCTTTGTATCTGTACGACGAGGGCGGAAGCGGAGGAGGGGGGAGACCAGGGGGTGGAGGCTGCATCGTCGCAAGTTGTTGGTATTGCTGCTGGTGCTGGAGGTTCATGCCACCGTCGTAGACGCCAACCCATTCCAGAGTGTTGCTTTCAACCGTACGGAGATCGCTCTCGCCATGCGCAAAGCGGCATTCCTCCGTCGAGTAGTTGCAGCAACCCTTGAGGTAATAGTAGCACAGTTCAGTCTTGTAGTTTTGCAGACGAGGGGCGGCTGGGGTCGCAGCTGGAGGCAATGGAGCAGCCGACGTCACCGATGGAGCGAGGTCGCTTTCGCCGTGAGCTAAATGGCAGTCGCGGCGGGTTTTAGGGCATGCACCTTCAAGGAAAAGAGGACAGAGTCGGGTCTTGGTCTGCTTGGGCAACGGTCCAGCACGCACGAGATCGCTCTCACCATGGGCAAATGAACACGTACGACGCGTCTTGTTGCACTTGCCTTGCAAATAGTACATGCACATTTCCGTCTTCCAATTGCTGGGGGGAACAACTGGAGTGCGAGACACAGCGGCACGTGCCGCAGCCTTGTCGGGGTTGAACGCGGCATGATCCTGGAGAAGGGCGTCCATCGTTGCGGCAACATTTCCATTGGCGCCAGTAAATGCTTCATTCACTTCGGCAGTCGACACTGTGTCAAAAAGTTCGCAGAGCAACGACAACGTCACCAAATTGCCACCGCGGGGTTCGGGTTTACTGGCATCAGCCGGTTCGGCACATGCGTGGGCATCACGACAGTTGACACAGACGGCGTGCTGGCATGGCAAAATCGAAACAGCCGTGTGCTCGGAGCAGCCTACGCATGGATCGTCGAGAGAAAAGGCTTCGATGGATGGCAGAGTCGGCAAGTGCTTTTCGCGGCGGACAGGCTGAGCGCTGGGGGTCACACATGGGGAGTCCAGCAAGGACGAAGGGATGTACTGATCCATCAGACTGTTTCGACTCGTAGACATGGGCGAAGGGGGCTCAAGGTCATCCGCAGCTGATACTGCAGGATCGTGCGACGCTGAGTAAAAGCGGAACAGGCTTGGCTTCGAAGGCTCTGTGGTCTGAGGAGGGGATTGCCAAGGATCGGCGGGGGATTGCTCGACATCATCGTCAGTAGAATGGGATTGCTCGAGTTTTGCCATGCACTCAGCGAGGTCTTTCTTGACATCAATAGCTGCGAGGCGTTCATTGACGAGTTCCGCCTTGAGTTTCGAGATAAGGAGGAATTGCATCGCCAGCTTTTCGTCCGTGAGTTTCTTCTCGACTTCGAGTGCTTCAACTTTCTGCGAGAGAGTTCGTTGCGCTTGCTTTGTTGTTGTCAACTGCTCGAGGAGGACTTGGACGTCATCATCCGTCTTGGTGACAAAAGCTCGGCCGTTCAATGCTCCATTACCGTACGAGTCGACAACTTTTTTCAGCGCTTCTTGAACCGATTCATTGATCGCATTCACGACATCGGTCAGAAGAAGGGCATTGCTATTCTCTTCCTCGTTGTTGTTGTTGCTGTGGATCGTCTTGGGCGCCGCGCTGTCGACAGTCGCCACGACGTTCACCATCTATTTGAAAGTGCCCACTCCCGCCAGTCCTGTCAAACTTTATATCGTCACCAACTGTAGCCTATCAATGAGCAGCGTTTTCCGATCTGTGAGGAGAATTCTCCACATATAAAGGTTTTTTTGAATGGTCGGGGAAGGCGGGAGAGAGAAACGGCGGCGACTCCACGGACATGATGGTTTAAATGGCCGTCACGGCATGGGAGGAGATTGACAGCACAGAGCTGAGTCCGAGCAGTTCACGCGGATTTAACGAGACGACTCGGCCCAACGCCCCGCTCCACAATCGATCGCTGGTTCATCCACTAGGCTAGCATCCAACACGACTGTCACAAGATTCTGTTGTCGAAGTCCAATGGGACCGATGCTCCCACGACCGTAGCCAAACACGTGCAACAATCCTACGTAGGACAAGTAATAGCTTGAGCAATAGATACACACTATACACACATACCGCATCTGATGCTAGAACCAAATCCTTGCAACCTAGTGCCAGGCATAGACGATCCATGTCGATCGTCTCGGACAGGGCCACCACCACTGCAAAGTAACGAGGTTTGCCAGTCATAAGATACAAATGCCACAGTCTTGGCCCCCGTTCCTTCTTGCTCCTTCGAGTGAATATTCCCAGAGAGGCCCACTCAGTCAATGACTTTCTTGCAATTAGGAGGACACTTGACTACTGTGAGAAAAATCAAAGATACGGCGGCACTTACAATTGCGCTCGCGCATGAGCCATGGTGTCCAAACATGCTGCGCCTCATCGCTCAGTGGCTCCACTGACTCGACGAGATCCAACACAAAGAAGAGAAACAAAAGTCGAGCACAATGAGCATCCAACGCCGCGTAGGCTACTTGTTCCTATGTGTTTCGTCAGTACACACGCAACAATCTCTCAACGAACCGATGAGAGAGGTCGATGGGCCCAATCTGAAACTTGCTGGTCTTTGGCAATCTCGATACCCAAGTACGTCGACGCCAAGGCTGCTAAGCCCCACGTTTGGACGACACTTCCCACTCGAGCGACTGCCGCCCGACGCACTTCCACACAGTTGGTAAGACATCCCAAACTGGGATAGGCAGCTCGAAGCCGCTGGACGTCTCCAGCGACGCTAAAGCCAGATAGTATGATGTTTTTCGCATTCAAAACCAATGCCACAACTTGTTCCATGTGTTCATCAGCCAGAGCTGCACAGTCCAAAACAAAAATCACGCCACCTGCAAAAGCTAGCTGAAGCACGTCCACTTGACGACCATCTTGCTGGCTAAAGCTTGTCGGTCGCCACTCACAATCCATGCCGACCACATGCCGACCTCCTTGACTCAAACTTTGAGCAAACGATAGCATCTTTTCCACGCCTTCCTTCGTGTCGACAACATGAACACTTGTCACCTCCACGCACTTAATGTTGTGTAAACGCCGTCGTTGATCTTCGATGTCAGTGAAGGACTTCAACTTTGTTTTGGATTTTGGCTGTCCTTCCAAATTGAACAAGATATTTGACGAAAGAGGCACAACAAGATTGGCGACTCGTCGGGACGCTCTTGCAGGGGTACTTGGATTGTGTATAAATGTGTGGGCAAGCGACGAACGCTCATTTCCATAGGCTGACATCTGTGCCACAACAAATATTTCAGCATTGTCGTAGTCTCGGTTAGATGCCAAGATTTGGAGTACACGATGCGCATCGACTTCAGATCTAGTTTCAAGTGAGCTACACACATAAATGACAAATGTTCTACATACCTGGGAACAGAATAATTCTCACAAACATCAACCGCTGTGGCATTCCATCGTTTGTTGAAGGAGAGCATATGCCAGAGGGCAACTTCTGCTTTTTCCTGAGCCCAACTCGGTGCAATGCGCTTAGGAAACAGCTTTGAGAGGGCTTTGATTTGAAAGCGTAGAGCCCACCAATTGTCAGGTCCTGCCTCCATTCTTGCGATGGTGTGCTCATCCATTATGACTGACGACTCTTCAGACTTTGGTGAATATGAATCCAACACCAATTGACCCAACCGAAACGTGTCTTTCATGTCGGTCGATGCAAAATCCAGTAATGCCAGTAAGACTTGAACAACATAGACGGTGGAGTCACGCTTCTCCAAGAAGCCCTCCAGGGATTTCTTCAGGGCAGTGTATCCAAGTTGCTTCTTTTTCAGGATTTCTCGCAATTTTTCCACCAACTCGCAGGGTGAAAGAGCAACTTCAAAATCAACAAAAGTACTTCTACCAGGACTCTGTGGAGCTCCAAGGGATTGCATACCATTCTTCGATTCCTTTTGGCTCTTTCGCGAACTTTTGTTTAACAAATTGCTGAATCGTTGTGTGGGTTGCCACAAGGTCGGGTTTACAATCGCACCTCTGGAGACTTCAATGAACTTTCCATCCCCGGCTTGTTGCAACTCCGCAACCATAAGAGGTTTGGCCATCTCGTATGATGCAAAATGATCTCGGCAGGCAGCAAACATCGTGTCTCTGTCCGTAACTTGGATGGGAGGTAAATTCAAACCTGCATCTCCAGGTATAACGATGTTGCCGTGAGAAGTAATTATCCCAGTGACTTTGGTAAGCCAAAATTGCTTGGGAAGTATTGCGAAGTAGGAATTTGGGGACGACGCTCGTGATATATCTGTCTCAAAATCAAGAGTCCACCACCCTTGAAGATGGTTTGGATTGATTTCTGGCACATAAAATGAGTATTTGGCTTGAGTAGTCCGATTGTCAGCCAAGGGATATAGCAAATAACCGCACAAGAGCATGTGAGATGCAATTTCTGTAGCATCTTCTGCCCACTCAAAGTGTGACGCTAGCCATGAGCGGCCTTGTCGAGACAATTCAAGTTTTCGCTGGGACTTTCGTATCCGCTTCGTCAAACTATCACCAGTGGCTGTTACGCCAAGATGCACAAAATCATCAAGTTTTGCCTCGTCTTGCGAGCCACAAAAAAGGAAAAACTTGACGGTGGCTTCCCAGTGCATGTTCATCGGTGTTAGAGTATTGGGAATCGTCGTTCGGAAGAGGTACTTCAGCTGACTTGCCTGAAGATCCGAAGATGAAAATCTCTCGACGTGCCATGCAGGACAATGTCGCAGCCAAAACTCAACAAGCGATGCAAAGTAAACTCCAAGAGCTATGGGTTTGTTATCTTCCGTGCGCTCTACAAAGTCGTCAACACAAGTGGTCAGCATTTGAAATTTACCTGCAATGAAGGCATGAAGAGGCGTTGGATCCGCGTTCAATTCATCCAGCCATGCTTGGGTCTTGCGATCTTCCAATATTGGTTCAGATATGGAAGCTGGCAGGACATCCAACTGCGTTGAGATCAGTTGCGGGCTCGCGAGGACCCATTCCAAGTCTGCCACGGCCTTGATTCTCATGGAAAGGACAGAAAATCAATATGGATTTTGAGAGGTTCAACCTCTCATGACGGAATCCAATCAATGGCGCAGGTCTTGGCGACGATCTTGTCAAGACAGTCATGTGGAAGGGAATGAATCGCTCCAGGAATCGCGCGGAATGCTGCTGCCCTCGCCTCGTCGACGAGGATCTGTGCTGTTTGTTCTTCCTGTCTGAAAAATTCGAATTGAAAAAAAGCGCGCGAAAAACTCATCTCAGTTTCAAATTTGAGTCGAAGAGCAACGATCGCGTTTCTGCAGGTTGATCGACCAGCTAGCGACTTCTCCATTCAGCTCCGTCACTCTTTGCGCAGGAATTGTCCAAATGGAGATCCTTGTGTACTCTTTCTGACATCCACTATCGATGCAATGCCACCGGAATACCTACAAACTGATGGGAAAGATCGTCATCCGCCGATATGTTGCTTTTGGATCACTTGTCTTCCTGCCTTTGGTTATCTATGGTGGCACCAGTACGTTTCCTACAAGTGACTGCGTTGGTCCTTGAGAACATGCCAACTCTACGACGAAATGCTCCAACAGGATCAAGCGTGTTGATATGGTCCATCATCAGGTTTTTCATGTTACATCCTATTCCATATCTTCGTCACGAACCTTTTTGCCCTTGGACGCTTCTTCGCTATCGCCGTCGTCCTCACGGCGTTTGCGCTTGTTTGGCAACCGCTGCATACGGCGATGGCTTGATTTTTGGTACAATTGTCGTTTCCACGTCTTCTCCGGTGGAAAGTCTTTGAGGGTAGCCCGTCGCAAAAGAATGCGCCACGTTCGATCCATGTGATCGGCTGCTTGAATCGGCAGACCGAGACGCCAACCTTTCGCCAAGACACGGTCGCTTTGCTCCGCAGCAGCTTCTTCGGGTTTTTGAAAAGGATTGGCTTCTTTCTGCTGGCGTTGAAGCGTTGCTTCCGCCGGAATTTCGGTTGTGAGCGACAAAAGTGCACGCGACACCGTGAAAGGATCATCAAAGACAATCGTGCATGAACTATCATTGATCCACTCGACGTATGACGGCCCGTAGCCCAAGAAGTACGCTAAAATGTCGCGTGTTCGCACCGAAGTGAAAGACTCGTCAAGCGAATACATGTGCAACGCGTCTTGCCTCAACTCAAGACTTTCATCCAAGTCGACTCGCTCTGCAAATACTTTTGGTGACGCGCTTTCGAGATTGGGTGCATCTTCCACTCCAAACTTGGCGGCACGGTTGGCGCGTTTCGCGACTTCTTCCTGGTGTTTTCGGATTTCTTCCTCAGTCGCACCATTGGAGATTTCACGAGCAGCTTTGATGTCGTAATCCATCGTGAGGTTGAACCGTTGGCGCCGTGCCTCTCGTTTGGCTGTTTCTTCTGAGCTCATGACGTCAAAGCCAGTCGCGAAACCCTTCTCCGAGACGGCCCCGCTGCGTTGCATCATACGGACAACTTTCGAATCAAGGAATTGCTTTACGTCTGGAGGATGGTAAGTGCCACCAAATCGGTCCGCGCGGCGTTTAGCAGATTCACACGCGGCGGTAAAGTCCGCTCGCTGCTCAGCCGTGAGGAGGTCGGTGCCAGAAGGATCACTCATGACGCAAAGCACAGTGTCCGACGGAATCACGCTGACTCCCTCTTGTGATCGAAGACTGATGTTGCGAGCTTTGAGCGGCGACCTGCCACTGGTGATCCCGACGGATTCAAGGTGGAATGTGCTATCCTTGTCGTTCAAGTCGTCTTTTGCGACCAACACAACTTTGTCGCCGACGTTTCCACCGATGCCCAGGGAGATTTGAACAAAGGCCTCTTCGTTCTGTCGATGGAGTGCGATTTGGAACCAGTATTGTCCAGCCACCGAGTCGGAGCACAGGCGGCCACAAAAGACACAAGCGACATCGATTTCTTTGCCTTTGACGCCTCTCTTGAGCACACTTGCTTCTGTGTTGCCTTGACCTCCACAGAGAAACTCATACGACCACGGATTTCCGTTGATCACAGCGCGGAGGTGGAGTTGCAGTTCTTGCTGACACAAGGCTTCCAAAGTCAACGACACCGCGTTGAACTTGTCGGCTTGGAGGTTGATACCCAAATCGGACCATTTCAAGACGCGGCCATACAAGGAGCCCACGTCGATGTCTTCGATTGCGACTTCCCGCGGCTCCTCATTTACTTCCATCTCGTCCATCCTGCGGTCGTCGGCAAACGAAGGTGAATAATCGAAGCACTTGGCGAAATTCGAAGACGAAAGTGCGAAAGGTGGCATATCTTGACACTCAAGATGGTGCGGCAAGATGATGGATTGGACGAACCTCTCATGGAGAAATCAGCCGCAGACGAGTCATTGCTGCCTCCACCAAAGGTGTCCCCGTGGGAGAAATACTGGAAGCAAGGACGTATTCCATGGAAGGTCCTTTTCCACGTGCTTCTCATGATCTGTGTGACTCTGCAAGTAAGTGTTTCTCTACTGGACATTGCACACGTGAATCCTCGCTAGATCATGCTGTACGGCAGTCAAAACTCCGCTTACGTCCGCGCATCCTATCGTAATTGGTACCGCTTCTGCCCATTTTCCCTGCCGACAGTATGAACGTAGGGCATATTTCTTCCTCCCGAATGGAGCTACGATCGCCGCGTCGTTGGACGCAAAGTACGTCATTATCCCGAGACAATTCATTGCAAACTCCCATCGCTCGCCTCTTGTAGATTTGAAGAGCTCCTCTTCACAGTCAACGACACTATTCATGCCGTTGAACACGTACGGGATGCCTACTATTCCATCAAGGAAGTGTCCGTGGCGACGTATGATTACCACTACGCCACTGCAACTTCCATCGAGCCCGTCTTGATGACCGTGACGCAATACCGCAACGAATCCATCCTCGATGCCCACACGTACAACTTGACAAAGACATCTCTGGGTCCATTTGACGCGATCAACTCCACCCAAGCCGCACTCGCGTATCTCCATACGATCGTCGCGATGGACTTTGCGTTTCCGCTGCGCGACATTGACTACGGGCCGTTCTACTTTGATTGCTTTGACTGGACGATCCAACTCAAGCTGGAAATGCAGCAGAACAGTCATTTTCGGTACGACTCGATCCTCTCTCCATCCTCATTTCACAACTGGAGCAGAATGAGTGTCGGCGATTGCGCACTCGCTGTCTGTTCTGTCAACAACGTCTGGGCGACTCTCCGCGGTCGGTTCCTCTGGCTCAACGTAGTCGTCGTTGTCTTTGCACTCGCGTATTTTGTCTTGATCGGCCGAAGCCTCGGACGCACGTGGTTGCGGTGGACAACCGACTCGACGTCATCCGTCGTTCATGCTCTCTTTTTGTAGGATTGCCAGAGCAAAGCAGCGCCACGTATGGCACGACATGCCTCTCCACGTCAAACTCGGCTTGATCAATCTCCAGTAAGCTAGCTCTCCACGTCGTCCATCTCAACGTCGTCTCAATGTTGTCGTAGCCATCTCCTCCTTGCAGTCACGCTGCTCTTGCTCATTTACAATGCGACTTGGAACATTTCGAGCGTCGTCGTGCACATTCCGCTTAGTTTTTGGCATCGATTCGTCCAAGCGATCGTCTGCGCGCATCGTCAGCTCATCCTCGCTGAACCTTGGACTTTTCTAGGGCCCGCTCCTTCTCTGGGCGACGTTTGTCGGGTACCTCGAGCACAACCAGCGCTTCTACTCGATTGTCTTGACCCTCCGTGGCAGCATTCCCAAAGTGATGAGCTTTCTTGTACGTTTTCCATCGTGCGCTTTTGAGCTCTCAGCGAGTGTTGTCGTAGGTCGGCGTGTCACCCATCTTCTTTGGCTATGCCATCTTTGGCTCGATTGTCTTTGGCTACCGCGTCGATCGCTTTGGTGGCATCCAGGTACACGTGGCCGCGGCCCTCCATCGTCCTTTTTCGAAAGCTTATCGAGTTGTAGCAATCGTGCATTACTCTGTTTGCCATCATGAACGGCGACGTCATTCTCGAGACGTTTGCGTCGCTCTCGCGTGATTTCCCGCTTCTCGGCGCGGTAATTTCCACGAAATCTCACCATGCTGACGACGCTGTTGCTGCTGCTGTTGTAGGCATATTTGTACTCGTTCATCGCGCTTTTCATCTACGTCGTGCTCAATATCTTTATCGCAATCGTCGAGGAAGCGTTCTTTGCCACGCGATCCCATACGCGGGCTCTGGACAAGCTTAGCTATAGCCTGGTACGGCCATTTCAAAGTGTCCGTCTCATGCTGTCGTCTTGTCTAGTTTCCTCAGGTGGAACCGATCGAGCAATGAGATAATGTACACTTGGAAGATTTATCAATCGCCTAACACCTCTGTAGCAAGCGTTTGCACGTCTTCTTCGACTGTCGCGATGTGTTTGTGGAGGGAGACGCACTGTTCCTGAAGCGTCGCGACGTTGCCGCGCTGGACGTTCAAGCATTTCGACAGCCGCTCGATTTCGTCGTTGGCCGCTTTGAGTTTCTTGTCATGGTCCGTCTGTGCGACTTGCATCTCATGCGTCAACTTCTTCTCCAGCTCGTCCATCATTCGCAAAAGCAACGCTTTGTCCTGCTTGTGCCGCTCTTCCATCTCCCGAAGAATCTCGTGGTGTTTCGAGCATGTCGTATTGAGCTCTGCGATTTGATCTCGAACGCTCACCCTCGTGCCGTTGCCAGAATGACATCTCGCGCCGATCCGTGAATTTTGCCGCGCCAAATCGCCACCGCGCGGCAGTTCGTCGTCTTCCGACAAGTCGCGCAAGTCGTCTCGTTCCTTTGCATTGCCAGCGACGACGCGCATGATGGATATAGGTCGGGAATTTCCAAAAATGGCACTCTGACCTCCATTTAGCGTCCAAGATGGCGTGCCGTCGTCGTCGTGTAACGCTTCAACTGCTCCCACTCAAATGCAGCGTCAAGCCGATTCGTCGCAAGTCTTACGATTGCGGCGGTAAATCCTCCGCTTCGAAGGTGCTCCGTGCTTTCGGCGGCGGTGGTTCTCCAATTGAAGCTCCGACTTCAACACTTGCAAACAGCCGCAGTGGTTGCAGAGACGCCAGACGTTGAACTTGCCCGAGCGACGGAGTTGGCGCATGCCGAGGTATCGATGCTTGAAGAACGTCTTCCAGTCGTGAGAGAACTCTGTAGGATGCTCGCACACGACGGTCGGCCAGTGCTTTTGATGCAGCTGTTGCCAAAGCCAAGGTTCATGAGAGATATCACGGAAGACGCGGCAGACGGACGCAAGGCGACAGAGCCGCTTGCAGCTCAAAAACGAAAAGATATGCTTGAGGGCGTCCGGATCCAAATGAAGATTGACAGCCACCGTGGGCGGCGGACATGCCGGTGGCGTCCATCGTTGATTCAGTGCTGCAATGAGAGGAATGCGATGGAAACGAATGGCTTCAAGCGTGCGAAGATGCAGCGGCGTGGGTGCAAACGGCATCGAATCCAGCCACGCGACGTCGGTCATCGTTTCAAACTCGAGTTCATGCATGAGCCGCGCGACGTCTGGCTTGGAAATGTTGCAACACGTCGGCAGAGCGTACGCTACGAGCGACGGCGGGAGCTTGTTGAGCGCTTCTTTGACCTCTGGCGAGATGGCGGCAAGCGGCACGGCGACGCGGCGATGGCTCGCAATGTACAAAGCGCCAAAGAGACCATCGTATTTGGCCAGAGATGGCTCATGGAGCAGCGAGTCGATGAGTTCCACGACGGTGTCGACGGCAATACACGTCGTGTGGGCGCAGAAACCGACGAGAAAGTTGAAATGTGCCGGTGAGTCTGCCGCGACCATCTCGTCAAACAAATCGCCGCAGAGATCAAGCGCGAACGACGACGAGACCGTGCATGCCAATTGCGCGACGAGCGGCGCGCCAATCGATGCGCTATGTCCAAGCACGGACTTCTTGGCGACGTCCAAGGCAGTACACGACGACGGCGATTTAAATGGAACCTCCTGGAAGAAGCGCAAGATGCGGCTGAGCAGTTCGTCGCGGAACGGCACGCCCGTTGGATCTGTCCAGTCCATCTTCAGCACGGCACCGAGCACCGCGGCGACAAGCGCGGCGGATCCAGTCGACGGACAACATGGCACGAGATGGAGCAGGTGATGGATGGCAGGTAGCGCGCATTGAACTCGAGCTGCCACAAGCGCCAATAGATCCGAAGACGACACAAGCTCCCGAGACAACGCTGGAACTTCCGTCAAGAGCGACGCGATGGCCGGCGCGAGGCATTCCCATCGCTTGACACATCGTTGACTCGACAGCGGAGCTTGTCCGCGCGTCCATCGGCATATTTTGACGACTCGTCCTTTGTCATCCCGGCACGGAGCGAGCAATGGATCCAAAAGTGCATGGAACACTTGAACCTGCGCATGTGGCGGCGCTTGAGGAAGCAGTGCGGCGCGGACGAGGGTATCAGCAACGGCAGTCGTGACGCCAGTGAAGTTGGCGCTCGATGCACACCACACCGAGTGGCTCAAAACGGCGCGGACAAAGCTCTCGTCTTCGTCGTGGACCAAAGCATCCAATTGCACATGAAGCGCATGCCAATCTGGTGTTTCTTTCACGCAGATCTGTCTTGAAAGGCGTCCAAGAAGCGCATCCAATGCGTCCGCTGCCGCCGCGGCATGTCTTGGAATATCCATTCGTGCCATCGCCAAAGTCTGATTGGCCATTCATTTTCGGTCATTTCCGAATTTGCATCGTTGCAGACAAGAAGAGCGCCGCCGAGAGAAAGGACGACAACGACGACGACGATGGCGGACGGAGATATAAACCAAGCGGTCAACAAGATGATGGAGAGCCTTGATAAGTCGACGTTCCGTCCCATGCAGGTATGCATCTGTCGGCATCTTTTTGTCGGCGGCGACAGCGGTTTGAATGACCTTGTCGTAGAAAAATGGTTATGTGTGCAGCGTGAAATGCTTTGACAACAAGGATTGCAGCGCGGAACAACTCCAAGCATGCATTCAACGATGCCAGGAACCCGTCGCGCAAGTGCAAAACTATCTCAACCAGGAATTGTCGAGCTTCCAAGTAGGAAACGCCACACACCCATGTGTTCGTCTCATGTGTGTCTCCTTGTAGAATCGTCTGCAACGATGTGCGATGGACTGTCAAGATCGCGCGCAAGATGGGTTGTCCGCACGACCCTCTGAATCGGAGATTGCATCGGCGCAGAGCAACATGGAGAAATGCGTGTCCAAGTGCGTGGATTCGCATATCAAGTTGCTCCCCGCGTTGAAGAAACGCATTGAAGAAGCGACATCGTCGATCGTTTAGGCATCATCGTTATACGACACGAGTCAACTTGTCGATGCTTTCTTTCGTGGCTTGGATCTGCTCGTCGCGCTTTCGCCGCCGCTCGGCTCGAAGCGCATCGCGGCGCTTGAGAAAGTAATCGTACGTGCCATACCCGACACACGATAAGTAGATGTGAAATGCCAGCAGCGTCGAGTACATGACAAGACACGGCACCGACAAGACCGCGCAAACGATAAAGCCGCTCTACATATCCAACCAACGTGAGGAACCAACTGCCCATGAAGCGACGAAAAAGACGTACATGCGCCAGAAGAGACGGCGACATCGAGTCGCGGCGCCATTCGATCGCATAGACGGACACGACGGCTTGGATGGAGAAGACGACGACGCCGCACATGGCAATCGTGAAGAATTGCGCGTAGTTTCGTTGCCCGATGCATGTGTTCAACCTACAACGAGATGAAGATACGGAAAGATGGACACGACGACGTACCATGTGCAATGATGATCCATGCCTGGCACACTCTTGCGGCAGACGGCGCAGTAGCGCGTCTTTTCCCATCGTGGGCCGCGTAGCGTCATGCCGAGCCATGACGACGGCGAGGACGAGACGTCGCCTGGATTGCACGTTTCGCACGAGATCCACGCACAGAGCAAGAGTCCATTCACAGCGACGTGGACGCAGAGCACGATCCACGTCCATATCTATCGAGCATGAGCCATGGAACAACATATCGTCGGCGACGGCAGGATGTACCTCGACGTGGGTGGTGTCGACGACGAGACAGCCCATGCTTGTGAAGAACGCCGCGCCACTCAAGACATGGCCGCCGCACGAGATAAACTGATCTCGCGAGTACGGCGCGTCGAGACCGGACTCGCGCGGCGGACGCTTGGCTGTGGCGTTGGATGGAGAGTCGTCTCCAGCAGTGTCATCATGCGACGACGATCGCTTCTTGGACGGCGGCGACAGCGGCTGTTTCATCTCGTCGCCCATGCTGTTGCCGGGTTGATTTTTCGAACATGTTGGCTGTGTGGTTGTGCCATCCGGATAAGGCTCGACGCCTTCATGAATTTTTATCTTGATCTTTGTATACATTCCCTCGCCAAGTACGAATTATCCGGATAATCACCACAAAAGGCATAATGCAACCCCACATTAAAGCTGTGACCTACGAGACATTGATAGCAGATCTATGATTGAGCATATTGCATTTACTCTATGGAATGGATTGTTGGCGCCAAAGCTGGCTTGCAAGGTGGAAGATAAAGCTCAAGTTCGTGGAAGGAAGTTTTCAGGTGGAGATAAAAATATACCTCTAAAATTTTATATTTAAACTCTTATAAATTGATAAATCTCTTAGATTAAATATGTATGATTTCATAGAGGTATTGCAATTCCAGTTCGAAATAATTGGTTTTATTGGAAGATGGGGTCAAGCGACAAGAAGAAGCGCAAGGATCGACATGACGACGTGGACGACGACCGACGAGAGCGCAAGAAGGACAAGAAAGCAGCCAAGATTGCAAAGCAGATGGGGTACTCGAACGAACAGAATCCATTCAACGACTCCAAGTTGACCGAGAAGTTTGTCTGGCATAAGAATCTCACACGAGAAAAAGAGCGCCAAGCGTCGGACGATGTGCGCGAAGATCTTGTGCGGGAAATCGTCAAGGTCCGCAAGCGCCGCGACGAGCGCGAAGCAGAGTACGATGAACTGAATCGACTCCGCGAAGAAGAGCGACGCATGATGGAATCGTCGTCGTTTGAAGATTGGCAACAAAAGGAAGAAGAGTTCCACTTGAGTCAGGCGCGCGTGCGATCCCATATACGCATCCGAGAAGGAAGAGAAAAGCCAGTGGACCTGCTCGCCAAGAACCTCATGCTCACGTCCAAGTCTGCTGTCGCGATGATCGACCCGACGAAAGCCGTCGATGACACACTTGCTCAGCTGAAACATGCACAAGTTGAACTTCGACCGCCGGAGACGCTGCTCGCAAATTTAGATCCAAAAGCGCTGAGCGAGCTCAAAGACGAGATTCAAGTCTACATGGAACTCGAAGGACGCAAAGGCGAGCATTTCGAATTCTGGAAGCTGCTCCATGTGCTTTGCACGTATGAGATTAGTCGCCATCACAAGCAACACAGCGGCCGCGGGGCAGTTCATCGAGACGTTGAAGCATCGATCCATGAAATGCTTGAAGGAAAGTCTCCATCGGAGCTCGGAGACTTGAAATCGGAGATTGAGGAGACGATTTCCAGTGGCGCGAGTGGCATCGATGTCGAGTACTACGAACATGTGCTGCAGGAGATCCAAGTATACCAAGCCAAAGCGCGGCTCCGCGAGATTCACAACTCGCATATTCAAAAGCTGGCGGACCGCATCAAGCAACAGGAAGAGAATGCCGCATACCGACAATCGCAGGCCAAGAAATCGACAGATTCGTCCACCCCGGCTTCTTCACGCAGTGAGGACGACATTGCTGATGACAACAGCCGAGAAGCACTCGCGATGATGGAAATGGAGAAAGAAAAGGGCATGGAAGACGAAGAGGAAGAGTTTGTGGACCAGGAAATCGTGGCTTCGCGACAACCTCCAGCATGGAGCAACAAGTACCGACCGCGCAAGCCTCGGTTCTTCAATCGCGTCAAGACTGGTTACGACTGGAACAAGTACAATCAAACGCACTACGACGACGACAACCCGCCGCCAAAGATCGTCCAAGGATACAAGTTCACCATCTTCTACCCCGACTTGATTGACAAAAATGTGGCACCAAAGTACACGTTCGAAGCTGCAGACTCGCCAGAGTTTTGCATCTTGCGATTCCATGCGGGCCCTCCTTACTTGGACATTGCGTTCAAAGTAGTCAACCTCGAGTGGGAGTTTTCACACAAACGCGGCTTCAAATGCGTCTTCGAGCGCGGCATTCTTCATCTCCATTTCAATTTCAAGCGACATCGGTACCGCCGGTAATAGATATATTTGTAACAAGATTTTCTCGAAGCGATCTTTCTCTTCATTCTTGAAAAAAAGCACAAAACGTTGGGAGAACAATTGATGAAGCAGCGGAGGAAACGGTGCTTGACGCTGGAAATTGCGCAGGACAACGACGAGAACTGCCTTGGAACGAAGACACAAGACGACAATGCATGGTGGAAGAGCGAGTACACACTGCCTCCATCAGGACATCTTGGTGCACACAATACGATCCAGCCAAAAAACAAACATGACGATCGTCTACCGCTGTTTCCAGACACGAAGATTCAAATCGACCCAGAGATTGAGATTCAAGTGACCACGGCGACGTCGACAACGCCACAGTCTTCAGCCAACAAGCGAAGAAGAATGTCCAAAGATCGCGACTTGGCGATCGTCTTGCGTCGGCTTGACCATGCTAATTAAATCAATTCAATCATGCTTCTTCACGCTATTTGAGGTTGGCAGTTTCAACAGGACAGCATGGAGGCGGCGGCGTACCGAGATTGGTCGGCCGCGAGTGTGTTTGGTCCGACGAAAAAGCTTCCAAAGAGACCATTGCCACAAAGCAACCAGGAGCTTCAAAATGAACTGCCGCGACCTAAAACACCTCGAAAACTTAGACAGGACTTGCACGAAGCCGCGGCCTTGATTCAGAAAACCATGCATCTCCGCCTTCTTCGTCAACGATCTCTTCGTGCCACTCAAGAAGTTGACATGGTTATGGAAACACTTCGAAAAATCAGTGTCGAGACGATTCAAAGGAACTATCGATGTCATCAAACCTGTCAAAAACAAAAGCGCCGGGGCAAGCTGATGCTGTGGATAGCACAACATGGACAACGGCAGCAAAGTGCTCTTCAAAAATCGAGGCGTCGACGAAGCTGTGCGGCAGCTCAGATCCAACGATGGTGGCGCAAAACGATGAGATCAGTTTGGGCTACTATCAAGATCCAAAGTCACATTAGAAAGTACATCGCACGGAAGCACCTTCTCGTCTCCAAGCAGCGCAGAACTGGAGCCGGACAAATTGTCAACTGGTACCATCAATGTCTTAGAAGACAAGCCTTCAGCCGAATGACCGAATACACAAGACACTTGCAGACATTGCTCTTTCGGAAGCAAGCTACGCGGATTTTTTGGCGACTGCAAAAGTACGTCGTGCACCAGCGACAACTGAGAAATTCTTCATGCTTGACGATTCAACGTGTCTTCCGTGGCATGCGTGGTCGACGAATTGCAAACGACATTCGAAAGCGTCGTTTCCAGTGTACAAACTGTGGCTTGATCGAGCCAGGAGGTATTTACTGCAAGCGGTGTGGGCGGCCCAAAGGAACTGTGCGGCGCAAAACTATGCCTCAGCTTCCAACAAGTCCCCGTCTTGAATTAGGTCCAGTGACAACAACACGAATGGTTCCAATACCGCCTCCTCGTCGGCGAGACTCGGACAAATCTATCAAACTCGTGGACGAGACCAGACGGCGTGCGTTGGTAATCGATGGATCTAGCGATTGCCGTGGTGACAAGGCTCTTCGCATGATGACGCACCGCTTGCACCAAAGTGGCAAATTCCGCAATGGGTCAAGTTGAAGTGGTTGGCCTTTCTCGAATATTTTTTTAAAATTTTGGAAATGCATACAAAAATCAAGTTAAATTATTAAAGTTGAAGTGAAACACGAATTAAATTACGCGCCAAACCTCATTTTGCAACTTGCAGCGTCGAGCACAAATGCGACTCGGACAAGCGGTCGCGTTCTTGGTGCAATCCGCAACGGCATGCACAGTTATCATCACGGGGAGAAATGCAACGAAGAATGGATCGGTTTTCGTCGCCCATACTGAAGACACGGGTGTTGGTGCTATGGATTTGCGATTGGTGCGCGTCCCGGCGATGGATCACCTGCCCGGGTCGATGAGAAGTATTTACTCGTATGGACGATCGGGATATCCACGTATTGTATCCAACGAACGTGGCGAGTGGTACAAACCTGTGGATGAACAAACGCTGTCGACACCGCTTGGTTACGTACCTCAAGTTCCCCACACGTACGCTTACTTTGACCAAGATTACGGACTCATCAACGAGAAGCAAGTGAGCATTGGCGAGAGTTCATGCGGTGCTAAGACTGTTGGATGGGCATTGGGTCAACCTGGTGGAGAAAACTTGTTTTCCATCAATGAACTTACCAAAATTGCACTTGAGAGATGCGACAATGCAAAATGTGCTATCAAAACGATGGGCGAACTTGCAGTCCAATACGGGTTTTACAATGATTTCAACGGCAACCAGACTCATCCTGTCTACATGAGCTCTGGCGAAGCACTGGCTATCGGAGACAAGTATGAAGCGTGGATTTTTCACGTATTGACGGGTCCAAATCGTTCGAGTGCAGTTTGGGCCGCCCAGCGTGTGCCCGACTCACATGTTTGTGCGATTGCAAATGGATTCATTATTCGGGAAATGAATTTGAGCGACTCATCCAACTTCCTAGCCTCGGCAAATGTCCATACATTTGCTCAAGAAATGGGGTGGTGGGATCCTACGCATCCCTTCGACTTCACTGCAGCCTACGGCTACTCAAAAGAAGGCCCACTTCTTCCTCTATACGTTGGTCGCCGTGTTTGGCGCATCATGGATGTTTTTGCCCCTTCATTAAATTTCCGCGCTGACCTCGGCTTTTATCCAACCGTGCCGACATATCCTTTTTCAGCTCCACCGGATCACGCCGTTTCCATCATCGATGTGATTATGCTTCTTCGCGACCATTATGAAGGTACACCGTTTGATCTCACCCAAGGAATTGAAGCAGGGCCATGGGGAAATCCCAATCGTCACGGTGGTGACACCTATGGTGTTTCCGGTGGCTGGGAGCGAGCCATCTCGCTGAGTCGAACAGTGTACAGTTTCATACACGAGACAAATGCAGCCGCTTCACCATCAATTGGTGGCGTGACTTGGTTTGCCCTTGGTGCTCCTCATGCCTCCGTCTTTGTGCCATTTTCTTGTATGCAAGAAGAAGTTCCACCGGCTTACACGAACGTACTTCAAAGCGTATATGATCCAGCGGCAGCCTGGTGGGCATTCAACTTGGTCAACAATTGGCTTGAACTACGCTTCAACGTCATTTATCCTGAAGTGCTAGCCAAGATGGAAGTTCTTCAAGACGCTGCGATCGCACGATTTGAGGCCATCAAATCCAAAGACCTTGATCCAACCACCGATTTCAATTCATTTGCTGCATTTGTCGTCGATCAATGGCGAGCCTTTGGATGGCATCTCGTGAGCAAATACAACAGCGGCACGGTCGTGACAGGCGAAGACGTTGGTGGTCAAGTCGCTACACCGTATCCAAAATGGTGGCTTCAAGTCACAAGTTTCTCGATGTGGCCAGGCAAGAGCCTCCATGTGCCGATTGAACTTGATGCTGAAAAAGATGCCCACCAAGACGTACTCGAGATCACTGCTTGCCTTGCAGTTGTGTCTTTGGCTGGTCTTGTCGCGATCGCTTTAGTCCTCTCTGGGCATCGCCACCACCACGGCTACATCCAGTTGGACTGAAGATATGCATGATCATCAATTCAATGCAGTCGCAATAGGTCGGTGACAGCCACCCTCTCAATGCACTCAACAGTTGATGTAGGTTTTCGAGGATATCCATGGCCATTTCAACACGAATCTTCTTCATGATATGCTCAGAACTCTTGCATTTGTTTGGAATTGTTGGCAGCTGGGCAAGGTTTCCATCCTGTCATTTGCACTGATCTATCCTTGTCCCTGCCGCCAAATCCCTTTGGCCGGATAATGAACCGGAAGACTACCCGCCAAATCATTGACAATTTTGCAGGGTCGCTATCCAACAAGACGGCCATGGCAGACGACAAGCCAACACGATTTGAAGAAACATTGACATTCGAATCGCTCCGCGCAAAAGTCGCTCATTTTGCCGAAGAGCGCGAATGGACAAAGGCAAAATCTTTGTAACTTTGGTGTGACTGATATGTTCACTTGTAGTTCCATACACCACGTAATTTGCTTCTTGCCATGACGGGAGAAGTTGGTGAAGTCTGTGAATGTTTTCAATGGCGAGGCGACCACGACCAAGATGTCGACAGTGCGAAAATCGCATTGCATACGATTTAATCCTTTGACATTAGAGTGGAGTGCGGAAGACAAGGAGCATCTTGGAGAAGAACTGAGCGACGTTCTCATCTACCTCATTCGTTTAGCAGGTCAGTGCGTCCTTCGAACCTTCCTTAATTTTTCATGCAGACCGATGCAATGTTGACTTGCCAGCCGCCGCGTTGCGCAAGATTGAGAAGAACGCCGTGAAATACCCCGTGGATCTTGTGCGCCATCTTGCTATTTCATCTCATGACCTTGTTATATAGGCCAAAGGATCGTCCAAGAAGTACACAGAGTATCAATCGTAACACAAGACGATTGCTTCAATTGCATCTTGCTGTCCAGTTGTCTGTCAAGGATTTCGTCGCAAGCTTCAATCTACTCGAAAATGAGCACAACTTCGAACTTTTTCTTCCTTGAACCGGCTCAACTTCGATCCGAGCGGTTCTCGACAATGCATGACTTTATTTCAATGCCATCGCTTATGACATTCTCTGATGATCGCGTTCCGATCGCTTGGACTGAAAGATGCCGATGGTCGACACCTCCAACTTCTTGGACTGTAAGTGGTTAACTTATCGATCAAAGGTAGATGGAGATTTTCAAGGATACCCATGACGATTCTAACATGAATCTACCAGTCAGTTGTGGAATACCTATGGCTTGTGCGACGACGAAAGATGAGGACCAAGGAGCATCCATGTCCTCGCGCCAAATTGGCCGGATAATGCACCGGAAACTTGCCGCATTTCAGAAGGTGGCACTTTTTGAAAGGACAGCCATGACCGACAGCAAGCCGACGCCATTTGAAGAAACGTTGACATTGGAATCGCTGCGTGCTAAAATTGCTGCTTTCTCCGAAGCGCGCAATTGGATCGACGTATGCTCCTTGCTCTTGTGGAATGGCATCTGATCTTGGAGTGAGTAGGGCCACACACCGCGCAATTTGCTTCTTGCCATGACGGGAGAAGTTGGTGAAGTCTGTGAATGCTTTCAATGGCGAGGTGACCACGATCAAGATGTCGACAGTGCGAAAATCTCGTTGCATACGATTTTATCCTTTCACAATAGAGTGGAGCGCGGAAGACAATGAGCATCTTGGAGAAGAACTGAGCGACGTTCTCATCTACCTCATTCGTTTAGCAGGTCTGTGCGTCCTTCGAACTTTCCTTAATTTTTCATGCAGACCGATGCAATGTTGACTTACCAACCGCCGCCCTGCGCAAGATTGAGAAGAATGCCGTGAAATACCCTGTGGATCTTGTGCGCCATCTTGCTCTTTCATCTCATGACCATGTTATAGGCCAAAGGATCGTCGAAAAAGTACACAGAATATCAATCGTAACACACAAGACGATTGCATCAATTGCATCTTACTGTCCGCTACACCTTCGTGCATATCGCCGCAAGAGATTCGTGCGCTTGTCATTGTCAACCGACTCGGATTTTAGTGGCACTTGGTATCCCGTCTTGCCGCGGATCGGCTCGACTTTGATCTCACCGAGCAATTCTGGACATTGTATCGCTCCTTCCCCAATCTTGGCGCATGTGTCCATGAGATCATACGCAATCGTCGAAGAGACGACCGAATCGTGTGCGTACTCTGGATGGCTTTGGACAAATCGACGCATCCACGTCGCTGCCGTTGGAAGTTCGCCCGTCGCGCGCTTGGCAATAAGCGCCAGGTACTTGTCAACAAGTGCGCGAGTCACGTCGTCGCACTCTATATGATCCAAGTAGGCGTTCACGAGCGGAATGAGACCTGGGTAATACGATCCCTTGCCAAGCATGATTTCGGCGATTGTCATGGACTCGTAGCTTTCGCTGCCATGGACACAGTCGCTATCATCGTCTTCAGGCGGCGCGAGATGGCGGCGAAAGTAAAATTGTTCGTCCACGGCGGCATTGATGCGATGGGCGATTTCCATGTTGGCATTCACTTTCGAGAGCGGCACGTACAAATTCAAATCGAACGCAAGGATCACTCGCGACACCAACGCAATAAAGACACTGAAAGCCGCGTTCTCAAAGTCCGTCAGCTGAATTTCCATCGAGCGGAATTCCGTGCGCCATCCAATGTGTACATTGGGCGCATCCGACGACGTCGTCGCTGGAGGTGGCGGCGGTGGCTTCCATCGAACAGTTTGCCAATTGGTCGATTGAATATTCTCAAAGTGGTCCGTCGCGGTCTTGTTGTCAAGATGCAAACGCTGTTCAAAGATGACAAGAGGATCGCGGATGAAGAGATGCGCAATGTGTTTGGCCAATATGTCGTCGACGCCATTGGCGACGAGCGTCGCGTACGATTCCTCGTCGTATGGGATCTCCACGTCGTTGTAGTGCTCCAAGTTGGCTGCCGAGTCTTCGCCATGCTTGTGGTTGCAAATGAACGCCGAAATGCCTTCGTAGCGCGACTTGGGAAGACGTTTGACGCCATTTCCAGCCATCTTCACGTACGATTCCGGCGCTGATTCAGGCGGGACAAGACCCATTTCTTGCGGCGTGCGGTCATCGACCGATGCTGCAATTGTAGCCCAACGGACATCCGTGTCAGCAAGACGGCCTTTGAGAATTGGCGTCGCGGCAGTCAACGCAAGCATGATGGGCGAAAGCACACCAAGATGGTCGTACAGGTGCCGCGACTCGCCAATGTTCTTGGCCTGGAATGTTACTTGGAGACAACACATGCCCATGCCAAATGCCATCGCGTCCATGTGGATAAACCCTGGATATGGCTCGACGTGCTCGAGTTTGGCATGCGAAAACGACGAGTGGCGTCGAGTGACTGGAGGGAAATCCGTTGGCGACGGCGGCAGGACTGCACTACTTGCCGCGTTTTTTTTCTTGTCAGGACTCAATGGAAGAAGCGACGGACGCGCATGTTCAGCCACCCATGCAGCTTCATTGTCGAGCATTTTGTTCGTGAAGGCATCTTTATAGAGCGGTACGCGGATGTCAATCGTACGGGTTCGTCGCTTGCGTATATTGGCCGTCAGCGTGCCGAATCGAGGATGGGGATTGATGATCATGTCGCTTATGTACGCCGACTTGGCAATCGGTCCGTTTGGTAACGACGGCGGCACCGTGAAATCACCGACACCCAAGAGTGGAAACGCCGTCACGGTCGGACAAATCTCATTGTCCTTGAGCACGGAGAGAAGCCGTGCTCGACGAAGACGCATGCTTGGCTCGACGCGGCGCAAGTCGGACGAAAACCCGCCATACGGCATGCTTGGAGTTGCTTCGACCATCCAGGCTCCATACTCGGGGACCCAGTTGCATCCTTCTTCGATATGATCTTCACGGTGGAATTTCTTCTCTTTTTCCAACAGTTCATGGAGGATGTCCGTCGCGCGGAGCGAGATCTTGACCGTTTTCGAGTGTGGATCCATGACAAAGATGCCGTATTCCAGTTCGTCGCCCCACTTGAGCACATCTCCACCAATGTCTTTCACGCGATGGTATGTTTCGAGGAATTGCAGAATACCGTTGCGACGGACATGATGGAGCCATTCCAGCGCAGATTCCCACGGAAGCGGCGTGCCCACCACGAGGAGTCCCATGACAGCGTGGCCGTTTTCGCGCTTTTTCGGAAATGCCATTGATCTCCACCGTTCGGATATCCCCGGAGATATCCTTCAATTTCATTAAATCACTTGAAATTTGTATGGAATCTCCCTGAAAATTGAATTTTATTATTTCGCTCGAGATTCTTCCAACGGATCACTCAATCTTGGCGATAGAACAATCATGGATGACAAGTAAGAACTGATTGCCTTTGGAAACGCGCCGACACCGCGCGTGGTGTGGATGCACTGCCTTGACAAGTGACTTGACCAACGTATCCATTGTCAGGGAAGATCGGAATATTTATTGGGTGGGGGACAAGATCGAGCGATTTCCACAAGTCGAGTCAACTTCGCCCTCGTCACGAAGAAGCAGCCAATACGCAGGCCAAAACGACAGCGTCATACGGAGCGAATCCCAATCGAAACAAAGCAACGAGCGGTGCCGAGACACTGGTGTGGATTGAGAGTATTCGCTTGGTCGAGACGAAGTTGATGACATGTCTGGCCGACAGGCCAGTCAGGATACTCTTCAAGCGAATTCGAAATGCACACTTTTCAAATGTCCTCCTTTCTAGTAGCACTGTAGTAGACTGTTGAAAACCAGTCAACTTTACCGTAAACTTTACCATTCTACTATTAGTAAGAATAGTATGTACTAGGACCTCTGCCAGGTCAGTTTTCAAAAAAGCGCGCGCAAATCAACCAACATGGATCGATGGAGCGCGGCTCTCGGTAGGTGCAATCTCGACTCAAGGAGAAGCGCTCATGTCGTTCTAGGGCTCTCAATGCAACTCTCCTCGTGCATCCTTCTCGCGTGCGTTTTCTTCTCCCAGGAATGGACCACTGCTCGACTGGGAATGGATGCATCGAATGTGACGCCAGGAAGCATCCATGTCGGCTTTTCTCCAAGGGTATATTGCATCGATTCCATGTGTTATCCCTACACCCTCACCCCATCGACAGACAACAACGGCACAGACGCCACGATTCAACGATATGTTGTCGCATCATGGTGTGGAGGCGCCGTATTGCGACGGCGTGATATCGTCGGCCTCGTGCAACAGACGATCGATCGAGAAACATGCATGCTTGCGATGGCGGCATGCAATTATACTGTCCTTTTTCTGGTCGTCGTCTCCATCGTCACACTCTCAATGACTTGCCTCTGCCTGACGTACTGGAAACATGAACATGGCGTTGGTTGTGTCATCTTTGGCCTTGCCGTCGTGAACATTGTCACGCACAGTGTCGTGGCTGTGACGTGGATCCTGTTCACACATACCTCTTTTCCAACGACAGCGTCAGCGCTTTCACCCAATCCATCTATTGCCACGCTCTCTGTCTCATTGGCACCTCCAGCCATCCTCTTGCTCGTAAACAGTCTCGTCATACTCCCTGCGACATTGTGCTTCATTAGCTATTTAACGCAGAGTCAGCGGCGGCATTCCATCTATCGTCTGACGCTCCGACACCTCGCCAAGCATCCCCTCGACTGTCCAGCTTCCTACGCTTGACTTTTGTCCTTTCTATCCAGCAAACTTATGCCGATATGACTTTTAATTGGTAAAAATAGAAATGAAAAATCCAATTAAAATTTAATTTTATCCCGTCATATGAAATCTAAGCACAGGATTTGTCCCTTCCAAGCTGGACTTTCGGAATATATATTTCTCCTCTTTGCCGCCATATTGATTTGGCTTGGAATACACATGGCGTCATATGCTTGGAATTCATCAGAGAGAGCTATAAAGTTGTTATCGGCAAACTTAATCTCCAATCACAGTCGATGAGATATGATAGGGAAGTGATCTTCCCCACATCCCAACCACAATGTTGGCATGAGGACATTTTTCTCATTTGAACCGAAAACCACCTTGTTTGGTGGAAACTTCACCCTCTTTCTAATTCTGGATTACATACACCGCCGTCCAAAAAAGCCTCACAGCCTGCATCCTGCCGCAGGATGCATGTGCGTGCTTCCAGGACAAGCTCCAAAGCCTTCTTCGCCCTGCTCGAGAACGGACGGAGCCAACCTTTTTCGCTGGCATTTCGAGACCATTTTTTTCACCGCTGGGTATAGTTTGCACCCAATCCTGTAAAAAAAAGATCCAAACAGAGACGCAATTTACGACACGATTTGGACTTTGTACACTGAATTTCATATAAAACGAGATGAAACTTGAATATTCCCTGTGATTACGACGATGACGACGTTCCTCGTTTTGAAAAAAAAATCGGTGGTTCCAGATCCTTCTTGTTCTGAAAGGAGGGGCAAGATGCACCTCTTGACGAGAGCTCCACCCCCTCTGTGTGTGAGTTTTTGTTTTGGCTGGCCGTGTGCAACGCCCTTGTGTTTCGTCAGTTCGTCAAGCGAGGGATGGGTGTCATACAAATTCCAAGTTTAATTACAAACGAAATTGACATTTGAAACGTGTGAGATATTCTTCCACCGTTCTTTCTACTGTATATCGAACGAGGTCGACGATGGCCACTTCAACCATTACATGCACCGAGACCCAAAAAGACACGACACGGCGGCGGTTCCGCGACGCTCCAAGCGTCTCTCGCTAACGTCAAACCAACGCAGTAGGAAGATGGAAGAAGAGTGTGGAGAAATATATAGATTACATTCGTGGTGGGGGGGCTAATTCGGGTGTGGCTAAACTACGGTAAGACAACTACACTGTAAATACTTAGGACGAGGTCGACGACGACGGAGTGGACTTGGCTTGTTGGGCCGCCTCTTCTTGCATCTCTCGGATATGTGCAGTACACATGCCGTTGCTCTTCTGCAGCTTTTTGCAGTCGGGCACCGTGCAGAGCTTGCCGCGGCGGTGGACTTCGCAATAGCCGCCACCACGATCCGTGCGTGTGCAGTTTTCTTCGTGGCAGCTTCGGAAACCACCGTGCGTGGCGCAGAAGCTACCGCGCTGGGCACCCTTCATGCACCCCGCGGCTTCGCATCGACGACCACCGCCGTGGGATCGGCAGTAGCCTCGGCCTTGACTGCTCTTCATGCAACCTTCGGCTTTGCAACGGGAACCACCGCCATGAGCTTTGCAGAGACCTTGAGATTGAGCCGCGTTGGTGCAGTTTTCATGGCTGCAACGCTTGCCACCGCCGTGACCGATGCAGAACTCGCCGTTTTGAGCACCCTTGCCGCAACCTTCAACGGAGCACTTGCGACCACCGCCATGCGCTTTGCAGAGACCCTTGGAGCGAATGCGCTTGGTGCAATGGGGGATGCGGCAGATACCCTTGGGAGTACCAGATCCGTTGTAAGGCGTGCCGCAGGAGGAGTAGGGGGTGCCACACGAAGAGTAAGGAGTGCCACAGGTGGAATAAGGCGTGCCACAAGTCGAGTAGGGAGTGCCGCATGTCGAGTATGGCGTGCCGCAAGTCGAGTAAGGCGTGCCGCAGTTGGAGTACGGAGTGGCCGCTGGGTTGTACATTTGTTCCGATCGCACGAGGAATGGCGACTCGAGCTTGACCATCGGCGTCGTGGCTACAGGGAGGACATCCAACGAAGGACGCATCATGAGTTTGGGTTTCTCCAAAGGCGCGACGGAAGGTCGTTGTGGGATAGCATTCTGTGGCGTCGTGACCGACGTGGCGGCGGCCATTGGGATTTGGAAGAAGCAGTCTTGGGCCGCCTGGGTTTGTTGTTCCATGAGCAACGTGTCGCCCAAAAAGAGGATTTCGTCCATCGAGAAGATATCCATCTTGTGTGCGTTGAGACCTTGGGCGCAAGTTATGAAGTGCTCTTGGAAGAATGCTCCATCCGACGACTCTGGATATTCACCATTACGTTACATGCCAGCTGGGTTGGCCCACCACGTGGTGCGGCAGAAAGTATCTCCACAGAACGATTGGCCATATCAACATAACACACTCGTGCCCTGACGCTGGCGCCATCCGTATCACATAAGCCACTCGCCGTCAGAAGGCAAGCCAGCCATGTAAATCCAGTCGCCGCCGCGGTCGTCCTGCACTCATTTGGCGCGCCACGAATCCATGGGTCGTACAGTGGGAACTTAGCTCCCAACGACATTCCACATACTGTAGATTGTATACAGGAAATAGCCTCACGTGGGGAAAAATGCCTTCCTATTCAAAGCCTGACGAGGATTTTTCCTACTGGAGATTGGGATTTGTCCCATTGCAGTGCAGATGAGATTGAACAAATCTCGCGCGCATTTTCGAAAGAACGGGGCGGCGCTTCCGTGAATTAAGTCGACGAGGCGAACCATGGATGCTGTAGCGCTTCCTCGGCGGAGAAACGTTTCGAAGGTTGCTTGGACAAGATGTTCTCGAGGAGAGATTTGGCTATGGAGGCACATGAGCTGCAAAATGAACGAGGGGTGTTGACGTGCCTTCTGCAGATATCGTGTCGTCCAGATTGATCTCGGCATGCAACGTTTTCTGGATGATCTCGTTCTTCGTTTTGCCGTGGAATGGAAGACCCCCGCACAAGAGAAGATACATGATCACCCCGAGCGACCACACGTCAGCCTCTTTGCCATACCCCACGAGCGAGAGCACTTCAGGGGCAACGTAATTGAGAGTCCCGCATGGCATCTTCATAATTTCGTGCGGGTAGACCAATTTGGACAAGCCAAAGTCGGCGATGCGGAGATCTGTCAGTTTGTCGCCACATAGAATGTTTTCTGCAACATTCAGCATCAAGATCGGCCAAGGGAGATATATATACCAGGTTTGATGTCGCGATGCACGATCCCCATCTCATGCAGATATGCAACACTTTCGAACAACGGTTTCATGACCATTCGGGATTCCGCTTCGGTATATCGCGACCGTCCAACAATCTTATTGAAGAGTTCGCCGCCCGTCAGAAGTTCCGTGACGATGTAAATGTGATGCTTGTTCTCAAACACGTCCTACGACGAGTGAACGATGAAGACAGGAAGCGAGCCAACCTGCAGACGAATGATGTGTGGATGGTTGACCAATTTCAAGATGGCAATCTCAGTGCGAAGCAATTCCTTCTCAGTCGCTCCCAGTTGAGTCTTGTCGATGATCTTGACAGCAAACAATTCGCCAGTGACAAGATGTGCGGCTTCACGAACGTGCGAGAAGCGCCCTTTGCCAAGTTCACGCCCCAGAGAGTAAAATTCTTCAATCGAGACCTTGCTGCTCGCGCGTTGGAGCTCAGCAACCCATTCTTCCCGTTCGCATTTGGTCCTTGCACAAAGTGATCGTTTCTCTTCCAAGGCACCGTTCTCGGTCGCAAGCTCGAATGGATAAAAGTCTTGCTTTTCCATAACGGGGTTGGACACAGGCTCGATGTACCGCCCTGAGACGAATATGACCCCTTTTGGCCTTGTGTCGTCTTTGGATCTACATCAAGCACGTTTCCATACTTGTCGAAGGCAATTTACGCGTAGTAGTAGAGAAAATTGCCTTGGAGGACATAATATCGCCGCTTCATTTGCTTCAGCCGAGTTCCTTTCTTCCACAAATATCCATCATGCGAAATCTCTTGAGCAAACGATTGTCGCGGTGTCAGACGGCGTGGCGATGCTGCAGCAAGATGCACTTTGTCGAATTCCTCGATAGCCTAAAAAATAATGTCACAGTCAAGCACTGGAAGAACTCCAAGAAAACTGACACGATCAATTGCTTCAATGACTGTCGGTGCATTCGTTGATGCTCTCGCCTAATACGTAGCTCGATTCTTGCCTGATGGACGAAACGGGAGTATGTCGCTGTACCTGAAGAAGAAACTCTCGTGTGTCATCACGTCTGCAAAGTGGTGAGACGATCACTTCAACTTGCCTCCATGTACTTACTTGATGTTGATGCTTGATGGAAACTGGAGGCGGCCTAGTGTGCCTTCCTTCTTGACGGGTGAGTGCGAATTACGTCGCTTGCCCCGCCTCTCCGCCTTGGTGGCTTTGTTCAAGTCCCTAAAGCGTGTCGTATAATTTTGCATAAGAGCTAAGAAATGGCATACTCGACGAGAGGCGACACGACAACACCAGGTTTTGGATATTGATAGTCTTCCAATGGTAAGATGCTCATGAGGAACTAACGATTGAGAGCCTAAGCGTTCAAAAGTAATATCGCCTAAGTACCTCTGAGATCATTGGCGTGCTATCGCACCACGCGAGGAACTCTTCAAATGTCATGCGCTCTTTTCCTCCTTTGACATGCGTGGTAAATGCATCCTGCACGAGTTGATCCAGATCGACTTGTTGAAATTCTTCCGATGTCTAATACAATTATTAGGACGACGCTCCTGGCAGTCAAGAAGTACTTGTAGCATATCTTTCCGCGATGGAATCTTTTTCATTCCTTTGAGCAAGATCATTGTCGACTGTGGAAACTGCCGAAGCATTGTCTTCATCTCGCGCTTCGAGATAGATCCCTTGCTAAAACAAATAATACGACGGGAGAAGGGCTAGCTTACTCAGAGACGTCATATAGGTCAAATATGAACTTAATCTTTTCGTTTCGGGATCCTCTAGGCAAAAGTAAAATACAAACTGGCGAGAAAGGACATACTTTGTCAAGATGGCCAATCCACCGACAAATTCATTGAACGAGATGGAATTCGATGCGTTCTTGTCAAAGAGAGTAAAGAGGCGCTCTGTGGCAAACACGAACGCATCAACTACATCGGTCGAGAGCAGTGGAAATCATACCTCCTAGCAAACCGGGCATTGGAAAGATCTTGAGAAAGTTCTCTTTGTCGACCGCTTTGTCGCCCGTCGCTTGAGTAATCCCACGGAACACTTCACGGAGAAGGTGAATTTCTGCATCTTCAAAGCGCTTGAGGGCCTCTTTCTCTTCGCCTGTCAACGCAAACACACCGCCGCCGCTCGCACTGTTTCCCATGGTTGGTAGATCTTAGCAATTGAATTGAAACCGACAAATGAGCATATTATCCGGACGACATGACGATTTATCCGGACAAGCAGATCCGGAAAAAGCTGGATTATTTATCCGGATTTTTTCCCAATCGATCACTGTCAACTTGATTCTTTCGAAGGCAAAATGCAAATCGAGACAAGTTGACCAGCACAATCTGGTCGAGGTCGCGTTCTTTTTGTATCACCAGCAGGCACCCGACGTAACACACGAGCGAGCGCAAAAGACTGGATTAGTCAATGGGATAGCTTACGAATCCAGCCACAAAATGTACGCTGACCATACGACGAGAGGAGGTGCCAACTTGCCAAATCTCCGTCGCATCTGGTCGCGACAACGAACTTGTGCGGTGCGTTCACGACCATGTGGAGGAGGCTACACGCGGTGGCAAGATCGATCAACCACCGCTTAGCTTGACACTCGTCCCATCTGGACGGCGTTGCGGAGTGCACCCGTCCAAGTTCAGACTGGTACGACATGTTTGCTTGCTCAACACCGCATATGGTCATGTGACGATCAGGATTAGACGCACATCAATCTTCACCACGATTCAGCTCGGTAATGATCGTCCGCTCCAACTTGAGTGTCCTTTCTTCATGGTTGTCGATACATAGAACGACGATTTTATTTCAAATGAGGGCACTACTTTACTGTAGCCCCAGCGTCTAATTTAGAATGATTTTTAAAAACATTCATCCGGATAATTATCCGGATACTAAGTCATCATTCTTCAGGATGACATGCAGGTATCCAACCCCTCCAATCTAATACATTGTGAAAATTAATACTTGCTTGTATATTATATTTAAGAGGTACCTTAATAGTGCATGATCGCATTTCTTTTGTGCAGGTTTCGCGGCAGTACTTGAACCACACGCTTCTTGCCCTAGAGGATATTTCCAAGTCGTCGACGACCTGTAACGAGGTCTCCTTGGTAGCCCACTAGTTAAGTACTAGGATGAGTGTCGATGTGGGCAGACGCGAGCCACAGAAAGGCGAGTTCTTCCGTATGGTCGTCCTCGGCAACAGCGCCAACGTTGGAGGTCCTTGATGAGCTTCATGTCGCCAAGACAAGAGGAATAAAACATTTAACGTTATTACGAAATAAACCAACCTAAAGCATGATGAATTAGTCGTATCAGATGAGAGTGGATCAATACCTCCAAACACCATGTGATCGCAGCATGCTCGGATCTTGTCGCTGCCATGACGGCCTTGAAGGTGTAGTCGCTGACGTCGGATAAGTCGTAGGAATTATCCATTGCTAGTGCGAAAAGGAAATGACTTTGAGAATACTTTGCTTGTAATGCTGGGGGGCCACAGTAAAGTGGTATACAAATTTTTATATTGTAAAAATGGATGGCTCTGGTTAGTTTGCTCTAATCCGGGTGCATACTTCGTTTTTGGCACTTTCCGGATATTATCCGTATAACTATATTAATGCCATCCTCCGGATAAATGGAAAATATTAACCGGATTATGTTGTCAAGGATTGAACCGGATAATTATCCGGATGAATGTTTTTAAAAATCATTCTAAATTAGACGCCAGGGCGACAGTAAAGTAGTGCCCAAATGAGTGAAGTGAAAATGGTGCATTTTTATATCATCACGTCATCCCAATGGCTTATTTATGCGCATTGGTCTTCTCCACGAATTCCAAGCACCACATCAGGGCATGAGAAATAGAGCCTACACCACGAGAGACATGAAAGATGGTCGGTCGCAAGCTCCATGCCGACACCGTCTTGCCACCACAGTTCATGCCAAACAAATGTATTTTTAAATGAAATTCATTTTTCTTCAAAAATAATTTTGTTTTTATTTTTAAATTTTCTCAAGAAGGGACAACTTGCGCGCGCAATTCGGGAGCCGTGGCTCAAGAAGGAAGAGGCATCATGAGAGAGAAGCGCGAAATGGATGGCACGAACAAGCCGCTCTTTAGTTTTGCGAAGATTGTTGCCGAAAATGCGTGTCTTCTTGTCAAACGCTCGTAACTGTTTGAGGGTTTCATATTGGAGTTGCCGCATGAGCTGGGACTTGGGCCGTGATCTCTCTACAAAATATCCATGGCTTCATGTAAATGCATCAACGCTCGAGGAATTTCGCGCGCCATTTGAATGGACCAAGCAGTCTCGTGATGAAGACGAGCGGAAGAAGCGTATGAAGAATGCGGGTCGGAAAGTGCTCGGCATGAATGTTGTGGAGCAGCAACAGCATCACGAAATTGCTCAAATCATACGAAGAGAGCCATCTCTAAAGCAAACCCCTACAGCAAAGCCAACCGGCGTGATACAAGAAAAGCCTTTTAAGCCGATTCTACAAGCTCCACAGATTTCTGTGAAGAAAACGCGAGACAAGAAATCCTCAGTGCAACATACACCAAAGATCTCTCAGTTGAATGTTCAAGTTGAGCAACTTGCAAAGGAGCTATCATATGCCAAAGCTGACGAAGAGGCTACAAAGGTATTTGCCCATTTATCGATTGGTCTCTATTGCATTATCATCTTAGCGAGCCCTCGACATGGAAATAGAGGCCCAGCGAGCCAAGTTGCCTCTTCAATTTCTCTTCGAGCACAATCTATCTGAATATTCGATGGAAAAAGGAGTCCAGTCCATTATTCATGTGTTATCTCAGCTTCAGGTATATTATGGATTTACTTTGCAATCCTAACATCGATCTGCCCAATAGTCTAAACTGCTCTTTGATGGTTTCGAGCGATGGAAGCACCACACGTGTGTCGATTCTATTCCGACTCATGAAACACTCATACTAATAGGGATATAATGCGACAAGCTGAAATTCACGAACAAATGTCAAGACGAATTCGTGAACGAGCTATTCTTCTATTGAATCGTGTCGCCTCTGATTGCTTATCTGGAAATATTCATCAAGCCTTCAGCAGGTCAGTTTAAGGCCGCTAGTCGAAGTCAAACACCTCATAGATGGGTACATGCGGTCAAGCAAAGCATTGCTCAAGAACGCCGAAGGGCTGCGATTATGATTCAAAAGCATGTGCGACGTCGTCGGTTCGTCATCTTTTATGAATTGTACGTTCGTGACGTTCAATACAGAGCTGTAGAACGAGTACGCTGTCGTCGAGCTGAAAAAGTTGCCCAGGATGCACGTGAAGCCAAGCAGCGGTCGATCGTATTGGCTTTTGAAATGTCAGGTCGACAGCATTCGTGGGCAATCCGAGAGCACGCCGTGAAAATTCGCGCGCGCCGAGCTCAAATTGCTGCAAAGCGCCAAGAGAGCGCCATAAACATTCAACGAACATTTCGAGGCTACTGTGCCCGGTGCTTCGTATCGAACCTTCTCCTCCAGAAACAGATTGAAGAGGCAAGAATTGCCGCAGAGCTCGAAGCGTACCGACGTCTTCTCGAGTCTAATTGCATTTTGCTCCAAAGCGTCGTGCGTATGTTTTTAACACGCCTTCGCCTCTTCAACCAACGTATGTCAAACAAAATTGCTTCCGATAGTGCGCTGACAATCCAAGTACGCGAAATGATTATAATGCGGTGTAAGCCTCTTGTTTAGATTGCATGGCGCCGAAAACAAGGAAAAACAGCTCTTGCGTCTCGTTTTGTAAAGCGTCGACTCTCAATGGCCGATAGAGCTGAACGAGACGCATTTCTTGCTCGCCAGAGAATGATCGCCGAATTAGAGCAACGCCGAGAAAACTGTGCTGTGATCATGCAACGACTAATTCGAGGATTTTTGGCTCGTCGTGTTGTCAAACAAATGAGAATGGAACGCCGTCTTGATTTGGCTGCTCGACGAGTCCAAGCTTCATGGCGAAAAGCCAAAGGCCGGTCGAATATTGCCACGATGGCCCCCATTGACCATGAAATAGATATGCGCTTCATGTGCGAGTGATGGCACAGCGCATTCGCCTAGATACGTTACGCGACGCCGCAGCAATTCGACTTCAAGCACAATTTCGTCGCTATTTGGCTAAGAAAGAAGCAACTAAACGGCGACAAGAACGAGAAGCCCTCCTAGAGAAGGAAAGAGCCCATGTACGACGTATTTTTGCGTGTGCCACACGTATTGCGTGCCTCTTTCGGAGATTTTGCGCGCGGAAGTTATTTAAACGCCAAAAGAAAGCTGCAGTCCTGATTCAGCGAAGTGCAAGACAATGGTTGGCCAAGAAACTGCTGCGGCTATTGCGAAAACTTCGCCATGAGCGTCGTTTACGAGAGGAGCAAGCAGCTTCTGTTATTGGGCGCGTTGCAAGAGGTAAATTAGGCCGTAAAGAAGCCGCAACAATCCGTCGACGACATCAAGCTGCGGCACAAATCCAAAAAAGGTATGAGAAGCTCGCTCAACGTGATTTAACCTGAAAAGGATACGTGGTGTACTCTGTCGAAAAGCCGTAAAGCTCATGCGGCTAGGCATGGCTCTCCTGAAGACTTGTCGAGACAGTCAGGAACGGAGAGCCCTCCATCTTGCCCTTGTCCAGTGGGAGGATTCCAAAGGTCTGCAAGTAGCGATTGAAATGATGCAAAAACGAATACAAACTGAAGTTGCTGCTGTCGTCATGGTCCAGCGGATGTATCGTGGTCTCCGAGGGCGTGGAATAGCATCTGTGAAGCGCGAGGTTGCAAATTGAGAAAGACACAGTTGCTGATACGCCATAACGTAGGAAAAGCGTGCAAGAAATCGAGTGGAACAAGTTGCTGCCAGAGAAATCCAACGATTTGCCCGTGGAATGATTGGACGACGACGTCACTTAATGGCGATGGAGGAAGCGCGTAAGCAAGAGCTGCGAGACCGCTACCTTCGTGAAAAAGAAATCATGGAAGCAAAAAAAAGATGGCTCGATCAGCTCGAAATGGAAGACTTCAAGGCTCATGCCAAGGAGCGACAAATTCAACAGCGAGAACGTGGGATTGCAGAACAGCAGCATGAACTTGCTCGCCTTGAAGCCCAGACAAATGCGTACAAATTGGAAGCAACCGAAGCACTCTTGGTACATAACGCGCTGCCTTGTACTTAGATGAAATTATTGTTAGAAACTGAAAGTGAAGGAGAAGGAGGCGTGGGTTCAGATGGATGATGGATTTGGCAACGTCTATTACATCAATCAAATGACAAACGAAACAAGTTGGACGCGGCCACTCATTCTCCAAGAAGACAAGCAAGAAAACAAACAAGGAAGTGAAGATGATTGGGAAGAGCACTACAATCCACACACCGGTCAAATATACAGGCACAATCGCCGGACTGGCGAGACACTGCCTTCGCTTGACGCAACCCAAGAGCTACTTCAGGTTGTGGATGATGCACCTACGAAAGAGGCGACGATTGAAGTACTGTCAAAGCCGGAAGAAGCCGTCAAAACGGTACCCGAAGTGACGGAAACCAAGAAGGTTGATGAACCATCCACTGAAATTAAGAAATGCTGGCGCTGCAAATCCCAAGGAGCTGTCACGGAATGCATCCACTGCTCGACCACTGAACGATACTATTGTACAAAGTGTTATACCAAGGAGCATGCAACGTCCGTCAAGAAAACTCATGACTTTAAACGTCTCAAAGCTGACGGCTCAATGCTCGTCGCGTGGTGTCATCTATGCGAAAAAGGTCTAGCGACTCGCCATTGCCAGTCATGTGATCCTGGCACTCGATTTACTTGTGACGACCATTTTGCAAGCTTACATGCAACAGCCGAAGGACTTGGTCACAAGCCAGCTTTGCATTTTCGGGCTGGTGCTACATTGTGTGGCCATTGCGAAGAGCCGAATGTGGCGACGTGGCGATGCGTGGAATGCCAAGACGTGTATTGTGACGAGCATTCTTCGACGATCCACGCCAAAGGCAAAAAGAAAAGTCACACCGTTGAACCAGTCAAGGTTCGGAAAGTGCCACTCGCGACTGAAACCGATGCCTACTGCGTCGAGTGCGACATGGAATTGTGCACGAAACTATGCAATGTCTGTGGCGATGGATACTGTGACGCCTGTTTTGCAAAAGTGCATGAAAAAGGCCGCAGGATGGAACACACTGTAGTCGCGTGGCAAGAAATGGCACTCGCTGGCGACTGGGTTGAAATCTTGGATGGCAAAACTCCCGTCTATTTCAACATTGTGACCAAAGAGAGCACGACCGACAAGCCGTCCGTGCTGCTCCTTGGCTTGGAACGCCATCGGGACATGATTGCAGCCAAAACACGAGAGAAGATCAAGCTGGAAGCCGAAAAAGAGAGCCAACTTGTTGCCTTGCAGGAAAAGGTGAAAACGCTGGAAGAAGAAATGGAACGGACGCGGAGACAGCAACGAGAAATGGAAATTCTGGACTCAGGACCAACTCCTGTGCATAAGAAGAAGCGAAGACCTTGGTGGAAGTCCAAGAAAGCATACGACAAGGAGCGTGAAGCGGAAATCGTCATGTCGCTCATGCTGACCAAACAACGCCAAGACAAACTACACCGTGAAGCGATGGAGATTGGCTCTTCCAGCTACGCCAATGCGATTGTAAACGACGTCGTGTTGACTTAGTATTCTATGGTTTGAAACATGTCATCCTCCGTCGTCCAGCGAGAGCTATCAAAATTGGCTTCAATGAGGCCACTGTCAAAAATCACGACGTACGGGATGGACTCGTGGCTGGGCGGACACTTGTCGCCTTGCTATCTGGTTGACGCCGACGACGAAGGATGTTTCTCGAGCCTTCCATCGACAGTCTTGACGTCAAAAATGGCAAAATCAATATGGAGGACTGCGCCATCGTCCATTTCAACAGGCGACGCGGTGGTGATGGTTGGAAGAGCACATTGTGTTTTTTTCTGCATGGGTCTCTTTCGCGGACTCGTGCGACTGTTTCCAGGAGAGGATGGCACTTGATCCTGCTGTGAAGCTTCCCATGCTTTGAGCAATGTGCGCCTCCTTTCGTCGTCTTGGCGGTATGCTTCTGTGTCTCGTTCAGGCTCTTGTAAAGGAACAATGGGGATATTCTCGACAATTACTCGTTCTGTCGGTGTCTTGGCGCGCGTCTTGACAATGGATGTGACCGAGACACTTTCGTCAACAATCTTGAATCATGGATTGGTTTGATCCCAGATCGATTTATCACATTATCCGGAAATATTATCCGGATGATGGCCTCCAGCACGTACCATTCAATGTGTGGAGTGTGGTGACTGCCGAGCACGGTGTCGATAATCATAATTGAATTTACTTCATTATACACAAGGTGCCTTAAGTAAGGTTAACAGCCGTAATATCCATTGTCGAAATCTGGAAAAGGACGTTCAAGCGTTGCGCCTAGCGCTCAAGGTGATCAAACTCTCCTTGGACCCACTGGTCAAAGGTCAGAGACATCTCTGAGAGACCAAAGCCCAACGATGTGGGGAAGTGGTGCTTTATATGCCGCCGGTGGGCCAACCATGTTGCGCAAGATCATCCGGACTTTGATCCAAATAACTCAAAGTCAAGCGCGAGACAAGTTACCAAACAACCGTTGAAGTCCAAAGCACAAGAGAAGGCGCGTGGTGACGAGTCGTCTGACTCCGACAATAGTCCATCCTACAATATCAACGCAATCTCAAACAAAGCCTCTGACTCATCACTCGATGACGATGACAAAGACCAGCACTGGACGCTCGATAATTGTGCTACAGGATACGTGACTGGAGTGAAGGAGTTCGTCTCTACCTGGCATAGTCCTGGTCGACTAATTCTGCCAAACAAGACAGTGATCCATGGTCAAGTTGGTGTAGCCAAGATCAAGCTCCACGTCAATGGCTTGTCAACAACAATCATTCTAAGCAATCTGACGTACAGCCCCTCATTTTACAAGAACCTCATGTCGCATTGCCGAGTCTTGGAAAGGAACTACAATCCTGTACGTCAAAACAACGTTGAAACAATCTACAGCTGTACAAGATCATCCACACGGGTCATGAGCTGCATTTCGAGATGACCAACAACCTCTATGTCCTGAAAACTGTGATGAAGCATCATCGGATATGGGATGTTCCTCCTTCCCAAACTTTCGGCCAGAACACAACAATCCATGCAATCAACTCGGACAAACCTAATGACGACATGTTAATTGCATGGCATAACAAACTGAACAATACCGAGATGAACCAAGTTGCCAAAATCATCAAACTGATCATGGATCCCAAAATCGATCTCGCAACCACGACAAAAGTGTGCCCCGGCTGTGCGCAAGGTCAAGCCAAGAGAGTCTCCTATTGCCACACCCACCACCACGTTGCGCCAACACCGCTTCAAAGTCTGAATGCAGATCTATGTGGACCGATCAGACCTGCAACAATCCACAATGAAGCCTACACAAGGATGTTCATTGACCAAGCCTCGCGCTTCATCTTCGGCAAGCTTCTCAAGACAAAAGACGATACCATTCTCCACCTTGAGGAGCTAACATCAACAGTTGACGGTGAACTCCCAGACTCTCGAATCAGCACCTTGTATTCTGATGGCGGGGGAGAGTACACGAGCGCAACGTTTAAAGCAGCTTGCCTATCACGAGGCATCAAACAAAAATTCACAAATACTGACACACCAGAGGAGAACCATCTTGCCGCGAAAGGAAACGAAATAGTCTTCAACAAAATTCGAGTGTACATTACACTCCCGTCGTCTCTATGGGGATACCGCTTTGAGTACGTCATTCATGTGTACAACAACACACTTCAAGAATTGTTGAACCACAGAACGTCATACGAAGTCTTGTACAAGAAACCATCCAGACTCTACAAGCTGAAGACGTTCGGTTGCCTTGCGTTCAAGTTCGTACCAAAATCACATCGACCATCAAAATTGTCGAATCCCGCAATTCCCTGTGTTTTCCTGGGATACGCTACAAGTCAACTTGGTTATACGCTGTGGAATCCTCGAGACCGTACCGTGACGGTCTCCCGATCTGTTATGTTTGACGAATCAAAAATCCGAAATGCTGACATGTTCGCAATCGAGCTCTTCAAATCTGGTCGATTCCTAATTTCAAAGGGATAAGCGGGGCTGAGTCATTGGAGCAGTTGATCTCGCAGCGCTTCAGAAATGACAGCGATATTTCGCACAATATCGCTGGCGAGGCTCAAGTCCACCACAAGCGATCACCATCCATGGACACACATGAGCCACGCCCAAAGCGTCGATCGCAGCCACCGAAGAGGTTTGAAGTGAACCAAATATCCAATACTACAGGCAATTATTCAGTTCCATCATCCAAGATCGAAGAGCCATTTACAATGGCAGACGTCGCTCGAAGTCCACACGCAAGCGAGTGGTATGCGGCAAAGAAAAGTGAATATAAACCCATGATGGCCAACCGCGTTTGGATGTTGACGAGCCAACCCAACGGGCGGAAAGCCCTAAAGTCAAAATGGGTTTGGAAAGTAAAATACCTACCGTCTGGCGACGTTGAGCGCTTCAAAGCTCGCTTGGTCATCAAAGGATACCTCCAAATTGCGGGTGTGGACTTCACTGACACCTTTGCCCCTGTTTTGCGTCTTGGGTCTCTTCGAGTCTTCTGCGCCATGATCGCACTCCTTGACCTAAATACAGTTCAGATCAACATCAAGACAGCGTTTCTACATGGCGATCTCGACGAAGAAATCTACGTGGTTCAACCAGAAGGCTTCGTGGATCCCGATTGGCCAAACGATGTCTGTCTTCTCAAGAAGTCGCTGTATGGACTCAAGCAAGCGCCGCGGTAGAGGCACAAAAAGCTCCATGATTTCTTGATGTCCATCAACTTCAAGCAATGCTTCAAGGACCAGTGTGTCTACGTCAAGTCAAACAGTCAAATTGGCACAACCACATACCTTGCTGTTTACGTTGACGACATCGTCATCGCAGGAAGAGACAAGACGGAGTTGACTTCGACCACAGACTTGATCAAAACTTCCTTTGAAGTCACCAACAAGGGTGAACTAGAATACATACTTGGCATCCACGTCACCAGAGACTGCTCGCTGAAAACGCTTCGCATCCACCAAGAAAAGTTTATCATGGAGCTTCCTGATCGCTTCCACATGGCTCATTGTCATCATGTTCGAACACCTCAAGCAAGTGGAGCTGAAACGACTACTGGCCTCGCTGGCGACAAGCGGAACGTCCCTTACCAAAATCTTGTTGGTGCGCTGCAGTCCTTGGTGTCGGCCACGCGCCCAGACATTGCCAATGCCGTTCGCTTTTAGCGTCGCACAACCAGGATTACACCCAAACACATTGGCGCATGGCAGAGCGTGTCCTACAATACTTGAAAGGCAGCGCATCCCTCGGTCTCACGTATGATGGCAACAAGAACAACCATCCTCATGCCTTCTCTGATGCTGACTTCGCAAACGATCTACAAAACAGCAAGTCAATATCGGGCACGGTCATCACGCTTGCCGGCGCCGCAGTCATATTTTCCACGCGGAAGCAGAGTCTCGTCGGCCACAGCACCTCGGGAGTCGAGTTTATCGCAGCTGCGGAAGCGGCAAAGTCAATCGTTTGGTTACGCGAACCTCTGGAAGAAATGAGTTTCGTCGTCAATTCTACAACTTACCTTCACGTTGACAACCAGAGCACGATCCAAATCGTCCACAGAAGCTCTTCGCACGACAGGACGAAGCACATTCGCTTGCGCTTCCACTTCATCAAGGATCATCATATCTTTTTCGAGACACAAATTCCATTTTCCCAAAAACTATATTTAGGCATTCGATTTTAATTATATTCATTTTTCTAGGTCGTAATTTTATTTTTCGATTTTCACAAAATACACGGCAAATCGTATTCCGGTCGAGAAACGTTGAACAGAGCCGATCAAAACATGAAGAAATAGTGAAAATGAGTGAGCTGACAAGATTGACTCCAAAAAGGGCATAAAGCTCATTGCAGAGTCAATCTACTACTTAGAGAGTAACTACAAGGAGAAGCATTTATATCTAAATTCTTGGGAGGTAGCACGTATGGAAGAGTGCTCAAATTTTTATATAATCACTCAACGTTCATGAATTATTGACACAGGCGTGAAATTTGCAGATCAACGATGATTTATTATTAACATGTGATTCTAGGAGCCGCAGAAGTCCCGGAATTTCCACACTAGCTACACTATGGTAATAAAAAGCATATGAGGGAATTGCGAATCCATGATCCATCGAGAAAGATGAAGCAATGTCTCCAGATATATAAGTCTTAGGATAAGATAATTAACTTTTTAACATGGAATTGAGCTCGGGGGTATAAAAATTGTAGATATTTGGAGGGGGCACTGAGAGTCGATTGACGATTTCGCGGAACATGGAGACAAACATGACCCCTCGTTCTATAATTTGCTGGGTTGAAAGAATCGGTTTTCTTGTGCCTTTCCGAACAACTAGATCATGTCGCTTCAAAAAACATTGAAGCCATCCCAGGGAACATTGCAGTCGTAACTCGAGCTCTTGACTGAGCTGTTCACCCAAGAGACAATCATTTGGCGCGTTACTCGATAGTGCTCGGATCGCTCAAACAGGATTCTTTCGAAAATAATGGAGTCATGGTCTTCACTGGTCAAGGTTCTTCCGGCACCACTGAGTCTCTTCCCGCCAGGCTTGCCGAGAGCTTGTTCGCGTATTTTGCCGGCATCTTTCCGCCATGATTGATTGCACGAACGTGATACTTTGAATTTCCCTGCGGCACTCTTGTTGCTGTGCCGAATGGCATGTTCTATAGCATCCAGTTTTGTTTGAAAATGAATTGCTTTGCGCTTGGGCATCTTTTGGAATGAGTTTATAGTTCAGTTGGCTGTTGGTTAGGCTAAGTTTAGCTTACTGTCCATCATGGATACAATCTAAACTTATCATGGCTTTTGAAATTATATGCCTTCTTAAAATGATAATTGATTCATAACAAGCGTATAAATTTGAAGAGTAAAATCAAATTGAACGGCCCTCGAGGGGTGCCGTACTAAATTTGTGCGGCATGCCGTTCAAAAACAGTGCGTCCAATATTATCAACAACTGGCATCTAATATTAAAATATTATCAACAGCTGGCATTATGGGTGCATAAGAGTACGATTTTGCCGGGGGAAAAACTAAGGAGCACCTAAATCAGGGCTCCACAACACATGGTCATATGGATGACATGTGAGACAAGGAAACCGTCTCACGATTTGATTGATACAATGAATCATATATAAAATTATATAAATATACATATCAATTTATAGAGGTATCAATATAAAGAGTGTGTTTGGAAATGATGAATAAAAACACCAGTTATACTGGTAGGGACGTTAGTCTACCAAACCACAAGGGATTAGTTGAGGAGAAACAGCGCCTCAAAGTTTGTCCTTTGATTCAAATTACAGAAAATCTTCCGCCAGTGAATCAAATCGCAATGAATCGCGGTTCCACCGCACACATAAATAGATCACTTAGTCTCCGATATGTTGACGGTATTTTTGAGAGGCTATCAATCAAGATGCTCAAATTCGATGCTCGCAACTCAATCCGAATGGTCTGGCTCTAAAGCCCTTTTCCGGCGACCCTATGACCTCCTGCGTCCGTCCGCGCATCATTGAATAAGTTTGAGGCATTTGCAGGACCAAATATGGCGCCTAGCGACGTGAGCAGAGCTAAATGTTATGAGGTCTCCAATATCGATAGGTCACATGCATATTTACCATTTTATACGTCATTTTATCTTTGATACATAATATTTTAATTTTAATATATTAAAATTTGATAAATTTTTCAGAACATTATTGTCAATTTCAGTCAAATTAGTATTTTCGACCAAAAATCAAATACATTTCCAAATCGATTTGACCATACTGAAGCCAAGTTGAACCGAATATTTGCCAAATTAATTGCATGTGTATTAGGGTGTGTTAGGGTGTGTTTTGCGTGAATTAGTTAAATTATCGATTCTGATTGGCTGCGAGATTCGGAAATCGATTAAAAAAATCGATACATTTCCAACCCACCTCACTAATTAGAATGTATCTCTCAATACATACTAAAACAAAGTTAACAAAAATTCTACTCCAAAAAACAACAACGTGACAATATTTTCGGAACAGAGTGAATATCGTGAGCCGATAGAACTAAGGTCAACACTAGAGAGGCTACATCCACCAAGACAATTACTTCCTCCATTTCATAAAACTGGAGACCTTACTTTTGGCCATATTTCTGTCATCGTTTTTGGATGCACACTTCAAAGGAAAACTGTAATGACTAAACTGCGCTTAAGCTGCTGCGCAGTAGGCTAATACTGAAGCAAACACAAAGTGATACGTCACACGCGGGATTGTAAAATACACGTATGAGTTAAAATTGTATTGGATAATGTATAGGTGATCTGTACTACAATTGTACTCTGCGCAACCAATCAAAAAAATGATTTTGAGGAGCAACCACATCGTGTTTGGAATCGAAGGAGTCAAGCTGGAAGGCACGGTTCTGTGGCAGCGACGCGACCAAGAGCAAGAAATCAAGTATGATGTATTACGTTCTGCTATTATATCTTACTCCTCGCTATGCAATAGTGTCCTCCATACGCGTACGATTGCCGGAACGAAGCCAGTGTGCTTTCTCTGGCCCCGTTGTTGATGGGACGAAGCTGGTTTGTGCGTCGTGATGTACTTTAATACATCGATCTCGACATTGGCAGCTCTTTCTCTCCACTGTTCGAGCTCCCGTGCATCTGGTTTTCGTCCGCCAAAGATTGAATCAAGCTGGATCAGCTTTGGCTCAAATTTTGCAGCGATTGAGATTGCCAAGATGGCTTCGCCTTGCGACTTGTTGTTTTTCTCATGAGGTATCATATCTAATCGATCACCAACGTACTGATATATCAAAGACGACAAAGGTAGACCAGCCAGTGATTGTAGCCGAAGTGGCCATCGTCGCAGCTGTTGGAACTCGACAGATCTATGAGTAGGTAATTGCGATAAACTTTGACTTGAGATTTCTATGTTTGATGGCATCATCGGAGACATATCGGCTTGACGTGAATGATTCAACACGAATGAGCGGATGTCATTGATGGAAGAAACAAGGTCAACCATCTCGCCTCGCATTTCCTGTATTTCACGCATGATACATCGATATCCTTCAACCAGAGTTTTAAGAGTATCACCAAAGGTATTGGCCCCAACAAAATTCGCAGACAACTGACTTTCTGTGAGATTGTTTTGAATCATTGAGACTGGGAATTGGGTAAGATTGTCCATGATGAACGATGAGCGGATTGTTTGACCATATCGAAGTAATTTATCGAGGACATGATCATCACGTTGTATTGAAAAGGCCCGCCGACCAGCGGATATCAGCGTAGTGTGAAGCATATGATCTTTACAAGCGACAATCGTTTCCTTCAAGTACATCAACAGAGTCGCTGTTATGGATTCAGCAAAAGACCGTTTGCGTAGCCGGCTCATAGACGATTCGAATAGCAAATCAACCAATTCATTCACCATAGATTTGTCCGTGGTGTTTGCTGTAATGCATTTAATAGAGGGTGGATATACATACAAATTTGGATCCTTCCAACCACTGAGGACACGACCAACCTTTTGATCTGATTGACTTGTCTCGCAAATATACTCCATGATTGTTGCAAAGCTGTCGAGATTCCACTGCCCACGATGTGCTATATCAGCCAAATTAAGGTGCTGATTACTTGCAGCAGCGATTGCAGAGCCTCGACGGCCCGAATGAGATATGAGATGAGGCGTGAGCTCATACTCATCTGAAATTTCATACAAAACCTAGTCTTAATGTATAATGAAGTCGACACTGCTCATGTTTACCTTAATAACACGATTAATGTAGGCAGCAACCTTCAACTCTGAAGCATCGTGGGTTGAGATTTGTGAAAATACTCTGTCTGAAGCCTCAAATGGATCGCATACTATCTGGGTCCCAAGACTGTGGAGAAGATCCTGTTGCCACAATAATGCAGACGGAAAAATAGAAAGGGCTTGTTGACGGGACACTTTACGTCGAGTAATGTCACTGAGAACAAAACCATCCATCCATTGAATATCGTTGTAGGTGATTCCACCAATGTCGGACGCTCTACCGATTGCCACCCACTGTGCATTTAACAGTGTACGGTCTTTTGAAGACTTCAGGTCATTTTTCTGGAATAGCCTTTGGCCGATCAGCTTCAAATCATCATTTGACATTGGAGGTGCATGCTCCTTTAGTTTAGTACCGTCTACTCATATTGTGTAACTAGTTACTGTATATCGACAATTTACCTTTTATGCATGAAAGCAGATATGCTCGGGTGACTCGCTTTCGAGTGTCTTTATACCGATGCGGGTCAGCTTTAAATATTTGTACATTGTGGATTTGTTCAAGTTGACGGCGAATGGAACTTAAGTAGTTCATCGAGGTCTGCCATCCAATGTTTTGACTTTTTACCATGAAATCACAAAAGGTGCCAATGTGAACACACGATATTTTTTGGAGTATTTCGTCGTGGATAGACGAAACTGGGCCTACATTTTCACGATAGAAGGAAAGGAATAGAGCACATGCGGATTTGTCCTGTGATTTTGTCGACTGCCCGTTCGAATCTTCATTGATATCGTGCAGGTTCGATATCCCAGTAGCCAATGAGTCAAGATCATCGCCATCCGACGCGCTTGCTCCTATTTTCTGCTTCTTGGTAGTTCGACGGCGCTTTGATGATGGCTGCTGGTGTCCCCTGTTCATCCAAGATTCCAAAATGTGTTGTGCATGCGACTCTTTAAGTCAACAGACCTGATTGGTCAACATTACGTCCAATTGAATCAATTCATAACTCGAGCGGAGGTTTGGCACATACACTACTGTATTATTATTCATAAACTTGATTTTACGACAGGGGCAGACAGGATATGCTGCAACTCAAGTCGTGATGGCCTCGACAAGTGTGCAGAGGTGATCAATATTGGACGTATTAATCACTCCCTCAATATCACACGAGGACAACACATTAGACAAGTTATCTACCCTACGTTCGAAGTCCTTCCGGGCATTCATCGCTTCGATAACCTTGACTACATCCGGATCACACACGACAGGAGGGACGGGACCAAGTCTTGCTTTCTTGTCCTTCTGCAAGTGCGGCAACTTGAAAGCGTTGTCGCCGCCCATCTTCAATGACTCACCCATGACCCTCTGAAGCGTCGCAAAGGTCTTGTCTAGAACGCGCCAATCCAGGTCATCAAACGCTCGGTGCACCGCTGCAACAAGGTCATCAATACCAGTGACCACCTCACGATGCTGCAAGGCCTGAATCGAATTGAAGAAATCCAAGGTCCAAGACGTTGAAGTCGGGGCTCATCGCCGGCTGTGCTGTGAGATGTATCGTCCAACCTTCTGAGCTACCGTCCATCATCACGGCAGGGTCGTCGACTTCAACATGAGGTCGAGCATTGTCTTGTTGAATGTAGATGGCCTGGCTGCGTCGACCTGGCCAAACCTTCTTTATCGTCGGGATCACATGCTCCAGCAGATACTGCCGGTACCCCTTTTTGGTAGAACCACTTCTCAACAATGTGCACGCGATCAAGCATTTCGTCCCACCGCATCTGGCCATTGGGACCCGTACGAACAAACGATCGAACGAACGCAACACGGTCGGCCTTGTGCTTGTCCGTAACCATGGGTTTCAGTCGACTGGTCCGACGTTGAAGCTTTTTCGTCTGGAGAACGCGCCAAAGTGTTGTCGAAGGTATGCCACTGGATGCCGCCAACATGGCAAACGTCTTGCGCAGGTGCGGTTGGACACTCTTCACGGCAGCCTCGATCTCGGCCATGCTGCGCTTCGGCGGGCGACCAGATCGACCCTTCTTCAACGAGGCCACATCAGCTCGGCCAGACAGGGCCCTGGATTGCTGTCCCCGATTCCATATCTTGGACAGCGTTTGCTTTGAGATGCCGTACTTCTTGAGGAGCTCAGCCGTCTTGCCTCTTGGAAGGCGCCCGTTCCGTTTGTTCTCCAGGAGATCGTGGTACAAACTCCAGCGTTGGTCGTTGGGAAGGTCGTGGTTCGCCGTGGCGTGTGGCATCGTGTCTCGTCGATACTTTGCCTCCAGAATTTTGTTCGGGCTTCTGAGGTGTGCTAGCTATATCTACGCGACGAGACGAGTCGTTTGCGCTTGATTTGAGCTCGATTGGATAAGAAATGACCGAGATACGTTAGTTTAAAGATTGGCTGTCGTTTGTCGGGAACTTTGATCCTTGGTTGTGAAGCGCCAAGAAACAATAAAAAAATCTGAAAATAGCCCCTTACTCGTCTTGTCATTGGCTATCTTTGGTCTAAATTTCGTTTGATTTCGGTGTTTTTTGCAGCAGAAATTGATTGGAGAGTTGTTGGTCTCCAGTTTTATGGAATGGAGGAAGTATATTTAATGAAAGCATATCATTTTGTGTTTTCAGCAACTCAGATACAGCAACTCTACGTCAAATTACTATGTTATGCCATGTGACAAAATTACCACTTCGTCCATTTCGTCCCCCATGTTCTGGTATCACGTTCTGCATGTATAGTCTTGAATCATATTTATGATATGTAGACGACGAGACTGCAGTCTATTTCCATCATACAAATCAAACGACGATCGCACCACGTGACGCTCGCGATGATCCGATCAAGTCGTTCGGTCTTGAAAAGACAAGAATCACTGCAGTCTTGACTGCAAATGCACTTAGAAGGCAGAGAAAACTGTGTCTTTTGGTACGTTCTATGGCCCCCAATGACAAACCAAGCCTTACGGATGCGAATGGCATGGTTATCTGTAAGACCAAGAATGCTTGAATGAACTCGGAGACTTTGCTCAAGTTTATTGACTACGAGTTTGCTTTCCAACCTGTTTGGTCTTGACGGTGTTTCTTTGGGTGGATGGCATCGATGGTATACAATGGCCTTAATTTAATGACACAAAAATATATATTTTGCGGTCATGACCAGGGTCATCACCAAGAATATAAATATCAGAGATATATTTCCCAAAATGGCTGTTTCTGCATAAATATTCGAGATATATTTAACTCTGGTCATCATACTAATTTTAAGCAAATACAAACACTCGTTGTCATCACTCCTGCCAAGGTCAAGACTATCATGCTCCATGATGAGAGCCATCTCGACTGCTAGAGTGGTCATGACAAAGTTTACATGTCTTGTGATGCCTGATTTAAGCTTGAAATCAAGATTTTCGGTGTCATTGTTTTTTCATTCCTGGGGTTTCACAATTGTTAACAGCGCTTAACCCCTTCGACGAGACTTTCACTGAGGAGAGTGATGGTAAAAATTTCACAAAAGTTTCACATTCGGATGAGTGTTTGTAATAACTTGAAATATTTCATACAACCTTGCAGATAGACCAAAAATGAACTATGACCGCAGTCATGACCGAGAAAACTCCATATAGTTCCGAAAAATATAAATTTTGCGGTCATGACCACGGTCATGACTGGAAACAAAGATATTTAAGATATATATAGATTTTTGTATATATATTTAAAATATTTTTCTCGTCCGGATAACGTCGATAGTGGCAAGTTTTCACACAATCAAAAATGCCCCGTGGTGCAGCCAACATAAACTACTCAACGCAATTCATCGTGAAGTCCATCGAACGTTGGGAAGAGCGGAAGAGAGATGGCGATCTATTGACTCAGGGTGAATTTGCTTTGGAAATCGGCGTAAAGTACGAAACTTTTCGGGCATGGCTGAAGAAAAACGCCAAGAAAAGACTAACTTTGGCACGCAACAATCAAATTTGTCAGAGAGAATACTCGGAAAACATTGCCGCTGTGAAAAAAAGACTCTCTCGGATAGACAACTTGACAACGACTGCCGCCCTAAACGAGATCGTGCAATCGTGCCCTTCACTTTTGAAGGACAAATCTTACGACGCCAAAAAATGTTACGCTCAGCGTTTGATCTCGAAGTTTGAGTTTGAAAAGAAAGGCTACGTACACACCACAACAAACGTTGGAGGTGTAGATGGCTTGGAGAGTCAGCCTCCAAGAGCTTGTCGATGCCCTCGTGTCTGTGGAAGAAAATATCCGAAGAAATGTAAGCTGATTGAGTGCACTGATAGTGACTGTTCCTTGGGAACATCATGTGGAAATCGGAAATTGACGAACGGTGTATTTCCAGAAGTTCAATTGTTTGACACAGAAGATCGAGGAAAAGGTGTGGTTGCAACAAGTGATATCAAGAATCATGCCATCATTCTGGAATATGTTGGGAAAATTGTCACAGCTGAGGAGGCCACAGTGATTCAAGATCGCCATCGATCCACATATCTTTTGACTTTGTCCACTGGACAGCATATCGATGCTTCTGTCTCGGGGAACATCAGTCGATTCGTCAATCATTCATGCTTACCAAATGCAAGGTTTGAAGAATGGGATGTACAAGGCTTTCCACGGGTTGCGATCTCTGCAATGAGAACAATTCCAGCTGGAGAAGAGATCACTGTGAACTATGGCGATGACTACAAATTTGAGTTTTGCTTGTGTGCCGCTTGCAAAAGCAAACGCGCGACTTAAAAGTTAATTCTTTCATATTTACTTAGATTTAGTATGGTCGAAAAATATACCCACATAAAAATCTTTTTTCTTAGGAGATAGGAGAGAAATAAATCATGGTTTTTCCCTGAAGTAAAAAAATCATTTTCCATTTCGTGAACAACTTAAATTTACTATGGTCGAAAGATATACCAACCCAAAAATAAATCATGATTATTTATCTAGCAAGCTGAACATCGATTCAAAAAGGTGGCAATACTAGCAATGCTGTCACAAGACGAAAATCAAGGCCATGCACGGTGATTAAACTGTGATTATTCGCGAAAATGTTCAAAGAAACCTAAAGTTGTCGTGTCCCTGCTGTGGAGCTTCGTCTTGACGAACGAGCAAAGCCCTCGCAATGTTTTTTTCTCTGGTAGGAGAGCCTCGAAGAATTCAACAATGCCTTGCTCTACTTCACCTTCTTGATCCCTAGAAGAATTGCATCGTATAATGGCTTCCGACGTAAGAAGAATTGAGTGTCAGCATTGCTTGTTCGCCATTTTGGCCCTTCAGTCATTTCAACTTCCCGAATTGATGTGTGCGGCGGCAGGCCGTACTGAAACTCTTGCCATGCTTGAGTCACTGTGTGTATCTGCCTGCTCATTCGAAATTGTCGCATTGCTTGATCGGTTGGGATATTTGAGATGCCTTGATTTGACGATGTGTTGCTTCTAGAGGCTTCGACTTCGCTGACAACATTTGAGTTACAGTGATTAATGCTGGCACCAGTGCTTCCAAGAGACTTTGCAGCTTCAATTAAGGCATTTTGTATACTGAAACGCAACTCTTGAGCAACGTTTGTATGAAATTTTTCAACGCAAGGTGGACCTGAGGTGACAGAGCTCTCAACTTGGGCAAGTTTTACCTTCATATCTGATAGGTGCTGAAGGATGTTTGCTGAGTCTTTTCTTATTCCTTCAAGACTTTCAGCAACAAGTGGAACTGCTTCGTGTAGTCTTGTGGATTCAGGTGAGGGCGATTGCAAGATCAGCTCCAAAAGACTTTTCTTGAAGTCAATGAAGTCATTTGTCTTAAAAAGCGGATGAGCAAACATGACGTGGCTTTTGAAATCTTCCCTCTCAGTCAATATTGCTGCATCTTGGAGAACCACATCTCGCATATAGTCCAGCAACTCGAAGAAATTTGATCCAGCAATTTCGCTTCGATGGGATTTTGCCTGTAAGAGCTGGTAGCGGGACGTTTCGAGCAATGGAAACACAGCCTCGCGCAAGCTCTTTGGTGGCTTGAGAAGATCTCGCGTAATATGATAGCGATTGCTCTCGGGGCCTAAACCAGCAAGCACTCGGACACAATCGCATGGAACAACATGATTTGCATAAGCGCCATTTCTGCTTTTTGTCGCCCAGTGGCCTTGTTTATCAACTGACTCACCACGCGCACCATAATTCTCTGACATTGCTGCAAGTTTTCGACCATTTTGTGTTCTGATAGTTGTTTCTATTCCCAGGGTTTAGTGATTTCTCTTTATTGCTTGATATTGCGACGAGTATTGCATTTGGGAAGTGGGGTTACTGCCCTTCAAAACATATATGTCATACCAGCTCGAGGCATTCCTGAAGTCGGGCCATGGCTCGTCTCCTATTTGCCAACGAAAAAAGAAGTACATCGCTAAAGCCCCAAATGGGCAACGCATGACATCTTTGTGGCGGAGCATTGTGGTCTCTTCGATGTTGCCATACTGATTTTTTTTGGATTTTTTCCACACACATCTAAAAAGCTTCGCACCACGAACGCCTTCGTTTCGACATTCAACTAAGCCAATTGTTGACAACTTCAATGACCTCATGTTGTCGCCACGAGAGCATAATGCAAAAGACATGAGGTTATCGGCACGGTGCCTCAATCCAAGCTCCGAATTTTCGGTAAAGAACGAGTCGGCAACTTTAGATAACTTGTCGATGCCAACACAGTCAATCATAGTTCCTCGTCCACGATCAGAGAATTGTTCGTCTTCTTCACGCATGGACTCAATTTGTTTTGCTTCAACAATGCTTTCATAGCATCTGGACGTATAGGATGTCGGGGATTTTGACCGAGTTGATATTGCATTCTCCACAGGTCCATTAAAGCGTTTGTGTAGGCAGCAATGGCATGGTATCCAACACTACGCGCATTCTGGTCTTCATCAATGATTTCACTGCCATTGACATGAACTTCGCTGTCGCAACTGAGCTTAGTCTTCTTGCGACCACGTCGACGAGGCTGTCGATTTTTCATTTGGGATAAGAAGAGAATCATTTTAGCATCAGAAACATGCTCGTCAGGGTACCCTAGCTCTGCGTTCCATGCAAAGTATTCCATTTGCTTGCCGCTATACTGAATCTTTGTGTTTAATTGTCGCGATGCTTTCTGATTGATATTGATACGAGTCAGGGCCTCTTCTTCAAGCAAGTGTAGTCGTAAATCCTTTTCAAGGCGCAAATCCATTTGCACTGTTGCCCCTGTGCTGGGGGGGCGCTCTCCCATGAGACGTCTCATTTCAGAAACAGGGACTGAAGAAAGAATGGCACTAGCAATGCGACTTTGTCGCTTCGTAAAGATTTACGCCTACACTATCCGGAAAACATATTTTGCGAATATAAACTCCTGGTCATAAAAACCGCTAAAATAGGTGGTGACCGCGGTCATGACCAAACATTCTTTATATAAACCCAAAAATATAAGAAATGACTATTTCCCCCCCTATTTTGGCTATTCCCCCCCCTAAAATTCATTTTTGATACATTTTTGCCAAGCATTTCTGCGACTTAGGGGCATGAACGTGAGCTCCCGCGACGAAGCCCATGACTCTGGCACATTTTAAGTGTTTGCAGTAGTTAAGAGGTCTTAAATGGCGGTCGAGGTTTGGGAAGCGAAGACAAAAATGTATCAAAAATAAATTTTAGGGGGGGGAATAGCCAATATAGGGGGGGAAATAGTCATTTCCAGAATATATCTGCAAAATATATCTGCAAAATAATTATCTCGTTTTCATCCAATCAAAGTTATGAATACCTCAGAATGTTTTTTTATTGGACGTTATTTTTCAATACTGCGGCACCCAAGCACTATAGTGCCAACATTCCGTCGTTCCCTGTATGTGGGTGTCGCTGTATGTGGGTGCCGTTCAAAAACTGTGCGTACAGTAATTACTATACGCATAATGCTGGAGGTGCCAGTTGTTGATAATACATATATGTATTAAAATATTATCAACAACTGGCACCTCCAGCATTATGGGTTCATCGTGATGTGCTGTGGAAACTCCGTCTAATTAATATACTTCATAAACTAATGAAGAGATAAATATTAATTATCATAGTAAGAACCCAGATGCGTACCGTGAAGTGATACACGTTATTCTGTTTAATTTAGTACCTCTTTTTATCGATATTTTACTTTTCAAATTTGTTTGTGACCTGCCACGTCTCGCGTCGTGGGTGCATCGTGACAAAGTATGACACTGAGTACTGCAGCCACACACCCAATAATTGACAAATGGATATTTGCCATGGATATGGGGCAAAAATTACTCTCGTACTTAGCCTCGTTCTTATGTGTTGCGTTGGAGCTTAACTAGTAGACAATACGACCTCAATACATCTTGATTGTTCTACGAGTATGTCCATAATGAAACCTCAACACTGACAGTTCCACTATCCACCAACAACAGCGTGGTCAGCAATTAACAACAAAAACTGGAAAGCAGAGACATTCAGATACCGTACTCCGTATTTTAATATACGGAGTCTGTGTATCAAGCCGACAGGTCATTTCCATTTTTTCGAGATTCTACCGAAGTGAACCCAGTCCGTCAAGAATGCAAGACTTCAAGGAGAGGGAAGTTACAATTCAAGCGGACGGCGTTAATCTCAAGACTGAAGACGGGATGAAAACGCAAGCGTACTTGGAAGCAGTACTTCGTGGAGTTACGCCGTCTCTCCTTGCGTCGAACGGCAACAAAATCCTTGCAGGTGACAAGTTGAACAATACGAAAATTTTTGCGTCAACAAGATACAGTTATGGGAGAAGTGGTTTCAAATCGAAATCTTCCTGTTGATGGGATTGAAAGGTACGCGCGATTCAAATCATGATATGTTTCTACATGTTTGTTTTCTAGAATGTTGGGCGCCACGCTGAGCACAATACCACGCCGAATCATTTTTGATGACGAGAAATCTGTACTATCACTACTCCAAACCGTCCACACAAACCATACTGCTTCTCAAGTCTTTGCACATGCAAATTTGGTTGACGTGAAGAAATGGAGTGGAGTCCAAGGAGAGCTGTTCGACACGTTATATGTGTTTCAGTAGTCCGATGCCCCTCAAACCCAAGTCGAAGCATACGTTCATCACGTTGAAGTCACCCGTGGCTCAACGTCGTACGCTCTTGAGGTGGAGGTCTCTGTTGCTGGCGACACCATGCACATAAATGCTTCACGTGATGTCTCGCGACTGTCATCGACACAACTGCGTGTGATATTGGACGAGTTCAAATTTACGCTCAGCCAAGTGTGCGACTCAGTATTTTCGGATGGTCTTGTTTCTGCTTTGTGGGAGTTGTCTACAAGTCAGCGTCAATTGCTCCAAGAATTCTGTTTTGGTCCTGAGGTACCATTGGCGCATGAACTCCTACATCAAGCTTTCGAAGGCAGAGCCGTGGCCAAACCTGACTTGATTGCTGTCGAATACGAAGACGAACGTATTACCTATGGTGACCTGAACGAGCAAGCGAATACCTTGGCGCATCACTTGGTATCGCTTGGTGTTGGTGTTGGAAGTCGCGTGGCAGTGGTGATGGAACGATGTTTGGAATTCCCGATTGGATTGTTGGCTGTCTTGAAAGCTGGTGGATCCATGATGCCACTGGACGCGACGTTTCCATCCAACCGATTGTCGTTTATGTTGGAAGACGCGAGTGCTTCTGTGGTGGTATCGACGGAAGACTATCGTGCTCAAATCGAGGCGTTGGAGTTGGAGATCCCTGTGGTGTATATTCGTTCGGCGGATCTGGCTGCGTCTCCAACTCAATTGGATGTAGTCAATACGGCGACAAGAAATGACGAAGCTTATGTGGTGTATACGTCTGGATCGACGGGTCGACCTAAAGGAGTACCCGTTTTACACGTGGGAGCGGTGAATACTATCATGAATTCGAACAAACAGGTGTTTGTCGAGGGAATGCGTTGTGCTCAAATGTTGGCGGTTTCCTTTGATGGATGTCAATTTGACGTTTGGAGTACTCTCACACATGGTGCGACGCTCGTTCTATGTGGGTTTGATCTACTGCAGACTTTGGCAAATGTTGACAGTATTTTTTGTACACCGACAGGGTTGAGTCTTTTGGGCAGCCCTGTGTTCTATCCAAGTTTGAAATATGTTGGGGTCATTGGTGAAGCCATATCATCCTCGTTGAAGAACCTATGGGCGCAATACGTTCCTCTTTTAAACCGATACGGTCCATCGGAATGCGCCATTCAAACACATGAATGCCTCTTAGGGGTGAGCGATTCCATATCTGTTGGGCAAGTGCTCCCAAACGTCAATAGCTATGTTTTGGATAACAACAAGCGTCAAGTGCCAGTCGGCGTTGTGGGAGAAATCTATCTGGGTGGTATTTGTGTGTCGCCTGAATATATGAACTTGCCCGAGCAGACCGCTGAGCGATTCCTGGACGATCCATTTCTACCTGGCGGTGGTGGTCGGATGTTTCGAACGGGAGACTTTGGTCGATTGCTTCCGAATGGTCGTTTTGAAGTTCATGGACGCAAGGACAGCCAAGTGAAATTGAAGGGATACCGAATTGAACTGGAAGAGGTCGGCGAGGCCATGATGCGTCATCCAAACGTGACGGCGGCAGCGGCTGTGGTGAAAGACAAGACACACCTGGTGGGTTATTTTACGCCTCCGTCCGTGGATGTGGAAGAATTGCGTGCACTGGTGGCGTCGTATGTACCTGTGTACATGGTTCCTGCTGTGTGGGTGCCGCTTGAGTCGATGCCTCAAAATGTGAATGGGAAGACGGACCGACTGGCACTGGAGGCTATGGATGTTGTGGTCGTAGTCGATGCGTTGGAGACAGAAGCAGAAGTGAAAATGGCAGAAGTGTGGTCGAGTGTCCTGGGCATTGAATTAAGCTTGATTGGTCGCAATACATCGTTCTTTGCTCTGGGGGGTGATTCTCTATCTGTGATCAAGGTTGTGGCTGCATGTCGAAAGATTGGACTCGTGATGTCGGCAACCCAAGTCTTGAAAGATCCTATACTGAGTCGAGTTGCTGCAATGTTTGGAAGTGAAGTTGTTATGGATTGGCCAGCCGTGGTGTTGCCCGAAGCAATGGTCAACGAAGTTGCAGATGTGTGGACCGAATCGTTGGATTTGCAAGAATATGTGGTCTATCCCGTCACGCCATTACAAGCTGGCATGTTGTTTTCAACGATGTCAAAACGATCGGCTTATGTAATGCAGTATTCATTGTTGCTCGGAGATGACTTAACCGCTGAGATGGCATGTGAAGGATACCGCCGTGTCGCCAGACAACACGAAATCCTTCGCACGACGTTTGTTTCTTTGTCGTCAGGTCTGGTTCAGATCATTCGAAGCGATATCGCTGAACCATCAGTCGAGCATGTGACTGTGCCTCGCTTGGAAGACTATTTCAAGACAGATTATGCTCGTGGGTTTGCACTCGGCGATCGGAGCTTTGTTCGCTTTACAATTGTGTCAGCTGGAAGTGAAGAATATGCTGTGCTCACCATTCACCATGCATTATATGACGGTTGGTCCTTTTCATTGCTTGTGGAGGATCTCTTGGATGCCTTTCATGGAAGACCGATATCCTCTCGCCCAAGTTTCCGTGGCTTTGTAGACTATATTCAAGCACAAGATGCAAACAAGACTCAAGCCTACTGGGAATCTGAGCTACGTGGTGTTGTTTCCTCTATCATCGCACCGGGCAGCAAAATGTTGGCAGAAGAAGATTCGCGTCCATCTGTTCTTGTTGAATTTCCAGGCGAGGAAATTTCTCTCGCTGCGAAACATGCACAAGTCACATTTGCCACCTTAACCAAGTTTGCTTGGGCTGCAACAATACGAAAATTTTTGCGTCAACAAGATACAGTTATGGGAGAAGTGGTTTCAAATCGAAATCTTCCTGTTGATGGGATTGAAAGGTACGCGCGATTCAAATCATGATATGTTTCTACATGTTTGTTTTCTAGAATGTTGGGCGCCACGCTGAGCACAATACCACGCCGAATCATTTTTGATGACGAGAAATCTGTACTATCACTACTCCAAACCGTCCACACAAACCATACTGCTTCTCAAGTCTTTGCACATGCAAATTTGGTTGACGTGAAGAAATGGAGTGGAGTCCAAGGAGAGCTGTTCGACACGTTATATGTGTTTCAGTAGTCCGATGCCCCTCAAACCCAAGTCGAAGCATACGTTCATCACGTTGAAGTCACCCGTGGCTCAACGTCGTACGCTCTTGAGGTGGAGGTCTCTGTTGCTGGCGACACCATGCACATAAATGCTTCACGTGATGTCTCGCGACTGTCATCGACACAACTGCGTGTGATATTGGACGAGTTCAAATTTACGCTCAGCCAAGTGTGCGACTCAGTATTTTCGGATGGTCTTGTTTCTGCTTTGTGGGAGTTGTCTACAAGTCAGCGTCAATTGCTCCAAGAATTCTGTTTTGGTCCTGAGGTACCATTGGCGCATGAACTCCTACATCAAGCTTTCGAAGGCAGAGCCGTGGCCAAACCTGACTTGATTGCTGTCGAATACGAAGACGAACGTATTACCTATGGTGACCTGAACGAGCAAGCGAATACCTTGGCGCATCACTTGGTATCGCTTGGTGTTGGTGTTGGAAGTCGCGTGGCAGTGGTGATGGAACGATGTTTGGAATTCCCGATTGGATTGTTGGCTGTCTTGAAAGCTGGTGGATCCATGATGCCACTGGACGCGACGTTTCCATCCAACCGATTGTCGTTTATGTTGGAAGACGCGAGTGCTTCTGTGGTGGTATCGACGGAAGACTATCGTGCTCAAATCGAGGCGTTGGAGTTGGAGATCCCTGTGGTGTATATTCGTTCGGCGGATCTGGCTGCGTCTCCAACTCAATTGGATGTAGTCAATACGGCGACAAGAAATGACGAAGCTTATGTGGTGTATACGTCTGGATCGACGGGTCGACCTAAAGGAGTACCCGTTTTACACGTGGGAGCGGTGAATACTATCATGAATTCGAACAAACAGGTGTTTGTCGAGGGAATGCGTTGTGCTCAAATGTTGGCGGTTTCCTTTGATGGATGTCAATTTGACGTTTGGAGTACTCTCACACATGGTGCGACGCTCGTTCTATGTGGGTTTGATCTACTGCAGACTTTGGCAAATGTTGACAGTATTTTTTGTACACCGACAGGGTTGAGTCTTTTGGGCAGCCCTGTGTTCTATCCAAGTTTGAAATATGTTGGGGTCATTGGTGAAGCCATATCATCCTCGTTGAAGAACCTATGGGCGCAATACGTTCCTCTTTTAAACCGATACGGTCCATCGGAATGCGCCATTCAAACACATGAATGCCTCTTAGGGGTGAGCGATTCCATATCTGTTGGGCAAGTGCTCCCAAACGTCAATAGCTATGTTTTGGATAACAACAAGCGTCAAGTGCCAGTCGGCGTTGTGGGAGAAATCTATCTGGGTGGTATTTGTGTGTCGCCTGAATATATGAACTTGCCCGAGCAGACCGCTGAGCGATTCCTGGACGATCCATTTCTACCTGGCGGTGGTGGTCGGATGTTTCGAACGGGAGACTTTGGTCGATTGCTTCCGAATGGTCGTTTTGAAGTTCATGGACGCAAGGACAGCCAAGTGAAATTGAAGGGATACCGAATTGAACTGGAAGAGGTCGGCGAGGCCATGATGCGTCATCCAAACGTGACGGCGGCAGCGGCTGTGGTGAAAGACAAGACACACCTGGTGGGTTATTTTACGCCTCCGTCCGTGGATGTGGAAGAATTGCGTGCACTGGTGGCGTCGTATGTACCTGTGTACATGGTTCCTGCTGTGTGGGTGCCGCTTGAGTCGATGCCTCAAAATGTGAATGGGAAGACGGACCGACTGGCACTGGAGGCTATGGATGTTGTGGTCGTAGTCGATGCGTTGGAGACAGAAGCAGAAGTGAAAATGGCAGAAGTGTGGTCGAGTGTCCTGGGCATTGAATTAAGCTTGATTGGTCGCAATACATCGTTCTTTGCTCTGGGGGGTGATTCTCTATCTGTGATCAAGGTTGTGGCTGCATGTCGAAAGATTGGACTCGTGATGTCGGCAACCCAAGTCTTGAAAGATCCTATACTGAGTCGAGTTGCTGCAATGTTTGGAAGTGAAGTTGTTATGGATTGGCCAGCCGTGGTGTTGCCCGAAGCAATGGTCAACGAAGTTGCAGATGTGTGGACCGAATCGTTGGATTTGCAAGAATATGTGGTCTATCCCGTCACGCCATTACAAGCTGGCATGTTGTTTTCAACGATGTCAAAACGATCGGCTTATGTAATGCAGTATTCATTGTTGCTCGGAGATGACTTAACCGCTGAGATGGCATGTGAAGGATACCGCCGTGTCGCCAGACAACACGAAATCCTTCGCACGACGTTTGTTTCTTTGTCGTCAGGTCTGGTTCAGATCATTCGAAGCGATATCGCTGAACCATCAGTCGAGCATGTGACTGTGCCTCGCTTGGAAGACTATTTCAAGACAGATTATGCTCGTGGGTTTGCACTCGGCGATCGGAGCTTTGTTCGCTTTACAATTGTGTCAGCTGGAAGTGAAGAATATGCTGTGCTCACCATTCACCATGCATTATATGACGGTTGGTCCTTTTCATTGCTTGTGGAGGATCTCTTGGATGCCTTTCATGGAAGACCGATATCCTCTCGCCCAAGTTTCCGTGGCTTTGTAGACTATATTCAAGCACAAGATGCAAACAAGACTCAAGCCTACTGGGAATCTGAGCTACGTGGTGTTGTTTCCTCTATCATCGCACCGGGCAGCAAAATGTTGGCAGAAGAAGATTCGCGTCCATCTGTTCTTGTTGAATTTCCAGGCGAGGAAATTTCTCTCGCTGCGAAACATGCACAAGTCACATTTGCCACCTTAACCAAGTTTGCTTGGGCTGCAACAATACGAAAATTTTTGCGTCAACAAGATACAGTTATGGGAGAAGTGGTTTCAAATCGAAATCTTCCTGTTGATGGGATTGAAAGGTACGCGCGATTCAAATCATGATATGTTTCTACATGTTTGTTTTCTAGAATGTTGGGCGCCACGCTGAGCACAATACCACGCCGAATCATTTTTGATGACGAGAAATCTGTACTATCACTACTCCAAACCGTCCACACAAACCATACTGCTTCTCAAGTCTTTGCACATGCAAATTTGGTTGACGTGAAGAAATGGAGTGGAGTCCAAGGAGAGCTGTTCGACACGTTATATGTGTTTCAGTAGTCCGATGCCCCTCAAACCCAAGTCGAAGCATACGTTCATCACGTTGAAGTCACCCGTGGCTCAACGTCGTACGCTCTTGAGGTGGAGGTCTCTGTTGCTGGCGACACCATGCACATAAATGCTTCACGTGATGTCTCGCGACTGTCATCGACACAACTGCGTGTGATATTGGACGAGTTCAAATTTACGCTCAGCCAAGTGTGCGACTCAGTATTTTCGGATGGTCTTGTTTCTGCTTTGTGGGAGTTGTCTACAAGTCAGCGTCAATTGCTCCAAGAATTCTGTTTTGGTCCTGAGGTACCATTGGCGCATGAACTCCTACATCAAGCTTTCGAAGGCAGAGCCGTGGCCAAACCTGACTTGATTGCTGTCGAATACGAAGACGAACGTATTACCTATGGTGACCTGAACGAGCAAGCGAATACCTTGGCGCATCACTTGGTATCGCTTGGTGTTGGTGTTGGAAGTCGCGTGGCAGTGGTGATGGAACGATGTTTGGAATTCCCGATTGGATTGTTGGCTGTCTTGAAAGCTGGTGGATCCATGATGCCACTGGACGCGACGTTTCCATCCAACCGATTGTCGTTTATGTTGGAAGACGCGAGTGCTTCTGTGGTGGTATCGACGGAAGACTATCGTGCTCAAATCGAGGCGTTGGAGTTGGAGATCCCTGTGGTGTATATTCGTTCGGCGGATCTGGCTGCGTCTCCAACTCAATTGGATGTAGTCAATACGGCGACAAGAAATGACGAAGCTTATGTGGTGTATACGTCTGGATCGACGGGTCGACCTAAAGGAGTACCCGTTTTACACGTGGGAGCGGTGAATACTATCATGAATTCGAACAAACAGGTGTTTGTCGAGGGAATGCGTTGTGCTCAAATGTTGGCGGTTTCCTTTGATGGATGTCAATTTGACGTTTGGAGTACTCTCACACATGGTGCGACGCTCGTTCTATGTGGGTTTGATCTACTGCAGACTTTGGCAAATGTTGACAGTATTTTTTGTACACCGACAGGGTTGAGTCTTTTGGGCAGCCCTGTGTTCTATCCAAGTTTGAAATATGTTGGGGTCATTGGTGAAGCCATATCATCCTCGTTGAAGAACCTATGGGCGCAATACGTTCCTCTTTTAAACCGATACGGTCCATCGGAATGCGCCATTCAAACACATGAATGCCTCTTAGGGGTGAGCGATTCCATATCTGTTGGGCAAGTGCTCCCAAACGTCAATAGCTATGTTTTGGATAACAACAAGCGTCAAGTGCCAGTCGGCGTTGTGGGAGAAATCTATCTGGGTGGTATTTGTGTGTCGCCTGAATATATGAACTTGCCCGAGCAGACCGCTGAGCGATTCCTGGACGATCCATTTCTACCTGGCGGTGGTGGTCGGATGTTTCGAACGGGAGACTTTGGTCGATTGCTTCCGAATGGTCGTTTTGAAGTTCATGGACGCAAGGACAGCCAAGTGAAATTGAAGGGATACCGAATTGAACTGGAAGAGGTCGGCGAGGCCATGATGCGTCATCCAAACGTGACGGCGGCAGCGGCTGTGGTGAAAGACAAGACACACCTGGTGGGTTATTTTACGCCTCCGTCCGTGGATGTGGAAGAATTGCGTGCACTGGTGGCGTCGTATGTACCTGTGTACATGGTTCCTGCTGTGTGGGTGCCGCTTGAGTCGATGCCTCAAAATGTGAATGGGAAGACGGACCGACTGGCACTGGAGGCTATGGATGTTGTGGTCGTAGTCGATGCGTTGGAGACAGAAGCAGAAGTGAAAATGGCAGAAGTGTGGTCGAGTGTCCTGGGCATTGAATTAAGCTTGATTGGTCGCAATACATCGTTCTTTGCTCTGGGGGGTGATTCTCTATCTGTGATCAAGGTTGTGGCTGCATGTCGAAAGATTGGACTCGTGATGTCGGCAACCCAAGTCTTGAAAGATCCTATACTGAGTCGAGTTGCTGCAATGTTTGGAAGTGAAGTTGTTATGGATTGGCCAGCCGTGGTGTTGCCCGAAGCAATGGTCAACGAAGTTGCAGATGTGTGGACCGAATCGTTGGATTTGCAAGAATATGTGGTCTATCCCGTCACGCCATTACAAGCTGGCATGTTGTTTTCAACGATGTCAAAACGATCGGCTTATGTAATGCAGTATTCATTGTTGCTCGGAGATGACTTAACCGCTGAGATGGCATGTGAAGGATACCGCCGTGTCGCCAGACAACACGAAATCCTTCGCACGACGTTTGTTTCTTTGTCGTCAGGTCTGGTTCAGATCATTCGAAGCGATATCGCTGAACCATCAGTCGAGCATGTGACTGTGCCTCGCTTGGAAGACTATTTCAAGACAGATTATGCTCGTGGGTTTGCACTCGGCGATCGGAGCTTTGTTCGCTTTACAATTGTGTCAGCTGGAAGTGAAGAATATGCTGTGCTCACCATTCACCATGCATTATATGACGGTTGGTCCTTTTCATTGCTTGTGGAGGATCTCTTGGATGCCTTTCATGGAAGACCGATATCCTCTCGCCCAAGTTTCCGTGGCTTTGTAGACTATATTCAAGCACAAGATGCAAACAAGACTCAAGCCTACTGGGAATCTGAGCTACGTGGTGTTGTTTCCTCTATCATCGCACCGGGCAGCAAAATGTTGGCAGAAGAAGATTCGCGTCCATCTGTTCTTGTTGAATTTCCAGGCGAGGAAATTTCTCTCGCTGCGAAACATGCACAAGTCACATTTGCCACCTTAACCAAGTTTGCTTGGGCTGCAACAATACGAAAATTTTTGCGTCAACAAGATACAGTTATGGGAGAAGTGGTTTCAAATCGAAATCTTCCTGTTGATGGGATTGAAAGGTACGCGCGATTCAAATCATGATATGTTTCTACATGTTTGTTTTCTAGAATGTTGGGCGCCACGCTGAGCACAATACCACGCCGAATCATTTTTGATGACGAGAAATCTGTACTATCACTACTCCAAACCGTCCACACAAACCATACTGCTTCTCAAGTCTTTGCACATGCAAATTTGGTTGACGTGAAGAAATGGAGTGGAGTCCAAGGAGAGCTGTTCGACACGTTATATGTGTTTCAGTAGTCCGATGCCCCTCAAACCCAAGTCGAAGCATACGTTCATCACGTTGAAGTCACCCGTGGCTCAACGTCGTACGCTCTTGAGGTGGAGGTCTCTGTTGCTGGCGACACCATGCACATAAATGCTTCACGTGATGTCTCGCGACTGTCATCGACACAACTGCGTGTGATATTGGACGAGTTCAAATTTACGCTCAGCCAAGTGTGCGACTCAGTATTTTCGGATGGTCTTGTTTCTGCTTTGTGGGAGTTGTCTACAAGTCAGCGTCAATTGCTCCAAGAATTCTGTTTTGGTCCTGAGGTACCATTGGCGCATGAACTCCTACATCAAGCTTTCGAAGGCAGAGCCGTGGCCAAACCTGACTTGATTGCTGTCGAATACGAAGACGAACGTATTACCTATGGTGACCTGAACGAGCAAGCGAATACCTTGGCGCATCACTTGGTATCGCTTGGTGTTGGTGTTGGAAGTCGCGTGGCAGTGGTGATGGAACGATGTTTGGAATTCCCGATTGGATTGTTGGCTGTCTTGAAAGCTGGTGGATCCATGATGCCACTGGACGCGACGTTTCCATCCAACCGATTGTCGTTTATGTTGGAAGACGCGAGTGCTTCTGTGGTGGTATCGACGGAAGACTATCGTGCTCAAATCGAGGCGTTGGAGTTGGAGATCCCTGTGGTGTATATTCGTTCGGCGGATCTGGCTGCGTCTCCAACTCAATTGGATGTAGTCAATACGGCGACAAGAAATGACGAAGCTTATGTGGTGTATACGTCTGGATCGACGGGTCGACCTAAAGGTGTGGCTGTGCTACATATGGGAGCAGTGAATACTATTTTGAATTCGATCAAGGAGAAGTTTGTCGAGGGGCTACGCTGTGCTCAAATGATGGCGATTTCCTTTGATGGTTGTCAACTTGAAGTGTGGGGTAGTCTCACCCATGGTGCGACGCTTGTTTTGCGTGGGTCTGATCTACTGAACACTTTGGGGAATGTTGACAGTATTATTTGTACCCCGACAGCGTTGAGTCTTCTGGGCAACCCTACACAGTATTCGAGAATAAAATACGTTACGGTTGCTGGAGAAGCCTTACCCACGCCTATAAAAAGCCTGTGGGAATCCAAAGCTAATCTTATGAACATATACGGCCCAACCGAATGCGCCATTCAAACACGAATGCCTCTTAGGAGTGAGCGATTCCGTATCTGTTGGGCAAGTGCTCCCAAACGTCAATTGCTATGTTTTGGATGACAACAAGCGTCAAGTGCCAGTCGGCGTTGTGGGAGAAATCTATCTGGGTGGTATTTGTGTGTCGCCTGAATATATGAACTTGCCCGAGCAGACCGCTGAGCGATTCCTGGACGATCCATTTCTACCTGGCGGTGGTGGTCGGATGTTTCGAACGGGAGACTTTGGTCGATTGCTTCCGAATGGTCGTTTTGAAGTTCATGGACGCAAGGACAGCCAAGTGAAATTGAAGGGATACCGAATTGAACTGGAAGAGGTCGGCGAGGCCATGATGCGTCATCCAAACGTGACGGCGGCAGCGGCTGTGGTGAAAGACAAGACACACCTGGTGGGTTATTTTACGCCTCCGTCCGTGGATGTGGAAGAATTGCGTGCACTGGTGGCGTCGTATGTACCTGTGTACATGGTTCCTGCTGTGTGGGTGCCGCTTGAGTCGATGCCTCAAAATGTGAATGGGAAGACGGACCGACTGGCACTGGAGGCTATGGATGTTGTGGTCGTAGTCGATGCGTTGGAGACAGAAGCAGAAGTGAAAATGGCAGAAGTGTGGTCGAGTGTCCTGGGCATTGAATTAAGCTTGATTGGTCGCAATACATCGTTCTTTGCTCTGGGGGGTGATTCTCTATCTGTGATCAAGGTTGTGGCTGCATGTCGAAAGATTGGACTCGTGATGTCGGCAACCCAAGTCTTGAAAGATCCTATACTGAGTCGAGTTGCTGCAATGTTTGGAAGTGAAGTTGTTATGGATTGGCCAGCCGTGGTGTTGCCCGAAGCAATGGTCAACGAAATTGCAGAGGTCTGGACCGAATCGTTGGATTTGCAAGAATATGTGGTCTATCCCGTCACGCCATATCAAGGTGATATGCTTTACTCAACTACTCAGAATTGGTCAGCAAACGTACATCAACATACCTTTCAGCTGAAGGATGACTTAACCGCTGAGATGGCATGTGAAGGATACCGCCGTGTCGCCAGACAACACGAAATCCTTCGCACGACGTTTGTTTCTTTGTCGTCAGGTCTGGTTCAGATCATTCGAAGCGATATCGCTGAACCATCAGTCGAACATGCGAGTGTGCCTCACTTGGAAGACTTTTTCAAGGCAAATTATGCTCGTGGGTTTGCACTCGGCGATCGGAGCTTTGTTCGCTTTACAATTGTGTCAGCTGGAAGTGAAGAATATGCTGTGCTCACCATTCACCATGCATTATATGACGGTTGGTCCTTTTCATTGCTTGTGGAGGATCTCTTGGATGCCTTTCATGGAAGACCGATATCCTCTCGCCCAAGTTTCCGTGGCTTTGTAGACTATATTCAAGCACAAGATGCAAACAAGACTCAAGCCTACTGGAAGTCTGCGCTTGATAAAATTGTTCCAACTATAATTGGATCGATTGGCAGCAAAATCATCGATGACGATCAAGGTGTGGAATCCCTCAAATTCACTTTACCTGTTGAGTTTGTCTCCCTCGCTGCAAAGCACGCGGGAGTTACACTTGCGACCTTGACTAAATTTGCTTGGGCTATGACACTGGCCAAACATTTACGTCAACGAGATGTTGTTCTAATCGAGATTGTATCAAATCGAAATACTCCTGTAAGAGGAATTGAAAGGTGAGCAAGGGTGATAACGTTCATCACTAAATTCTCTTGAGTAGAATGCTTGGCGCTACACTAAGCATAATACCGTGCCGAATCATTATTGACGATACAGTACCTGTGGCGTCGCTTCTTCAAAAAGTCCAAGCAGACCACATTGCCTCACTAGCATATTCACATGCGAGTCTTGAAGATATGAAGATGCCCACCACAGAGAACGACGACATCTTGTTCGACACATCAATTCTGTTCCAACAGTCAACTCCACCAGAATCAGCAGCTGTTCATCACATTATTGAACCTCCTTGATACAGCACTTACGCCCTTGAAGTCGAGTTATCCGTCGTGGCCGATATGTTGTCTGTTGATATGAGTGACTACGAGAAAACGCTTTTATCACAGACGCAAGTTCAAGTCTTGATGAAAGAATTCCAGCATATGCTGGGTCAAGTATGTGATGTCGTATCGTCAGATGGCTATGCCTCAGCTTTGTTGGATCAGTCCTCCAGCTAGCCCCAGAGAGTACAAGAGTCGTGCTCGTGTCCTGGAATCTCTTCATTGTATGATCAACTGCATCAAGCCTAATGTTCAAAGACGACATCGACGTCTGTGCTGTGTAGCTTGTTATGAATTTATCACAAATTCTTCATTGCTTATCTCACGTGGCCAATCCAAGGATATACTGCAAGTTTTCCAAGGCCACAATTACCGAGTGGTCTTTCTACCGTTCGCACGTTGAATTCCGGTGGAAAGTTGAAATCATGCACTAAATCACATAGCTACATCATCTCTGCGTACCCATAGATTTGCAATTTCTCCTCACGCTTGAACTCCAAAAGCATACCATTGCATTGTCCATTTTTATCACGTCAACCAAATTTGCATGTGCAAAGACTTGAGAAGCAGTATGATTTGTGTGGACGGTTTGGAGTAGTGATAATACAGATTTCTCGTCATCAAAATGATTCGGCGTGGTATTGTGCTCAGCGTGGCGCCCAACATTCTAGAAAACAAACATGTAGATACATATCATCATTGAATCACGCGTACCTTTCAACCAAATATAGTTCACGTCTTCCAAAGGAGCTTGCGCAAAGAGACTGACGGCTCATCGGCACTTCCAACAGACTCGTATGAGACTTAAAGACACTACTATGTGTGAATCCAGAGTAGCCACAGCGCATTAGGTTCTTCATGGCTTGGAATCGTCGAGTGCTTTTAGAGAACGACCGACGGTGGTCACAACAACTCGTACCATCAACCAGTAGTTGAATGCCGCAAATGAGAAGCACGCAAGCAACAAGGGGTACAGAAATGGGTGGCAGAAACTAGATTTAGACGTCCCAAAAGACGGGTTTTCCTTTGAGCTATTGCTCGGGCAAAGCACACGCTTAAACTCACAACGTGCATATCAAGACAGACTGGAAAACACACGCCCCAAAAAGGTAAAGCTTCTGAGTGCTTTTGCATTTCAACTCAATGATGGTGAACTTAATCATGTCTACATACGTAGGGGCAAGTTCGTCGAGGACACATAGTATTGAAGGCAGTGCTGTGACTTTGGGCGACAACAGCAGTCGAACACGCGAGATGGAGAGAATGGCACTTGATTCGATCGCCGAGAAATGCAAGCTAAGGCTAGAAATATATCTGCCCTACAATGGCTCAGGACAACCAGTCCCTTACTGCGCCAACCGACGTACTATCTGCCGCATAGTCACGTAGATTTATTTACTTTTCGTCAAGACTACCTGTTGTGTCGCTACATCATATCCGCCGATGGTTTTGTCATCTTCTCAGTGCAGTCTGTTTTCTCTTGATAGTACGTCAATTGGCTCCGTAAGCGACTGTTTGTCCTGAGTCGTTGTAAGGCACATATATTTCTAGCCTTAGTCTGGATTTCACGGCGATCTAATCAAGTGCCATTCTCTCCATCTCGCGTGTTCTTGCTCGGAAGGAGTACACTAAGACACGTGCCTCATGGCGGCTCCTCGAGATGAGCCTCCATCAGGCATGTGTATATTGTACACATCAAAACGCAATGCTAAGCCACGGTGCTTACGACAACCCACCACTATATTGTGATTTCCTCACCCCAACCTGCGACCTCATCAATAACAAGTGGAAAATGTGTGACCCCGACATGACCTGAGTGTGACCTACACGTGAAAAAACTCTCTTCACCAGACATTTGGCCCGACCACAAATTGACCTGTAATGGATTCTCCCATAACTGTATCTTGTTGACGCAAAAATTTTCGTATTGTTGCAGCCCAAGCAAACTTGGTTAAGGTGGCAAATGTGACTTGTGCATGTTTCGCAGCGAGAGAAATTTCCTCGCCTGGAAATTCAACAAGAACAGATGGACGCGAATCTTCTTCTGCCAACATTTTGCTGCCCGGTGCGATGATAGAGGAAACAACACCACGTAGCTCAGATTCCCAGTAGGCTTGAGTCTTGTTTGCATCTTGTGCTTGAATATAGTCTACAAAGCCACGGAAACTTGGGCGAGAGGATATCGGTCTTCCATGAAAGGCATCCAAGAGATCCTCCACAAGCAATGAAAAGGACCAACCGTCATATAATGCATGGTGAATGGTGAGCACAGCATATTCTTCACTTCCAGCTGACACAATTGTAAAGCGAACAAAGCTCCGATCGCCGAGTGCAAACCCACGAGCATAATCTGTCTTGAAATAGTCTTCCAAGCGAGGCACAGTACTGATGGTTCAGCGATATCGCTTCGAATGATCTGAACCAGACCTGACGACAAAGAAACAAACGTCGTGCGAAGGATTTCGTGTTGTCTGGCGACACGGCGGTATCCTTCACATGCCATCTCAGCGGTTAAATCATCTCCGAGCAACAATGGATGGTAAGGTAAAAACAGGTCATCGCATCGCATAGGTCACATCTTCCACAGGAGCTTGCGCAAAGAGACTGACTACTTCCCACAGACATGTAGGAGACTCCAAATCCTTCCGATGGGATCTAATCAGCTTTGTGGAATACATACTATACTATACTATCTGGAAAACGAGACAGTTAGAAATGAGTTCGAAGACTGAAAGATTTGCTATGAAAATGCTAACCAACCACTTCTAGCGGTGAATCTAGAGTAGCAACAACATTTGACGCTATGCATGGGTTGGGATCGTTACGTGAAACAATTGCTTTTAGAGAATGACCGACGGTGGCCACAACATCTACCAGCAGTTAAACGCTGTACATGAGAAGCGCGCAAGCAACAAGGGGGGGTGGCGTAAATTAGAGATTCAGTCTTGATTAGGCGTTGAAAGAGAAGGGCTTTCCTTTGAGCTATTGCTCGCTAAAATACTGCTACTTTTTCAAGTTTGACCAAACAATAACGTCTGTAACGTGGCCTCGAGGCAACTACCAAGTTCGTCGTGGACACACAGTATTGAAGGCAGATGAAGCCTTACCCTGAAGTTCTTGTGACTACGATCTCACTTCTCACGGAGAAGAATTTCAGCTCTTGAGTAACTCTCAAGTAAACAGACACCGTGAATGTGCTCTGGGGAGGAGCTATACAAATGTACGCATCACAACGTGAAAGACTGGGACTCACGTAGATTTATTTACTTTTCGTCAAGACTGTACCTTCGTTGTTGTGTCGGGCGCTACATCATGCGCCGATCCATGTGTCAAGTTCCATCTTTTCTCGGTCTATGGGTACAGCTGTAACCAGTAAATGAGATGAGTGGCCTGGCGCCGTGACTAGGCAGCAGTTTTTCATGAGAATACGTCAATTTGTATTAATACAATGAGGGACAGTTTGTCCTGAGCCGTTGTAGGGCAGATAAGTTTCTAGCCTTAGTTTGGAATTCACGGTGATCATCTCATCAAGTGCCATTCTCTCCATCTCGCGTGTTTTCGCCCGGAAGGCACAGCATTAATAGCCTCATTGAGAGTAAGAATGGAGAATAAGAAGAGACGTGCCTTATGGCAGCTCATCTTGAGGATGACTACGATATACACATCAAAATGCGATGCTGATACAAGGTGCTTACGATAGTTTAACCATGTAATACATCGCCGACTTTATGTTTGACCACCAATGTAGATGACTTTGAGAGTTCTGGACGATTGTCAATTGCAAAGTTAGACTATTGGAGCTTCAACTCTGCCACAATGGAACTTGAAATATCATGCCCACCAAAAAAACTCGCTTGACCAGACATATGACCTGACCACAAATTGACCTGAAATGGATTCTTCCTGTCAATGATCCAAGGCAAACACAGGCTGTTGTTCCTGTTTACACCGTTACGAAGCTGCTCCTTGAATGTTTGCACTAAGTTGTAAACCAAGCAACTGGGCTCACGATTCTTCGAGTATACTTGAGACTGTTAGGACAGTGCAACATGACGTATTTACATAACTTGTGACTCTACCCTGCTATGAAATAAATGTATCACTGCACAAATGGTGCCAGTTTTCTTGATAGCTATGACAGCACATGCGGGACTTGGCGATGAACTTATCTTGTTTCTCGTTGCCTATCACAGAAGTTGAATCTCCCAAGGCCAGTCGTTCACACAGCCGAGCGCGGGGAACCACTACTGCAGGGCACACGGTCAATGCGCAGACCGCGCCTTCATCTATGTGCCAGGCATGGCACAGTTACATCTAAAGATCAATGTCCTTTCTCTCCTTCTACTTGCTAGTGCAGTTTAACCTACACAACAATGCCTTCGGAAAAATCCATTACAGGTCAATTTGTGGTCAGGCCAAATGTCTGGTGAAGAGAGTTTTTTCACGTGTAGGTCACACTCAGGTCATGTCGGGGTCACACATTTTCCACTTGTTATTGATGAGGTCGCAGGTTGGGGTGAGGAAATCACAATATAGTGGTGGGTTGTCGTAAGCACCGTGGCTAAGCATTGCGTTTTGATGTGTACAATATACACATGCCTGATGGAGGCTCATCTCGAGGGGCCGCCATTAGGCACGTGTCTTATTGTACTCAATTCCTTCTCTCAAGTAGGTTATTAATACTGTGACTTCTGGGCAAGAACACGCGAGATGGAGAGATTGGCACTTGATTAGATTGCTATGAAATCCAGACTAAGGCTAGAAACACAAATGCCCTACAACGGCTCAGGACAAGCAGTCGCTTACTGAGCCAATTGACGTACTATCAAGAGAAAACTGCCGCATTGTCATGGCACCTGGTCGTTTATTGGCTCCAGCTGTAAAGTACACAACAGACTGCACTGAGAAGATGACATGTGACAAAAGGATCGGCGGATACGATGTAGCGACACAACAGGTAGTTTTGACGAAAAGTAAATATATCTACATGAGTCCCAGTCTTTCACGTAATGAAGCGTACATTTCTACAGCTCCCCCAAGAGCACATTAACGGTGTCTGTTTACTTGAGAGTTAATTTTTCTTGAGATCTTAGAGCTTGCCGTCACAAGGACTTCCAGGTGACTTAATTGGCCTGTTGTTTCGTGCTCTTCAGCACGCCGATCCATTGTCATGTGTCGTCTTCTCGGTCCAGTCTGTCTGTGCGGCTCGAATTAGTAAGCGAAATCAGTGGCTATGCGGCAGATAGTACGTCGATTGGCGCAGTAAGGGACTGGTTGTCCTGGGCCGTTGTAGGGCAGATATGTTTCTAGCCTTAGTTTGGAATTCACAGCGAGCTAATCAAGTGCCATTCTCTCCATCTCGCGTGTTCGACTGCTGTTGTCGCCCGAAAGTCACAACACTGCCTTTAATACTATGTGTCCTCGACGAACTTCATAGTTGCCTCGAGGCTAACTTTATGGTTTGGTGAACCTTGACGAAGTAGCCTAAGTAGATGATTTTAACTGGACCTTTAGCGTCGTTGACCCGAGGTGAATCGCAAGGCATATCAAACAGAGAGAACGACGTTTATAATTGTCGGTTGTCTGATGTATGTAGACGTGATTAAGTTCACCATCATTGAGTTGAAATGCAAAAGCACTCAGAAGCTTTACCTTTTTGGGGCGTGTGTTTTCCAGTCCAGGGTGCTCTTGATGCGCTGTGAGCTTAAGGGCCTGTTCAAAGTAAAAAAATAAAGAGACGCGGCCAATCAGATTGCTCGCCGTCTCATAGAATGGTATTTTTGCTTTTAGCAGGTCTTTCACCTCCTAAAAGCAATTTTCGTCTCATACTTGGGTGAGGGTCTCGTTGATTGGCTCGTCGTAAGAGAAGGACTCGTTCACGCACCGGTTTCCTTGGTCTGACACACTGACAAATCCTTCAAATGAAGGCAACAATGGCAGCCATTGCATCCGCGCTTGCTGCAGCTTAAGCAGTTGTAGCGTTCAATTCTTCATCACGACGCAAGCATGTGTTTGCGCTGCGAAATCGTCTTTGGAAGCGGGTCAAGAATAGCTCTGGTTATGATGGCTGGATAAAACGAAACCTTCGATGCAGTCGGTCTGTCTTTACCAATGTGGTTGACCTCATAACGGACAAATGGTGCCAAATGCACGATCCTCTCCATCACAACACGACGTTTGGCATTGTCGACCGAGTTGCCATCACACTCCACTACCTGACGCATGCGGACGGATTCGACCAAACTGCGCAAGTGTTCAGCACAAGCAAGACTAGAGCCTTCGTTTACACCGGTCAAGTCATTGCAATTATGAATAAGTTCTATCTAAAGGATTTCGTATAGCTGCCCGGGACGGTTCAAGCCTGGGAGAATATAGCCGATGGTTTTGAGGCCTTTGCCGGTCTTCCCAACGTCTATGGTGCCATCGACGGATGTCTTGTCCCTATCAAACGCTTCAATGATTGTGAAGGATGGTACTGCCGAAAAGGATTCCCGGCATTCAACTTACAAGCTGTCGTGGATGGAAATTGTCGCTTTATGTCGTTCTCGTTGAGATCGGGATCTCAAAATGACAAGTTTTTGTTCAACAATTCCACTTTTGGCAAGGTCGCTCATCAGCGTATTCCAGTCGGAGGATGCTTTGTTGCCGATGCTGGATACAAGCTTTACATCCATGTAATTACTCCATATCCTATCCACGAGGGTATGAGCGAGGATGAAGCACATTTTAATTGGATTCACAGTCGTACACGAATTGTAGTTGAGCGATCCTTAGGTCTTTGGAAAAATACCTTCCGTATTTTCAAGACTCCCCTGCTTCAAGCCACACCGATTCAAATGGCAAACATCGTCAAAGCAACACTGGCGCTTCATAATATGTTTATTGATTTGGATGAAGATGCGAGCAGTTCAGTTGCCATGCCTCGTCTTCAACAATGGATGCATATCGGGGGTGATAACTCCGATGATAGTGAGCAGTCTCCTGTTGACGGCGATGAGGCTGTTGCTGCAAGAAACCGACTGAAAGAATTCGCCGACAACTATATTGATAGAGTGTAGCTTCAAAAATACATGCATGTGTTGTCATTTTCAGTCGTTGTTAATGCTATCAGCATCAGAACTTTTCTTTCAAGAAATTGAGCAGCTCCATTTGTACCTTGGTGCTTTGTTCAATGTGGCTCTTCAGCAAGGATGACACTTCTTCGAGCTGATTGTTCGTTTTGTACATTGCCCGCTCAACATCAGCAGACGGTGCACGCGCCGCTTTCAAAGATGCAGCTTCTACTATTCCTTTAGACAAGCTCTTGCCAAGGGATGCAAGTCCTGTACCGATATCGTTACTTTTGCTAGGATTTGTTTTCCGATTCTTTCGTTGCCGCAAAGTTTCGGCTTGAACTTTTCGTTTATGACTCAGTCTGTTGGCCTCATCATTTTCATCCGTCTGGGATTCACAGCCTGACTCACTTTTGTTATCATCTTCACTCAACTGACCGTCATCAGCGTACAGAATGTGTCCCATGCCATGTTTATCACCAAGATATTGCACAAGGATATCCCAGTACGACGGATACTCAGATGGGTCAAATTCATTGTTTCCTGGGCAGACTAGGCGGCAGCAAGGCGGTTGTACTCTTTTCTTAAGTTTGACAGCTTGTTCTTCAATGATACAACAGATACCTAGGATTTATGAACGCTCTGGGAAAGTCTAGACTCTTACGTGCTGGTTGGTAGCGATGCTAAACTTAATGCACATCTTTTCCCACAATACAGCCCTTTGTGCATTACTCGTTTGCTGGAGGAATTTGGATCCAAACGTCTCGTAGCGATGCTCCATCAATATCTCGACCATTCTATCCGAGTAATGAACATTTTGCAATGTCGGAGGGCGTTTCGTGCCATGGTCAGTCGCAAAATGCTTCACCGATACCACATCTTGAGCTTGACTCGCCACACTGGACGTATTTGATATTGACTCAAGTTGCTCTCTCATTGCAGCAACCTGCAATTCAAGCTCCCGTTTAGATGGCGCCTTGCCCTTCCCTCGAGTTCTTCCCATGGCTCGAACCTGCCGACAAGAAATGTCAGGTACTGCTGCCCTGCCAATCCTCTATCCAATCACGACACACCGTGTAGGATTAGCTAATTTCACACAAATGCGAGAAGTATGAGTGACAATCATACTTGGAACAAATTGATCAAATAAAAGGTCCCATACTTGGAACAGGCCCTAAGCATGTGTTTTGCCCGGATTTTAGAGAGTAATAACTCAAAGGAAACCCCTTCTTTTTGGACGCCTAAATCTAGTTTATGCCACCATGTCTGTATGCCTTATTGCTTGCGTGCTTCTCATTTGCGGCATTGAACTACTGCTTGATGGTACGAGTTGTTGTGACCACCGTCGGTCATTCTCTAAAAGCACTCAACGATTCCAAGCCATGAATAACCTAACGCGCTATGGCTACCCTGGATTCACAAATAGTAGTGGCTTTAAGTCTCCTACAAGTCTGTTGGAAGTGCCGATGAGCCTTCAGTCTCTTTGCGCAAGCTCCTTTGGAAGGTGTGACCTATATTTGGTGAGAGTATTGTGACTGCCCAGATCACGCGTAGATCACGTGACCTAGAGGCGTGACCTGACCCGGCGATGACCTGTTTTTTACCTTACCATGCCTTCGAATGGTCATTTTCAGTTGTTCCAGGTGGCACCAGTTTGCCACAGAATTCGGTGCAATGAAGAAATGATGACACCAAGAACATTCGTCCTGTTGATAGACTGAGACGACTTATGGACAGCATAAATCTATCCTACATCTAACTCTCTTCTTATATCTACAAGGGTGGCATCTATTGTTCGCTCTTGTTGAGTTGTAATGGCGACGTACCCTGTGGTGGCGTCTCCACCTCAGCTGACTGTTCTCCATCCATCGAAAGGTAAAGTGTGGGGGTGCTGTCTCCGCAGTGTTTTTATGCAAAGTGTTTTTTTCGTTTTTCTCGAAACAAGAATTTTGATGTGTGAATTGATGCCCGATCTTTGAAGGCCATTTTCTTGAAAACATCAAATGGTCGATAAGCCACTTTTTGAATGGTAGGCCCTCATATGCTTTCCCTGAGTGTTTGGTAGTGCAGAGTAGTTGGAACCACGCCCAAGCTCTTGTATGCAAGTCACAAGTTCTTTGCTTGCTTTGGAGTCGCAAGTTTAGTGGGATGTAAGTGGTCTACGCACACCTACTGGGCTCATGCAATTTGGAATTTGGCCTGGCGATGGCCAAGCATACCATATCCAAGCCATGAATATCGTGCACAAAATCAGTTTGCACATTAGATTATTTCCCCCAGGGTCTATGAAAAGAGATAGCTGTGCAGTAAACGCAGCACCATGACATCGACCGCTTTTCGTGACATGCTTTCGACCTAGGTTGGGTCGTCAGCTACCAAGCACAAACACCTCTGACGATGGCGTGACCTAAATTTGGTGAGAGAATTATTGACGTCAAGATCACCTTAGATCACGTCTAGGTCACGTGACCTGACCCGGCGATGACCTGTTTTTTACCTTACCGACCACATATTCTTGCAAATCCAACGATTCGGTCCACACATCTGCAATTTCATTGACAATTGCTTCGGGCAACACCACGGCTGGCCAATCCATAACAACTTCACTTCCAAACATTGCAGCAACTCGACTCAGTACAGGATCTTTCAAGAATTGGGTTGCCGACATCACGAGTCCAATCTTTCGACATGCAGCCACAACCTTGATCACAGATAGAGAATCACCCCCCAGAGCAAAGAACGATGTATTGCGACCAATCAAGCTTAATTCAATGCCCAGGACACTCGACCACACTTCTGCCATTTTCACTTCCGCTTCGGTCTCCAACGCATCGACTACGACCACAACATCCATAGCCTCCAGTGCCAGTCGGTCCGTCTTCCCATTCACATTTTGAGGCATCGACTCAAGCGGCACCCACACAGCAGGAACCATGTACACAGGTACAAACGACGCCACCAGTGCACGCAATTCTTCCACATCCACGGACGGAGGCGTAAAATAACCCACCAGGTGTGTCTTGTCTTTCACCACAGCCGCCGCCGCCGTCACTTGTGGATGACGCATCATGGCCTCGCCGACCTCTTCCAGTTCAATTCGGTATCCCTTCAATTTCACCTGGCTGTCCTTGCGGCCATGCATTTCAAAACGACCATTCGGAAGCAATCGGCCATAGTCTCCCGTTCGAAACATCCGACCACCACCGCCAGGTAGAAATGGATCGTCCAAGAATCGTTCAGCGGTCTGCTCGGGCAAATTGATATATTCAGGCGACACACAAATACCACCCAAGTAGATTTCCCCACTGGCACTTGACGCATCTCGTCATCGAGGACGTAACAGTTGACATTTGGAATCACTGGCCCAATAGAGATGGAATCGTTCGTTCCCAGAAGGCATTCAGGGGTGTTACAATATAGATTGTAATATTGATTGTTGCCCCCGTCTTGGGACAATCAATCATTGACAATTTTCAATCTGTTGTTGTCATGAAAGAGTTTTGCGACGTCTAAGCCGTCGGACTATCGTTTTCAGTTGCTTTGGACAACTTGATGGCTTGTGGGACGTTGCCCAGACTCACGAGGTCCCAGTTCAACGTCAAGTACATGTACTGTGCATGATCACGTCGAGCGTGGTGGTGTCCATACTCTTCCGCAAGTAGCCGATCATGCACATCACGCCAGAGAAGAATCGCTGGGTAATTACAGAGGTTGGAGGGATCCAACTCACGTCTTCATACAGCTGAATAGTATTGACGCGACTGCGAGCACGCTGCTTGAATTTCGTTGTCAAGGTCTATTGCAGCACGCTTCCGGCCATGCAAAACAACATCAGACGCAGTCTCAATCATTTGCACGAGATCCGAATTTCGACGCAAACGATGAGCAGCGCTCTACCCGTCTCTAGCTTGACCAAAGCACTTTCAAAAGCTGGATTTAAGTTCTTTTGTTGGAGACGAATGGTTATGGCATCAAACGTAGCCATTTCTCGAAGGAGGTCGTTGATGATCAATTGCTCGGGGGCAGATGGTGTTGTAGATCAACCAAAGGAACCCGCCGGACGTCATCTTGACGAACGTCGTCACTGAGGTCCTTGTCCGGCTCGGCATCATTTTCAAAAAGATGTAAATAGGGCTTGATGTCCTCGTAGCGCTGAGCATCGCGTAGACTCCACTCCATCGTAGCTCATGGAGCAGTAGTTGATCACTTCGCAGAATGTGCGATTTGGCCACTTTGATTGAAAGAGATTAGAAAGCACCCGTGATGATTGGTGTGCAAGACCCAAGGAGCATACAAAACGGTCGACAGAAGCATTCCTAGCTATCATATCGTGCGTGGTCGTCAATCTATTGAAGTCCAATTCTTCATCCAAATTCATGAAAAGACTAGTTTACAAAGCAATGACTTGATCCGTAGAAAAGGCTGATGTCTTCATTGACTCGATACATTTTCAATTCAACCTCGGGTTCCATCACGATGAAGTTGAGATGATCAACGGGGAATTCAAGTTTGTGCATCCACGATGGCATGTGCATCTTGATGGATATCGGGTACGATGCGCAAAGGAATATTTGGACAATGTGCAACGATCAGAGCAGAGGCGCCGACCAAAACGAGCATCGCGACAATATTGCATTCAGTTCTTTGTATTCCTTGGCCATGTCGTTGTGAAAAGACTGGTTTATCCTACCGATTTTCACAGAAGGTCAAGTCAATGTCGTCATTTACTAGTACTCATAGTATTCATACTTCGGCACTTGAGCAAGGGAAATCAGAGCTGAAGCAAAATGGTCAGTGAAAATGAAAGTTGTTTAGACGATGCTGCGGATATCAGTAAAGACTATCCTTACAGCTATCAAGGTTTGTGTTAAGTAGCTTGCTCTTTGGTATCCGTTGACGCTGCTTAAGCTCCACAGAGCCTTGTCTTGGACGAGGCATCGTCGTCACTTTTTCTTGGAGTGTTTTCATTCAATATTGTTGCTTTTCATTTGAATAACATTACGATCAAAGCGATACAATTTGACAGCTTAGAATGCCCCAAAGATGGTCAATATCTCGGGCAAAGATCGTGTTCCTTCAATGCTTGATGTAGACAAGAGCGGTAGTGTCCGAAACAGGTCATATCCGGGTCAGGTCACACTTTTGGGTCACACTTTTGGGTCACACTACAAAATTGATCATATCTCCATCACCACGAAGCGTTAATGCACCAAACTTTGTCATTGTCTAGCGGGCCTCATCAGGGTGGCGGCACCGCCTTGCGGCCTACCTGCCGCCTTGCCCGATGAGAGAAGATATAAAGAAACCCCTTTTTGGTACACGTTGGGGGCTCCCTCCTCCGAGTCGTCCGCGCAGTTTAAGGCTTCGCAATTGCCGCTCGAATGAGAAAAACCTAAAATCTGATCAGAAAATCGAATTAAACCATAAGAAAAACCAGTAAAAACATGTGACCTGCACCCGTGACCTGACCCTGTAAAGGATTCCTCCGACAAGAGCAATCTTCTGACAATCACAATCTTTTTACCAAGCAACCCCCAAACCCCGCAAGCAATTTAAAACCCCAGCACCCCTTAAAACCCTCAGCCTTAACCCCTTAAATAACCCCTACACCCCGAGTAAAAATGTTTGTTGACGTGTGCCTTGCGCCAATTTGATTGGATTGGAATGCATGTCTTTCGTCGAGCATTGCGGTGGCGGGTTCGACGAGTAATCATGAAGGGACCGTCAACATGTCCACCACCGAGTGACAGATCAAGAGCTCATTGTTGATATTGCAGCCACGTACTGAGTCATGCAGCGAGGACTGGGATTCTTGCCGTACGCGCTCGTGGAGAAGACCGTTCTCGTGGATGGCGACGGCATGGATCCATACAAATCCATCGTCCAGCTCACCTTCTCGCTTGGCTCGCCGGAAGCAACTCTTGGCGTGGGTCAACCATGCACGCATCTCCGCATTCGTTTGCCTGATTCGTGGGTCCTGTCCAAGTCGTATTCGATCGTGAGTCGGCCGGATGAACGCGGTGTCTTTCGAGTGGTGATCAAAGTATATCGTGGTGGTCTCATGTCCGAATACTTTGACCGCTTGGCTATCAATGACTCGATCTATGCAAGCAAGTCATTGACAAAAGTGTTGAAGCCTGCATCGCATGTTGGCCTGATCGCATTTGGCATTGGTATCACTGAAATGCCCGTCACAGCCGAGACTTTGCTCGCCCAAGGCTCTCAACAAGTCACATTGATCCATTGCATTCGTTATGAGCGCGAAGCGTTGTTCACTGCAGACATCACAGCATTGAAAGCGCAATTCCCCACACAGTTCAAAGTCTTGTACGTCGTTTCGCAGCCTAGAGACGACACCAATCTCGAAGGCATGATCGCTGGTCGATTCAACGACTCTGTCATTGACACTGCGTTTGGTCAGTGGGACAAGACTCAGGCGCGATTCCTGGCGATTGGGACCAAAGCTATGAAACGTACAGCGTACAATCTACTCACTAGCCATGGCTTTGACTTGCATCTCGTCGAGAGACCGTCCAAGTTGAGTGCATTCATGCAGGCTGTTGGTGCCGAATAAGCTGGAATTAAAAAGTTGTGATCTTTTGGGGGTGTAGGGTTTAAGCACTTAGGGGTTTATACAAGCAGGGGGTGTAGGGTTTGACTGGATTCTCGATAACCCATGCACCCCCAACAAAAAACAACGCCGTCAAAAAATGTCGCGAAAACATCAAGTGGACGAAGCAGCGGGGATCTGCTTGGTCGAGAATGCAGCTCCCATCCCAAGCATCGACGTCGAGACTGGACACGTTGGACAGAGCGATAGAATGCGAAAATGACGAGCTTGCGCTGCTTCCCAGCGTGTAGAAAGAGACTCACGACATCGTATGTAGCAGTGCAGACCCGGCCAGTAACGCCGTGGCTGTAATGGCGTGTGCGTTGCACTTGTCTCTGAATCAAGCACTAAACTGATGAAATTGCCCTAAATGTATCAGAACCAGCTCGTCGCGCGCCAATCGAGGCGATCAATCGGGTCCACTCGACACCTCCATGTTTTCCAAGGCTCTTTGCCTTGTTTTCACCCACTCTTGCCTTCTTGTTTGTTGTATCTACAACGTGGCTGGCACGGGGTTTGTTTCACGGAAGCATCCTCCAATATCTCATCCCGCCAACTCTTTCTCACATTCTGAACAAAATGCAGAGCGCGTGGAGAAATCATGATATCCAAACTCTTTCTGTTCTCTGTTGCTTTTATTGTTCTTTCCACGAGAGTCTGGCACGCTGGCATCCTTCTCTCTTGCCTCTATGGTTGAAAATGGCATACAACTGAAAACCTATCAATTTAATGCAGTCTTGCTCTCTTGCTGTTAGTGTATTTTTTTACCCTCTCCAGGTTCCAAACAGTGTCGAGTATACAAATTTCAAGATATTTGTCATAACCAAGCAAACCACGTAGAAACCAGGCAGTAATTCTATGAACATTTGTATACTGGCTTCTCTTCCAAGCGCGCGGCTGATTGGTTTCCGTCGCCATTACTCACGGGAGTGCACATGCAGATCGGAGCGCATTCTTGATTTGACTCGCTCCCATGATGTTCAAATACCTTGCGCTGGTTGGTGTGGCGGTTTTCGCCCAAGATGCGACGACGACGCCCGACTCGACCGCTACCCCCGTCCCGATCTCGTCGGAAACGTTCAAGCAACGCCCTGGTGTGTGCAATGCGGGCGGCAAAGAATGCGCGGCGTACGGCACGGGCAGTGACTACCAATGCGTGGCTGTCGAATCGACGATCCCTTCCTTGAACAACTTGGCCCAGTGCGTGAAGAAGGTCGACCAACAAGGCTCCAACATTTGCGTCGGTAGCCAAGCTGGTGTGTGCCCCACCTTTGGCAGCTGGCCTGCCACGTACCGTGCCGCGCAACCGGTCTGTGCGTTCACGGTCGTGCCAACGTGCACGTCCGCGCAAACCTCGAACGGCAACTTTGTCTCGGTGCGTGAACTCCAATCGGCCACCACGACCAAGAAGCCTTCTGGTGTCGAATGCTACTTGAACAACTACCTCTTGGCCAACGGCAGCACGACGCAAATCAAGGGTATCTACAAGTGCGTCGACATTACGTTCTACCGCTCCAAGGCGCTTGGCTTGGACCAAACGGAAAAGCAACTCAAGGCATGCGCTGGTAACAGCTCCACTGGCTTCACGGCTGGTCTCTGCAACGGCCACGGCACGTGCTCGCCCAAGTCGCAATACAGCTCCGAGTACGAATGCAAGTGCAACCGCGGCTACAGCAACCAGGACAACTGCTTTGCTGCTACTGAAAACGTCTGCGATGGTCTTGGTCAATGCGGTGGTCTTGGTCAATGCGACTCGGCGACCAACAAGTGCAAGTGCAAGGATGGTGCCAAGGGTGATCAATGTGCTCTCTGCGACCCAGCGTCGGCGGCGGCTTGCAGTGGCTCCAACCAGGGCTCCTGCGGTGTCGATGGCAAGTGCGTCTGCAAGACTGGCTACGGTGGCTCCCAATGCGAAGTCAAGTCGGCTCCTACCCCAGCTCCTACCACGACTCCTGCGCCAACCCAAGCCGGTGGCTCCACTCCTTCGGGCTCTGCCTCGACTGTCTTTGCGTCGTTGGCCGCTGTGGCCCTCGCTGTCGTCTTGGCGTAGATTTCATTAACTGAGCCAGCTTAACACTGTTGTTTTTATATAGCCAGTCTGTTTTCTCGGAGGGGAATTGGGGGTGCAGGGGTTTCAAAGTCAACATTATGAAGATGCACTTTCCATTTTCGTCAAGATCGCAACAAGTGATGCTCCGGACGGTCAAAGCGTTCATTCACGGCCGCCATGTCACGGGCCGTGGTGTTGCCAGAACGCTACTTGATCCTCACAATAGAACTCCTATCACGCAGTTCAACGACGTGGATGCTCAACAAGTGGCGGAGGCGGTGAAGAGTGCCAAGGAAGCGCAGCCACTTTGGGCAAAGATGACTCCGGCATCACGAGGAGCGATCCTACGACGCGCTGCCGCGATTTTGACACAAGAAACGGAAAAAGTACAGATGCTGGAATGTATCGACACTGGTCGTGTCTTGGCGGAAATGGAGGCCGACATTTTGAGTGCGACGGACTGCCTCGAACACTTTGCCGGAATTGCGCCAACTTTGGGCGGTCAAATGCTCGATATCCATTCCCCCAACTGGGCGTACACTCGACGTGAACCGATTGGCATCACGGCGGGGATTGGCGCATGGAACTATCCACTTCAGAGCGCGGTAGCATTCTTATTCTTTTGAAGATCTCATGATCTTGATGTAGGCTTGGAAGAGTGCCCCTGCTCTTGCATTTGGGAATGCTATGATCTTCAAGCCGTCCGAGGAAACACCATTGTCGGCAGTTCGTCTCGCTGAAATTTATGTCGAAGCGGGAGTCCCTCCAGGCGTGTTCAATGTTGTGATCGGAGGTGGTGAAGTTGGCTCTGCGCTCGTATCCCATCCATCAGTACGCAAAGTCTCCTTCACGGGCTCTGTCCCGACGGGAAGGAAAGTCTATAGCACATGTGCCGAGCAGATCAAGCCTGCGACAATGGAACTGGGTGGCAAGTCGGCCCTAATTGTCTTTTCTGACACGGACCTCCATGAAGCTGTGTCTGGCGCGATGCTGGCCAACTGGTACTCGAATGGCCAAGTGTGTTCGAACGGCACACGTGTATTCGTGCACGAATCAATCCACGATGCATTTGTCGATTTGCTTGTAAAGCGAACGGCGGCATTAAAGATTGGACCACCCCTTCATGCTGATAGCCAAGTTGGTCCCATGATTACGACAACTCATCTGGACAAAGTGCGCTCGTACATCCAAATTGGCATCGACGAAGGAGCGACGCTTGCCTACGGTGGCACGACTCCACCTGACTTGACCCAAGGCAATTACATCCTTCCGGCCATCTTTACCAACTGCCACGATGACATGCGCATCGTCCAAGAAGAGATTTTCGGCATGGTGGCGTGCATTCTCCCTTTTCGTGACGAAGATGAAGTCATTTCACGCGCCAATGCTTCGCCGTTCGGCCTCTCGGCTGGCGTATTTACGAATGATATGCGCCGCGCTCATCGAGTCGTACATCAGCTCCAAGTTGGCACGTCATGGATCAACACGTACAATATCGCACCGGTTGAACTTCCATGGGGAGGTGTCAAGGCGTCTGGCATAGGTCGTGAGAATGGCGTTGCAGCCGCACATGCGTGGACACAGCTCAAGTCAGTCTACGTGGAAATGGATAGTGTGGTGCCATGTCCGTACGCGTAAGTTTAAGTTACAACTTGAACAAGACTTGATTCTTGCCTGCAAACGGAAGAAATGTCGACTGGATCGCTGGGTCTTTGGCTTGGAGGTACCGGACAAAGACATCGTACGTCGCAACCGGCGTTCCATCCGCAAGCGTTCGGTTTGGAAATAATCTACTCATGACACAGCACGGTACGACGGCAAAGGGCTTGTTGAGCGCAAGAGCAGCGTCAACGATTGCTTCAGTTGCTTCGTCAGGATGCATACCGACTACCAACGAGCATTCTCCAAAAACTTGTGGCGAGCGCGCAAGTGCATCGTCGAGGATTGCTTCAATCTACACAAGATTTAGATGGAAAAGTGAGAAAATTTGAACACCTGTGGCGCCAGACCTCGACCTTCATCATCTTGATATTTGAAATGCTCCTTGCGGGGTTTTCGTGGTCGCTACATATAAAATCAGGCACTCCATACAAATATATACGAACGGGTTCGACTAAAGTTGTGGGTATTCCTCTTTTGGTCCAAAGCTCAAAGCAAATGTCTCCTCGACCACCAGCGACGTCAACAATACCCGAGCCGTTGCGAAGGTGATCAGGATTAAATGTCTCCAGGATCCAGTCGCAGAAAATTCTGGCACGAGCACTCTTGAGTTTCTTTTCTGCAGGGTCGTGGACATCGCCATCGATGGAAGAAACTATCCGCTTCAGTTGAAGACGCTTCTCGAGCCATTCCTTGCGGAGTGCATTATAATCTTCAGGTTTTCTACAAGCGAAAGGAAAACAAGTCTTCATCATGCTTGTGGGTCTTCGTACCCATGGAAAAACTGGCACTCACTTCCCCGCACACAAGACGCATTGTTAAAATAGTACTTGCATGCGTTTTGTCCTTGGAGTTTGACCATGTTGGTTTGTGTTGATCCGTCTTCAGCTTTCGTGAAAAAGGTCGTCGCGTCGGCCATTGAGACGTAGGGCACATCTGCACTTATTCTTGCAATCTCAAAGCAGCAAGGTTGCAGTACCTGGGTGAATGCTTGCCCAGCTCACGTCGATTGTGCAACTGCGCAACACAAACAAGAGTTCGTTCGTCGATGGTGTTCTTTCTAAACGTCCTTCTGCGGTCAAGAAATCACCAAGATGCATCGCAAACTTGAGTTGAACAACATCTTCCTTTGTTAGCCATCCATCTGCCGATCGAACCATGAAATTCAGGAGCGCTAACCATGCATGAGCCAAAATTGTACTTTCCCGCGCAAAACGTACTCTTGTCCTCGAGGAGCAGGTCGCCAAAGATAAGACCGCGCCTACATTGGACGCGTCAATTAGACGTTATACTTCCAAGCTGTACATACGACAAGAGCCTCTTGCGGCAAAGCTGGCCGTAAACCGTCACTTCCACGCCTTCTCCATCGGCCACTTCTTCCAGCGTCGCGCGAGTTGAATGCGCTGGCATTGTAAATCGCTTTTGATTCGCCAGTCAGACAGCAAATAGTGTAATGTCATTGGTCGAAAAAGTCCAGCGATTATCCGGATAAATCCAGTGTTTAGTAAATCCGGAAAACACAGTTATCCGGATGATCCATTTTTCCATCAGCTGGCCATGGCGGTTGATTGTCTATAGGTCGCACATGACCACTTCTTTTAAGCCCCCCTGCAGATCCTATCGCTTTGTGCACAAAGTGAATGTTTCAGCTTTGATTTTAGTGTCCATGCGGGGAAAGTTGGATGTGTGACAAATCGAGGAAGCCGATATCCGGATAACATCTCCAGTATATCCGGATGTTCGCAATCCTGACGTCTGAGAACACCATGTTCGATATTTATCCGGATGTCTTATAGTGGGGATGTCGTTGAATTCAGACTTCGAACTTCGCCAGTCTGCCAACGGACGGAGCAAGCTGCTGCGCATTGGAACGAATTCGATGCGGCTAGACAGTCGTACAGCAACCGAGGGGTGGCGTCCCACAAGATGGCGAGAGCTCTACGACAAGAGAAAGATCTGACGCAGATCGTTCTCGTATCAAGATGGGTTTAAAATGTCTGGTTGTCATCTTGTCACAAGCGGAGATTCCACTGTACTGGCGCGCTCTATATATTGAAATGTTGGAGGGGTCTACACTGTGGCGGGTCATGCCCAAGCATATGCATTAATGGTTGGTCTTGCAGCAGGGGCGATGGCGGATGTGGGCCAGCTGGACCGTGAGAGGACTTGCGTGGCAATAAATTAATTTATTGGCTAAAATACATCAAAGAAACGAATGAAAAATAAAAAATGGAAGAAAAAATGAATTTTATTGGTAAATTATTATCCAATGTTTTTTGTGGAATTATCTAAATTTTGTCAACTCTCCTCGTGTCGAAGTTGAATCGACTCCTTCGGAAGCCATCAACAGAGTGGGTCTCATGGGGTGGAAGAGTGTCACTCAGTCAGTCTGCGCATCATCACACTCTCTCTTCGAAGATGGATCGGCGCGACCACGAATTCGACTTTGCGCAACACGTGAAAGAAGAAGGCTATCCGATGCACATCAACCTCGGTGTGATCGATGGCATGCAACGTGGACGCACGAGCAGCGACTCGTTCATCTTTGGCCCGTGCGTGTGATCTCCTTTGGATGACAAACTGAGCTCCGATTTGATGTAGGGAAGGCACTACACCTGGCGATAGCCCAAATGGCGCGACTGGTGCAGACGGTCTCGCCGCGGATGTGTCGAGGAAACAACGACACAATTTGCGCGAACAGCGCCGTATCATGCGCATTGGCAACCAGTTTGAACAACTCAAGAAAAAACTCGAATCCGTCGGGTTTCTCTCCAACAAGAAGGACAAACACAGCATCCTTCAAGCGACGATTGAATACATTGCAGCGCTCGAACGCGATTCGCATGCTGCCGGCCTCCCACCTCCACTTCCTCGACCGTCGTCGTCGAGCGATTCCGGCAAAGAAAACATGAATTCGAACAACCATGCGATCGAAAGCATGCCACCACCAACAAACTACACCCCGCCGCCGCCTCCTGCCGTCAACTACATGTGGAACATCCCGCCATCCCAAAGCGTGCAATGTGTGCCTGAAATGGTGATCGATTCGACCGCGACGTACCGCCATGTCTTTCTCCACACGAGCGTGCCCTGCGTCCTCACGCGACTCGACGGCTCGATTGTCGAATCCAACTACCTCTTCCACGAGCTTTTCAACGCGTCGCCTGACGAACTGCGTCTCTACAATCTCTACTCGCTGTGCCTTCCAGCCGACGTGCCCAAGTTGCAAGGCATCGTGTCCAAAGTGCTGTCGTTTGAAGTCAACTCGTGCCGTGCCAGCATGATGTGGAAATACGGCGTCGAGCGTCACGTGTATGTGTCTGTGGCGCTTGTTCGTGATCACACGGGTCAAGCGGTCAATCTCCAGTGCTCCGTCTGGCCTCTTGCTTGAGCATCGATCGTATTTATGAGTCAACACAAGTGAGATATAGAATAAAACAACTACTAGACGCCCTCTCCTCCTTCCTCCTCTTGGTCTTTCATGCGCGCTGCTGCTTCTTCGTGCAAATTCCTTAGCAGCATTCGCATCTCGGCTGGCGTATATCGAGCATTCATCGTCCGGTACTTCTTGAGTTGGATCACTCCTATCATTTCCTTCACCATCCACCTCCCACGATGTACCGCACGCTTGATCTCCTCGTCGGCCGTCAAATGCGCCTCCTTGTAGAACGCCTCTTTCGCTTTCTCTCGCACGTAGTCCAATCCCATCGGATAGTCTCTTCCAACGACTAAGATGCGCTTGTACACGTCACGGACTAGCGGGTGCATCGGACTCAGGGCTGCGTAAAATTATATTTTTATTTATTCATCATCCGACACTATGAATAATAAATGAATAAATAAATCGAATAAATGTAGAATATATTGAATGTCTTATAGTTCTCTATCAGCCAATCAAAACTGACTACATAACACCATAAGCCAATCAAATGAGAACCTTGTCACTACACAACCAGTTTTCGAGAGAAATATCCTTTCCTTGGATAAGTTTAGCATGTCTGGATTGTGTTGACGATGGAATTGTGAAGTATTCGCGCTATTCTTTCGGAAAGTTGTTGAAAATATTATCTCAGAACGGCGATTTGCCTACGAACTTATTCATTTAAATATATTCATATTCATTCGTTCCTGACATGGATGAATAATAAATGAATAAATAAATGTAATTATTATTTAATTCAAATGAATATCTACGCAGCCCTGATCGGACTTTCTGGAAATGGAGAACTGATAGACCGGTCCTCACCTCACATTCGGACGGGTTCAAAAAAAGCATTTTTATTCAAATTCAATTCAATTCAATTCAAATCGGCTTATTATTATTTATCGGAATTATAATTATTTTTTCAAATTTTGGAATTTTTTTGCTGCATCAACGGACGGACTCAAGATACTGCCGTCGTCCCCCGAAGACAACAACGTCCGAAAATGCAGCGACTTCTCCTCACGGTACTGGTACAATCAAGCGATGATTCTGACGTTCCCCTTGCGATTTCGAAGAAGTGAAGGGTTTCAAACGATTAGTCCAATTGTCACCAGCGTGGTTGACATTGTAGCACGGTGTATATAACAAAATGAACGGCGGGGGGCTTCTCCACGAACAATGGCGCATGACAGAGTATAATGAGGCGTCAACCACATAGCGAGTTGTCTGTTTCTCTGCGTAGAAGCCCTGGAATGCCCCTTCGGACTGTGCGACACTTGCAACAAAAGGGGGGAAACCTACTACACTGTAATTGCCCTCGTCGAGAGGGGGCGGCGGCCTGCACCAACGAAACAAAAATTCCTACAGCCTGGATGGGTACGTCGTACAGCTTGTGTTCCTTATGGCGTTGGAAGAGACTTCCAGGTTGTGTTCCTTATGAAACAGACTTCCACGAATCGATTCTGGGTGCAAAATGTAGCTGTGCTGTTTGCGTTTGTATGGTTGACGTTCCCGTTTCGACAATATGCAAGTCGAGGACAATGTACAGTGCACATTGTGATGAGGAGCCATTCGTGCGACAAGTTTGACGCGTCAATGAATCGTCCACGCCACTTCGTCAGAGGCAATTTGATTCATTCGGGGGCGAATACGCTTCGTATGCAGTACACTGCTGAGAACAACGGAGGCGGTACTCTGTCAACTCTGGCTGCAATATGCAACCTGCGGACGAACCCCCCCCGCCGCTTATCGTCATAAAGAAGTGCGTCGATACATACGAGACTGTCCTGTAGTTAATCCATGCCTTTCTCGTCAGACGTGATGGCTTGGACGAGATACACTTCACAAAACGCGGTCTTGTACAGTGTAATACTTGTCAACCCCCTTCAACCCGTCGGTCTCTCAATCGCTTCTTGGGTATCCAATGCTCTCCTTTCGATCCTTCCAGGCATAGCCCCTTGTATGTTTTCCCTTCTATAACAAAAACCATCGACCATTCCTCCACGTACCAAGTCACCATGAGTTGAAGCCGCCGCCCGTCCACGATGTGTCCAAACTCTATGTGGTCCACTTTACGTAAAGTGCCATGTACAGTGTTTGAAACCCCCAAACCCCTACACCCCTCCCATGTCAAACCCTTGTGCCACTTGAACCCCTTAACCCCACGTGGACCATCGTGGTCATCGCTCTCGCAGCGATTCGTCATTTAGCGATATGGACTTGGAGAGCCAGTACGAACGATACGACTTGTCGTTGGCGGCCGTTGCCGAGGGTGCGCAGGATCAATTCGACCCGGTGGACAACGCCGACGAGTTCCAGATCGCCACCTTCTTTCCAGGTGTGCCCATGCGAGGGTTGATGCACTATCCACCCGTTGTGGATTTCGCGCAGGTGTCCTCCGTGCAGCGACGCTTGAAGAAGATGCTCCAGCGCGGTTCAGCCCTTGAAGACCGTGTAGCGGTGGCGCTGGTTTTGCTGCGACACATGCACGCGTACGACATGTCCGAGCAGTCGTGGACGGAGTACAAGAACTTCGTACGTCAAGAAGACGCGCGTTTCAACGCAGCGAGTCAGCTGGCGGGACGCGCTCGATCCAATCGAAGACCCGATAGGGTGGCGTCCAGCATGGGGTGCGTGCCTGTCCGGCCACGACCTGACGAGACGAAGGCTGAGTATGCTGCAGTTTGGGTGATGCGCTGTCGAATAAGAGTGACTCGGCCTTCTACAAGACCTTCAACACCTTGTCTGGACTTGTCGAAGACATTGCGCAATTTGCGTCAGCGAGGCTCAACGCGCCACGGCTTCATTACGCCGTCGTGCGCGATCTTGTCATGACCTTGGCGCGACCACGCTTCACTGAAGAGGTGAGCTGTCTTGACTGACTTCGTGTAACCATCCTTGTAGGTGATGGCGCAAACGTTCGCACCGATCGATCGGAACGCAGGATACGCGCATACGGTGTCGCGAGATCGCGGGCAGCGGATGCGCGGGTTTTCATCGACGCGTAGTCGATCGCGGGGCTGTCTGCGCCACGCCAGCAGCAGCGTCGTTCGGCTTCGCGACGTCACGATGACCAGGGGAATACCTCTCAAGGCCAAGTGGAGCCGACCAATCAAGGAATGCCTACGCCTGTGGCAGCGCCTGCGGCTGTGATAGCGCCGCTTCGCGATGACCCTCGCGTTGCGCGGCTCGAGCGGAAGATCGAGGACTTGAACTTCCAAGTTTCTGGTCTGGGCCCTGCGCTCTTGAGACTGAACTACCTTGAAGGGAAGGTAAACGAGTTGTTCGCCTTGGGCCGACCCTTTCCACCAGTGACTGGTCCAATAAGTTTGGTTGTGCCTGCGGCTGCACCGCCAAGTGTTCATGTGGCTGCGCCGTCGACAGCTCCGGTGCCGGCGCAACTTGAGGTATGTACGCCTTCATCTTGCCGACGTAGACTGTATCATGAGTCTGCCAGTCGGCCGGAAGGGCCAGTCGATATGCAGTTCGACTAATCACCTTTGTGATAGGGAACGGACCAAACCACTGCGGACGCGTCTTAGCGTTGCCGAGGATTGCCTTGGGCACTAGTGAGTAGTGTAGGAGTACTTGATCTCCTAAGGCAAATGCATTTCTTCTTCTTCCTTGTTTGTTGGCAGCGCGACTTTGACGCGATTGCGCTTCAGCAATATTATCTTGAACTTGAAGCAAGATTGACTCGCGCACTTTTGCAAAGTGCTTCACGGACGCGATAGTTCGTGCAGGGAGCTCTTCCTCGCCAGCACTTGGCTCCCAATCTGGGGAATGCATCGACGTTTGCCATGAGAATCTTCCCCCACTCGAGACCGAGTTATCCATGGAGGAGGCCAAACGTGGATGGCGAAGGTAATTCGCGTAAAAAGGCGTAAAGCCAGTAGATGCATTCGTCGATGAGTTGTAAGCAAACTCGACTTGGGGTAATAAAGAGCTCCATGTCTTCGTCGAGACTGCGCATAGGAGCGCAACACATCTTCGATCACGCGGTTAGCGCGCTCCGTTTGGCCATCGGATTCCGGGTGCTCGGATGTTGACATGTTCAGCCGAGAGCCCACAAGTGAAAAGAGGGCAGTCCAGAACTTGGACGTGAACCGGGGATCTCAGTCGCTAACAATCGATGTTGGCAGGCCAAAACGGCAGTAGATGTTGGCGAAGAACAGCTTGGCCGACTGCTCGGCAGTGATAGAAGCCTTCACTGGCAGTGCCACAAGGTACTTCGACGCGTGGTCGACACAGGTCCATATTTCCGTATTGCCGCGGTTGTCTCGAGGTAATCCAAAAATGTAATCCATACTGACGGATGCCCATAAGTCGTGTGGGATTTGCAAAGGTTGCAAAGGTGCCCTGACACTTGGCGAGCTCTTGACTCGCTGGCAGACGTCACAAGCAGCGATGTATCGCGCAACGCCCTTGAACATGCGTGGCCACCAAAAGGAGCGGGCTAGCGTGACGTGAGTCTTGTCACGGCCCAAGTGACCACCACTAGGTGTGTCGTGGAATTCTTTGACAAGCTCTGAGCGGAGATCCGCATCGCAAGGCACAGCGACACGTGACGTAGTTGTCCTCGTAGGTTGATGCAACAACAGTCCATCGCGAATGGAGTACCGCTCCAGCGTGGATGTCGGACCGGATCGACTAGTGGTCTCGCTCAATTGAGCCATGATTGCCTTCAACGCGGGATCGTTCCGGTATCCACGGCGGATGCGATCATAAAGGTCGGAGTGGACGTGGTACACCACCGACAACTCCGTAGTTTCGGGGCCAAGGTTGGCAGGACGCCTTGATAGCGCGTCAGCGAGGACGTTCTCGCGGCCAGGTTTGTATTCCACGGTCATATTGTACTCCGCAAAGAAGGAGAACCATCGAGCCATGCGCTCTGAGATGTGTGGCGTCTTCACAGCGTATCTGAGAGACGCGTGGTCAGTGTAGACCACGAATGGCTTCGAGCTAAGCAGGTAGATCCTGAACTTGACAAGCGCATACTTGATGGCAAGGAGTTCCAAGTCATGCACGGGATAATTCCGTTCCGCTGCTCGTAGCTGTCGTGACTGGAACGACACGGGGCGATTGCGCCCGTCGTCATCGACTTGCATTAGGCAACAGCCAATACCGCGAATCGATGCGTCGCAGACCACCGAGAAGGGTCGGTCGAAGCGAGGCAGCGCCAAGATTGGAGCCGAAACGAGGCTCGCCTTGATACCGTCAAAGGCTGCTTGGCAATCTTGGGTCCAATTCCAAGGCTCGTCCTTGGATAGGAGAGTGGATAACGGCCTTGCGATTGAGGCGAAGTTCTCCGAGAACTTGTGCAAGTACGTTGCAAGCCCCAACCAGCTACGCAGCTCGGTGACGTTTCTTGGTACCGGCCACGAGTTGATGGCATCCACTTTGGAGGGATCTACTCGGCATCCGTTGATGCCGACGTAGTCGCCCAGAACGGGTATTCCGGAGACGCCGAACATACACTTCTGGATGTTTGCATAGAGGTCGCTTTCGCGTAGGACCTCTAGGACAGCTTCGAGGTGTCCATGGTGAACCTCGAAATCCGTGCAAGTCTTCGACTTCTTACTGTGCACGTAAATGTCATCAAAGTATGACGGCGCAAAGTCGCGCAGTGGATGCAACTTGCCCGTCACCAAGCGGTTAAACGTTGCTGGGGCGTTCGGTAATCCTTGTGGCATGACGAGCCACTCCCACAGCATACCGCTTGGGGTCGAGACTGCGGTCTTGGGGATGTCACAGACCCGCATCAGGGTTTGATAGAACCCGTCTCGAAGATCGATGGTCGAGAAAATGGTTGAGCCAGCCATACCATCGATGATGACGTCCTTGCGAGGAATCGGCGTCTGAGCCGGGATCGTCGCAGAGTTCAAGTTGTTGAAAGCGTGTACGATACGCCAACCTCCCGTAGGTTTCTTCACACAAAATGTTGGACTTGAGTGTGGTGACGAACTCGGACGTACGTGGCCGGTCTTCCTTCGCTTCTCGAAGAAGTCATCGATGTGATCAACTTGTTCACGTGGCAGCGGCCATTGCCGTGTAACACACCACTTGGTTCCCGGAACCAAATCGATTTCGTGTCGAACCCCTTTGTCCTTTGGAAGGGTCTCCGGGACTTCTTCCGGAAAGACATCCTCGTACTCGCGGAGGAGGTCGTAGTAGGGGTTCGTCCTGAGGCCTTCCCATGTCTTCATGTAGGATGACAAAGCTGTCTTGCCGCTTGCGACCTCAGTGTCTAACGTGGATGACGTGTTGAGCTCAAGCTCATCCACGGGTTGGATTAGCGCAATGCTAACGATGTCTCCAGATCGGATTGCGCGTTTGAATTCGCGAAAACTCATCTCGGGGAGCTTCACGATTTCTTCGCCGATACGAGGGAGCTCCTCCAAGTCACAATAACTGATGATCAACTCATCAGCGGTCAACCGGACCGCGGTGTCGGCTACGCGTGCAGGAAGAACCGTTTCTTCAGCCAATGCTTGGCTCCAGGCGGCTGCACGAGCCATGCGACGTCGTCGTCGTTTAGCGTCATGGCTTGCGTAAATCTTCGTGATCCCATCACGGGATATTCCAAAGCCTTCGAGCTCTTGGAACATCACTTGGTTACGAGCAGTGTTGCTGGCCGTAATTGCAACGCTGTCGTACAGCATAGAGACATTGCTGGTCTCTGCAAGTTCGCCGCTAGCTTCCGTGGTAGCGGACACAGCTTGGATGCTGTTGTGTTCAAGCACATCGTCGCCGTCGATTGACTCTTCAATCGTGCGTCTTGATCGCGTGTTTAACTGCGTCTTCAAGTCGCTGCTTGGTGTGAGTTCATTACTCATCACACCCAGCGGGGTGTCATCGCTGGACGATGGTGCGGATAGTGTTTTCGAACACCAGTCGATGGTGGGCTTGTGCTTCTCAAGCCATCTCATTCCCAGAATGAGGTCCCATCGGTCATCGAGGTCGATCACGAAGAACGTTTCTTCGGAGTCGAAAGGTCCAATCTTCGTGGGCAGGGTAATCAGTACCCGATCGGTGACAATCACTTGTCCGTTGGCTAGTTTCACGCGGACCTTGGCGTGACTGTCTTGGTCAGATGCTGCTCGATCCAGCATCGCCTTGCTTGAGGCTATCGTTTCGCGACGCGCATAGTTCTCCGACGCGCTGCAGTCGATGAAAACCTTGAGTGGTCTCGAGTATCCCGCAATGGATATCTCGAAGGACAGCATTCTTGAACTCTGTCCGAGTTGGCACAGCAGAGTGCCTGAGGCTATGCCTCCCGATCCACCACCATCGAACGGGAAAGCCTTGTCTCTCCCAGTAGGGCGCCTCGCGCCTACTGGGAACCGCCATTTCCCTGGCGGAAGTTTACCCGACGGTTCGGGCCTCCGTTCGAACCAGGGGATCTTCCAAAGCAACGCGGCGACTGCGCTTGTCCTTGAGGCGCAGGCGCTGGGTATCGCGTCTTCGCTTGTTGTTGGCGGGGCGTGCCCCCGCGGCGTGGACAGTCGCGCGCGAAGTGACCAAGCTGATTGCACTCGAAGCAAGGCCGTTGAGACGGCGGGGCCGAAGCAGGCACGCGATACGCTTCGCGTTGTGGAAACTGCTCCATCGATGAGACATCCATGTCCCATTGATCGGACCCAGCCGACTTTCCTTGGGCCGAAGCTTGGGAGAATTCTTCCTTGAGTGCAATCTCAACAGCTTCCTCAAAAGTCTTTGGGATGCGGCGGAACAATTCGCTTCGTGAGGGGCTTTCCACGAGACCGTTCATGCAGACGGAGACGCGGGTTGCTTCGTTCAGACTGCCGCGGTCGATTATCAACGTGTAGATGTATCGCAGTCTGTTTGCGTAGTCGCGGATCGACAACTTCCCTTGGACGCTCTTGTGGAACAAGGTTCTGTTCCGGAAGTCGCTGTCCGGGGGTGCAAGGAAAGCCTTGAGCGCCGCGAAAAAGGTGTTCAGGTCGGGAAAACAATTGCTGTTCAATGACAGCTGACCGTGCGCCAATTCAGCGGGTCGTCCGAGAAGGCTGGTGACAGCCTTAGCCATGGTACCTTCGTCGTCAAGGAGCATTGCCTTTGCAGCAAGGCTGACGTGAGAAATCCATCGCATGAGATTCTCATTGTCCGATTTCCCAAACGGGGGAAAGTCAATGCGGACGCGGACCTTCTTGGGTTCACCAGTCGTGGCTGATGCCGCGTCTTGGGGGTGCGCCACGACGGCTTGTCCGAGATGCTGTCGTAGCTGCAAGGCGTTGGCTTGCGATTCTTGGAGGGCATGCTGCCCTTTATTGTTTGACTCAGTCAATGTTGCCACTTCCGTTTGGAGGGCCACCTCTTGGGCTTGGAGGGGTGGCAACGACGCCGCCAGGACGGCATCGCCGTAACGGGCGATAACCTCCACGAGATGCAACCGCTGTTGTTCCTCCATAGGCCCCAACAGGGCTGCAAGGTCATCCTCGCCCAGCGCGGTGCGGAGAGCGGCGAGAGTGGTCTGATCACCTTCCGTCCAGTGGTCGGCGTATTGGAATGGCATGGGGTCTTGAACGAACGTAGAGTGCTACCAGATGTCACCGGGCACAGAAAGGCAGAGGAAGGAACTTGAGTGCCCGGGAACTTGTAAATTGAAGAGTGAGGTTAAGCTAACCTAAAGATGTAAAACTACGTTTGTCTTGGCTGTACTATCCACAGCCAAACGCTAGGCTTAGCGTGCGCAGCGAGATCGCATCGCTATCTTGCCTTGACATGCAGGACGGGTTTCCCGGGCTTGGGTTGCGTCAGATCGACGCGTGTCTGTGTGCAACGTGCACACGACACTGTTGGTAACTGCAACTGGCTCCAGGACAGCCTTGCTGGCAGTTGCACTGTTGCAGTCGGCGGCTTCGACTCATGGCGACTTCCTACGTAGACGCTTTTGGTGATAGACGAGAAAACACACAAGGAGCTATGCCTAGTCGGATCAAAAGGAGAGCCTTTTCATGCCCAAGAATCAAACGGTCGGATCTGTTCTCCCCTTCCCATGGGATAGCCGCTCATGTGCCAGTTCGGTCTTGAGTGGGGGAAGATGCAACAGTGCATCTGCCAGCATGGCTGTCCTGGAGCCAGTTGCAGTTGCCAACAGTGTCTGTGTGCAACGTGCACACAGACACGCGTCGATCCGACGCAACCCAAGCCCGGGAAACCCGTCCTGCATGTCAAGGCAAGATAGCGATGCGATCTCGCTGCGCACGCTAAGCCTAGCGTTTGGCTGTGGATAGTACAGCCAAGACAAACGTAGTTTTACATCTTTAGGTTAGCTTAACCTCACTCTTCAATTTACAAGTTCCCGGGCACTCAAGTTCCTTCCTCTGCCTTTCTGTGCACGGTGACACCGACAGTCCACGATGTGTCTAAATTCGACGTTGTCCACTTTACGTAGAATGCCATGTATAGTGTTTGAAACCCCTAAACCCCTACACCCCTTGCCTTGTTAAACCCTTGTGCCAATTAAACCCCTTCACCCCCAAGAGAAGGAGAGTGAGCCAATTCTGGACTCTCGTTGACGATGGGAAGAATCGAAACGACTCCATTGCACTCGACCAAACATGGCGAGCTGAGAGTGTTCAAGTTGAAGAACATCTCGAGGCCTGAGATCTGGGCGCATGCTAGTCTCGTCGCGCCAGGGCTGCACGTCTTGGAATGCTCTTCGAAAGAAGCGCTGCAGTTTTACTGCCATCTTTGCGACGACTGCTTTCCCCACGACGCGACGCGCCTCCAGAATCTCCATCGACACATGAAATCCAAGCATTTGGCGGAAATCCAACAAGCCAGTCAACGTACCGCCACAAATGCAGACAACGGAACGCTCAAGCGAAAAGCACCAACACCCACCACGTTGTCAGAATCGATCGACGATCCCAAACGACAATATTTTCGCGCGCAACGCTTTGGTGACTCGAACCCGGTCCTCCCGCTCGCCAACCACAATGGAGCGGTCCATGTGACAGTATTCCACTCACGGAAACACGGCCCCATCTCACTCTTCAAGGTCAAACACATCAACCGACCTGAAATTTGGATGTACGTGAGCTTGGTTGCACCACAAGACGTCCAGCCCCCACCAGCAGGATGGACTTCTCGAGACGCGACGCATTTCTACTGCCATCTCTGCGACGATTGTTTTCCCCACGACTATGTCCGATCGCAGAATCTCCACCGCCACGTCAAGAACAAGCACCGCTCGGACGTCGAATCGTACATGAAGAAACTCTTGAAGACGACCGACAAGATGAAATCCTCTCAGGAAGCTGCCGCTGCAAAGCAAGCGCTTCCTTCTCTTCCTCCTGTCGACCCCAAACAGACTAAGCAGTGCGAAGTGCTCCTCGCTGAATGGCTCGCGACCTCTCAACGACCTCTCGACCTCGTGGACGACATTCTCTTCCGTCAATTCATTGCCGCCGTCGCGAAAACCAACGGCCAGTTCACTCTCCCGTCCCGCGCGCATGTCGAAGCCCAAGTGGACGAACTCTACCTCGCTCAACGCCGCGCCGTCGCCGCTGCACTCGCCGACAAATGCTCCTCCTTCAGTCTCTCCAGCCAAGTCGTCGTCCTCGCCGACGCTCCGTACCTCGCATGGACTCTGCATTATTTGACCCCTTCCTTCGACTGGATCCACGTGACGCTTGCGCATGACGCTCTGCCGCTCCATGAACGTCCTTCCGTCGACTGGCTTTCTCGCAGTCTCACGAATCTTCTTCACGACTGGAATCTCCCCATGCATCAATTGGCGCTCGTCGTCTCGGACATGGATCTCCGTGAGCTTCCCGTGCGATCCCTTGGCTGTCTCGGTCGTCTCTTTGACGCTGTGCTTGCGATCTTTCTCGGCGATCCATCTCCATCGACTCGGCCAGAAGACAGACCGACAGAATCGAAGCGCGGCGCCATGTACCGACTCGATCCGCTCCATTTCATGGACATGTCGAGGCAATCGACCGACACGTCCATGGCCATTCGCCGTCTTGTGCAGCGGCTCGCTGGTCTCTCCGAGTATTTCGACGCGAATCTTCCAGCGCGCCGCTCCCTCGATCGATTTCTCCATCATGCTTCCACACATCCTTTTCCATTTCCACCGCCAGTCGAATGTCCCTGTCATTGGCAGTCACTTTATCAATTGCTCCATGGATGGCACCACCAGCGAGCGGCTTTCCAAGCGTACGTGGCGTCGTCATCGACGGATTCGCGCGTCCAGGACCTCTCGGACGTCGAATGGGGCTTGCTCGAAGGTTTTCTCGTCCTCCTCGAGCCGTCGCTTCAACTCGCCTCCATGATCTTTGCGCCTACGAAACCATCCGCGCCGATTCTCTTCTCCGTCTTGAAGCTGTTTGTCCAAGATGTCGGCTCCTCGGCGTTCTTCCATGCACGAGGATTGACGCCGCTTGTGCCAGAAGCTGCCGTCCATCTCGATGCTTGCCGTGCAACACTGCATGCTATCTTTGCCAAGTTCATGGAAGACCAAGCTGCATCGCTTTTATGGACCAGCTCGCTCCATCCCAGCGTCGCCGCCACGTTGGCGCATTGCACGCCGGACGAGAAACATCAAGTCAAGCAGCGCCTGCTTGCGGAATGCCCCGCGCCCAAGAGTGGGCTCAAATATATGCAGCAAGCGCTCGGAGATATGCCGCGTGGACCGGATGCAGCTACCCAACTCGACCAGGAGCTGCAGACGTACTTTGGCACAGTCGCTGGTGGCATGGAAGATCCATTGCAGTGGTGGCGGGCAAACCATGCTGTGTTTCCACGGCTTGCGATTCTTGCGAGGAAATGGCTGAGTGCTTGGCCCACGTCAGAGTTTGCATCGCCATCTCCACGGCCAGCCGTCCCGACGACGCCATTGTCTGCAGAAATGATCCATCGCATGGCTTTTCTTCGCGCCACCCCAACAATAACAGCAGCACCCACGACAACTGCGTCGACGTCAGATATGTTTATAGTATAACAAGCTTGTCGAATATGGAGTGCTCCTGGAGACGTCTAGTTGAACGCACGCACAGCCGCCGCGGCGAGAAAAGTGGCGCCAAATCCCATGAGCCATCGCCGATGTCCAACTTGTGAGGGTGGGACTTTCGAGAGCTCATGGAAAGCGTATCCTGCGACTCCAAGACAAGTGACGGTTCCCGTGACGCGACATCTACGTAGAAAGAGGTCAGGCAAGCAGCACAGACTCCATCTTGACTCACTCGAGACAGTCTTCCTTCACCTTCTTGGACGATTCCATGATGGAATTACCTAACCAGCGCGTCAAAATTTGGATATTAAGTTATAAAGGATTATCAATAATACAAGGATCAGAGTTGACAGGACAGATGAAATATACAGGAGACATTTGATATGTTTCGAGAGGTTTATATATTTATAGAGGTTTTCTCAATCATTTATCAATTTGCAGGGTATCAAGCACGTCCTTTTTTTCAGTTTGGCCAAGCAGCGCGCAAATTCATCAGCCCTTTCTCTCTCTCTCTCTCTGCCGACTCGTTCTACCATGACGACGCCATCTCTCCGTGAAAAAGAGCGCCACATCAACTGGGATATCGTTGGTATATTTGCTTTCCATGCTCGTTTCATAGTGAACTCATTGTAGCGCGCGAACTGAAAAGTCCACTTGGAAGCTTCCATGAAGACTTGCTGCAAGCATTGCAACCGTCGTTCATGGAGCTTGCGGCCAAGAATAGCATGATTTTGGCAGATCAATTGCAGCATTTTGTAGGACGACACTTTCCATCGGCGAACGCAACGTATCCGCGCCGAATTCTTGAACAGATCCAGCACATGCGGATGGAGGTCCCGACAGACCAAGACGCTTTTTTGAAACAGTCCAGTGTGATCTCGAACCAGTATATATCCTTCCTCGAACTCAAGACGGCACTCCTTATGCCAGCCATGATCTCTCAACGTCTTGCAAAACACGACCCACATGCGTTGATGCCAACGCTTCAGAACCCAATTCCTCGATACGACTTGCCACGAAGTCCAATGCAGATCCCAGAATACGCCCGCAAGATAGAACGACCGCGTGAATTCCGCGCCAACGTGCACAAACGATCGCGGAAATGGCTGGCAGGTCCATCTCGGCCACGAATCTTGATCATCAAAGAAGATATGGTGGAGCTATTTCAAAAGAACGACAAGAAAGCGAACAAGACGATTACCATCGACAAGATCGAATCTCTCTCTGCATCCAACCTCGAATTCACAGTGCACGTTAAAGGTGGCGATTCCCTCGTACTCACTTGCGATACTGTGGCCACTGTTCGAGAATGTGTACGTCAATTGGCACTCCTTTAGCTCATTGTATCATCGATTCCGTAGGTCTCTGAGCTTGCAACGCACTGTCTTGTCCATGCCCTTGATACAGGGCAGCCGACATCTGAAACAATCAAGTTGATCGCTTGTGGGGCTCACGTCACCGGTGGCCCAATGCGCCTTCCACCTACGTTCCAGAGGACGAATGCGTTGTCTTTTCCAACAAGCTTACTTGGGCTCGCGTATATAGCAGACGAGAAGAGCCGACTAGGTCGCCAAGACAACACTACACACGTCCAAGCTCTGCTCAAAGCTGGTGCACCCGTAGCTCATCTTCTGCATTGGCCATTTGCTTGCACTTTTTTTCTGCGCAAGTCACCACTCAGCCGAAATATCCTCGACTACTTTCTCCAGTTGAGACTGCCGCTGAATACGGCCGCAGACGATGCGCCAGCCATGTCGCTTTTGCAGTACTTGTGCCTCATGCGCAATGTGTCCACCATCGAACGCTTTGTCCAACATATTTCCCACGCCGAGCTCACCAAGTGCCTCAAATATGTCAATGGCGCTGGTGACTCAGCCCTTCACCTCGCTGTCAAGCTCGATACAGACCTAGAAGACGCTGAACTCGTGGCTTCACTGCTTATCCAAGCTGCTGCACCGAAAGAGCAGTCATCCTCGACATGTGAAGAAACTTCATGGGTCGATGCTTATGATGGGTCTGGGGACTCTGTCCTTCTATGTGCGCTCAAAGCAAAGATGTGGAAGACGGCAGATCTTTTGCTCAGCCATCTGCATGCGTCCCCAATGCGTACGGACAAAATGGTAAATCGTCTTGTCCATGTTATCTGACGCATATTGCAGGGCCGAACTGCTGTCCATGTCGCACTGATGCTCGACGCGCCATTTCCGCTCCAGTGTCGTCTTATTCGAGCCTGTCATTCCAAGCGGCAGCTCCATGGACTAGATCTTCGAGATGCTGACGGCAAAACACCAATATCGATAGCAATTGAAACTCGCAATGAAGCAGCTGTCGTACGACTGCTTGAATGTGGCGCCCAACCTGGTGAAACGCCACTGCATGTTGCGATCAAAACTGGCCTGCCAACAGCTGCCGCAGCTCTGGTTCAGCATGGTGCAGCTTGGAATGCGCTTGATGGAAATGGCTCGTCACCACTCTCGCTGGCTCTTCGATATGGTTTGTATGCTCTTGCGTATGACCTCATCCAAGTCATGGCTGGTGAAAGTGTCGAGTGGATTGATCCCCATGTCGGTGACAGTCTCGTTGGGTTGGCCCTCAAAGCTGGTGAACTTGAGTTGGCCGCACTCCTTTTGGACTTATGTCCAGCTGATATCGCTCATGCGCGAACGTTGGAGACGCCACTACATCATGTGATGAAATTGCGTGAATGGCTCGACTTTGTGGAGCCCAAAGCGACGAAGAAACCTGGCAAGATGCACCGCTCACGCTTCAAGAGCAAAAGTGATGGCGATCTCTCGACGCTTCTCGTGGGCGACTGGATATCTCAGTCGCCACATGACATGCATCTATTTGTCCAACGCGTTCTCGACGGCATGCTTTTGGGTATTCTCAAACGCGTCTCCCCTCGGATCTCAGTCCTTTGCCCTCGTCGAGGTTTGTCCATCTCTTGAGCGTCTTGACCTGATGATTTTTTTCTCTAGATCCAAGCATCGAACCGGTGATTTACCATCTCGTCAACACCAACGACTGCATGACTGACGACCAAGTGGATGCCTTTACGCCTCTGCATGCTGCCGCTCGTGGCGCTCTGTCAACTAACCACATTCTTCGATGGATGTTGCTTCATATTGCTGATCTCCCAGTGTCTGAAACAATTGGCGTTGCCGTCGGTCCTCTTGGCGACTCTCCCCTTCATGACGCCATTACCTCGTTGTCAAGTCAAAATGCGCTCGATCTGCTCGAGTGTTTGACAGGTCGAGAGAATGCTGATGCGGTTGTGAACGCAGTTCGAACGGACCAAGCGAGTGCACTCCACTTGGCGTGCGAGAACCCCAAGACGAAACTCATGCAGTCCGTCATTGCCAAGCTCTTGGCTCTTGGTGCGTACACTGAAGGCTGGAACAGTATCGGCCAAACTCCGCTACATGTTGCCATCGAGCATGGGGCGGACGCCTCTGTGATTGAACTTCTCTGTTCGAACGGATGCGATCTGAATGCCCGCACTGAAGACGGCCGCACGCCACTTATGGTTGCTCTCCGCGCCAACAATGACACTGCATTTGTCAAGCTCATGCAGCTTGGTGCAAATAGGAAGGCTGTCGTGCCAATCACGCGCCTCAATCTGTCTCAACTGGCGGCTGCGATGGAAACTATCCACCCTGTCATTGCAAATCTGCTGGATCGGCCACAAAGACCAAGCATTGCCGCCAATGAAGCGCTTCTTGTGCAGCCGCAACAAGGTGGTGATCAAGAGATGGAACTTCGCTGTAGCGTCGCCATCCAAGAAGAGATGGAACTACCAGAATTGCCATCCCCTCCTTCAAAAGCCGCGTGTCCTGAAGACGAGCCTAGCGTCGCACAACCTCTTACCGACAAATTTTGGTCCAAGCCCATCGATCAACACCTCGACCATACGTTGCTCGCTCGACTGAAAGAAGAAGAGAAAGCGACGTTGCAGCTCGTTGCACTGGAAGCCAAGCATCAAGCTCGGGAATGGCTCCTCAAGCGCGTCGGAAAACAAAAGCTCCTCGCCGATTCACTCTTGATCCGACAACAGTACTTTGCTCAACATGGCCGTGATTTGGATGCCGTCCATGCGACGGCTCAAGCTGAAAAGGTGCGACACATGACTGGGAATGTCGTCTTTGATGCATTGACTGTAGCTCTTCGTGGAACGTCACATGGCGGAAATGGTCGCCGAAGCCCGCTTGGAAATTGAACGCGAGAAGCAACTGCTCTTGTATGAAGCCATGCGATTCAAAGACCATGCGTCGTCGACATCGACGTTTTTTGAAAGTTTCATCAGCGACTCGTCCTCCAGCGTCGAACTCACGGATTTTGAACCGAGGAAAACACTGTGCTAACCTCAATGTTATTTATTCAACGGTACCTCAAGCAACAAAGGATGTTGGCGCATCACCAACGCCGCCAGCATGCGCATGAACAGCTTGAGCAACCTTGAGTGCCAACTCATTCGCACTTTCTTCCGTCTGCGCTTCAGCGTACACGCGAACCGCGTCTTCCGTGCCAGATGGCCGAACAAAAGCACGAGCTTTTGGACCAGCAGCAGCAACCAAAGCATCGATGGCGTCTTTGAGAGATTCTGGGGCAGTACATGCCGTTTCGTCTTCAGTCGTCTTGACCACAGTGCGGTCGGCAATCTTCACTTTGGTTTGGCGACTGGGCAAGTCCACGTAAATGTCATTCCATGTCGAGATAGTCCAGTCTTTCTGGATAAGGAGAACTTCGGCAAATAAAAAGTCGCTCAAAGCATCGCCCACAGCTTGGTTGATCATTTGGTGCGCGGCCAAGAGATGGGTTAATGCAACCTTCTTCTTTTCATCTGTCAAGCTGCCTTCGAGCTTGTGCAAGCGATCGACGACGTGATCCTTGATCATGACGGTACCATGACCATTCGCTTCAAAATAGATACCAATGTCGTAGTCTTGGGCCTTGTGGTGGCAATACTTGACACCCGTCTTGGCCAAACCGACTTGAATCTTCTTCGAGGCAAGGTAGGCGCCGGCACCACCGTTTGCATAGGCAGTCTGGACGACTCCCAACGAAATTTCCGACGACAAATCGAGCACACGCAACTTTTCAGCAAAGAAGTCGGCAAAGAGGCAAGCAATCTTGTCACCGTCAAGGAGATGCCAGTTGCCTTGGTCGTCGAAATAGTGGAAGACGAGACGATCGGCGTCACCATCCAAACTGCAAGAGCGCTTGCCACTAGGAAATAGGAATAAGTCAGGTATACATATTGATGAAGTACCGGTCAGCATCACGGGAAAATCCAGCTGGGTGCTTGCGACCCTTTTGAACGTGCTCAGCACCACACTCGTGGTTCAAAATACCATCCGCAGGGGCGTTGCGAATTTCAATGTGGAGAAGATCTCCCAATTCCTTGGCCAATTTGGTCAATTGGAGTGCACCAACACCATGGGCACAATCGACGTACAGAGGTGTGCGGAGTTCCAATTTCTAGCACAGCCATCAGTGATGATTCCAACATGATAGGTTACCTTGGGGTCAATACCGTTGGTGAGCTGCTTGAAGGCATCAACAAGCATGTTGTAGTATCCAGCTTCCGATGCCCAGTCACCCTTGTTGTATTGCTCAAAGTTCCACTACACATAACGTCAGGATGAGATTTTTGTTTCTACGTTACCATGCGGACGAGATGGTGCAATTGAGGGGTCGTTTGAAGACCAAAGTCCAAAACATTGCCACCCATCAGCAAAGCACCTTCACGAGCCAATTCGGACAAATGCTATAACAAATGATTAGTACACGGTTGTGGTGATCGGTCAGGACGTTACCTCACTTGACACGCGAGTGTCTTTAGCAATAAAAACGTTGCCAGTTTGATCGAGATCGATCTTCTCGGCACGAACAATGCTGTCCAAGACTTCGACGACCTTTTCGGTGGTCGCATTTGCCAATTGTTGCGCATACTTTTCCCATGATTGGGTCAACATACCTCCATCAGGATCAACAAGTTTCACGCCGTTGTCTGGTGCCGCATTGTGGGACGCAGTTACCATCAAACCTGTGATCTTGTGTTCCTTTTTCGAGCGAAGCACAGCAAGCATGCCCATTCGATGGAACGTAGATCCGAGGATATCGGCATTGTCACGGAAGCCTGCAGTGCCGTACGCAAGGACTTTGTTTGCCAGAGCAGTTGGCTTTGCGTGCTTGGGCAATTCATCCATCAAACGAGGAATCTTCTCCAAGACGCTGGAAGGCGTGCTAGTAGCAGCAGAAACAGGGGCGGCGGGAGGCGGAACGGAAGTCGTAGAAGGGACAGGCGCACTCATGCTCTCTTCTTCCGTCGAAATGAAAAGTGAGGCACCAAGATTACTTCGAGCGTTGCACATTTAATTAAATTAAGCGATTTTCAATACAAATTATAAGTATAAATAGAATATTTTAAAATTATTATTTCGCGCACTATTATTTTACATCGAATCTAAATTTATCTGAAAATTTGTATGTAATAAAATAAAAAATGCAAAAGGACTCAGACGGTACAGCTGATTGGCCCATCTCGAAATTTTGGATATGGAAAGCACACCTCCTAGCGCGCAATGGACTCGCGGTCGTCCGTCCTTTCCCGCTGTGCGGCGTGAAGAAAGCAAGAGCAAGCCAAATTCATTGTCTCAATGGAAGCAATTGCGTCAAACTGTGTCAGAGCACCAAGCTACGCGTGAAGAGAAAGTCCGAATTAGCCATTTGTGTGCTGAAGACAAGCAAAAGGTTGCCAAATTGATCCGCCAGTTGATGAAAGTTGGCAATGACAACGAACAAATGAAGAAAACGATTGATGAGGCCAATGCCCAGCGAGCTCAGCTTGATGCAGACAAGACAGGTTATCCGACTGTGATGTGGAGTGTCGGTTCAATGTATCTTATCTAGAACTTCAAGCTCAATTGACTCAAGCTCTCGATACGCTTAAGACGTACCAACATAGAATCCATACACTACAAGCTCAAAGAAGTGCAGAACAAGCACAGCTTGCATCGACTCAAGCAGCACTTTCGGACCACATGGATCTCGTCGATCGATTGAAAAGGCAAGCCAGTGAAGAGCGCCAAGAATTGCAAATGAGGCAGTTGAATCGGGAGGACAATCTTGAAGATGAAATGAACCGTCTTCGCATAAAAATGGAGACTCTGCAGGAAGAACTCATGATTGAAAAACATCACCGCACTATGTTAGAAGCACAATTGCAGGAAGAGGTATTTCAATATCGTCATGCTATATCTAACACAAAACTTACACACAGAAGGAAAAATCTCTGGATGTTTCGTCCATTTTTGACGCGACAACAAACAACAAAGTGCGAAGTATCGTCGAAGGATGGAAACGTCGACTGGATGCGGCCTTGGAAGAACCTGAAGTCACTAGCTGTGGAACCCAAACCGATACACTGGATAACAAGTCCGTGGGTATTCAATGTTTCGTCGACAATAATTCTGTGGGAGTTCAATGTGACGTCCAAGTTGGAAATCAACCTCGCGAGTTATTACGACCACGGCGGCGATCAGTTGAGATGATGGCGTCCTCAATTGTTGACAGCGAGTATGGCCTTGTCGAATATCATGATTAACACCAGTGTTAGGTTCTATGATATGTCCCTTTTGGATCTCGTGAATGCGATGGAAGCCGAGAGAATGCACGACGATTATAGCCGTGAATCCCATGGACCTCTATCACCTTCAGAGCTCATTGATGAGGATGTGCACGCCATTCTCAATGGTTCGTAAAAAGCTCAACTTCTTACAAACTCCACACGTTGAGCCGTGCTTGCTTGGCTTGTGCTTCGAGCGCATTGAAAAGGTCGAGGCGGCCTCCGTACACTGCCCCAGAGAGGCGGTAGACCTTAGCAAGACCAACTTTTAACAACTCATCTGACAGGTTCTTGGTAAAAGGCCATGTTCCCTGGGTAACCATACAAACTAGGAAAGTCTCAATCACAAGTAATCGATATGAGCTACCTGCACGGCCATATTGGTCACGTCGGAGAAGTTGTATGGTCACGGTTGCACCTTTGATTGCAGATTCGAGCCACGCTTTGGCTTCTCTGGCGTATGGTTGGCACTCCCTTCCTAAGCCAGAGAACGATCATGTTTGGCATTTTTCATGGATACCGAAATGTGGCAGCTCAGGAGTGTCTATGCCAGCTAGACGAATCTGCAGCGTGTGGTCCGTCATCTTGCCGTCATACGAACCAGCACCTCTGACCTCACGTGAGTAAAGAAAAAAAGCGACGAATACCTGAAGAACGGCACGTGTCGGACTCGGAAGGTGTCACCGTCACTGACAGCCACAACTTGGCCTCGAAACGTTGCGTTTTGCTCAAAACAAGTCTCAGGAATGTCCTTGACAGTCTCATATCGGCGAAGGTGCAGCATGAAGCGCGGCAAGATGTATCCTGCAATCACTCCAAGAATGAAGACTCCGACGTAGTCCCATCCATTGCGCCACGTCGTTGTCAACATGCTGGCAAGATGAAAAATTGTGATTGGCATGTCCTTTTTTTTAACCGGAAGCCAAAACCGTGAAACGACCGAGCGACAAATCGAGTGCATCGGCACATGGATTATGGCCAAGCGAAACACCGTTTGTGAGCCATCGGTCGTGCTCTTGCCGCCAAATTTTGTCCTTGGAGAAGAAGACGATGTGGTGGAGACGTTAGTCGACGAAATACTGACGAACGGAGGGCGTATGCTCTATGAGAACTACCTCAACGACTCGATCATTCCCTACTCGACAAAATGGATGTGGCAAGCTCTTCATGAATTACTTGGTGTTGTCGACATGAATAAACGATGCAATGGCCACGTTCCTTCCACATTCGCACATGACGGCGAACCAATATCAATCGATCTGGACAACATGAGTCGTGCCATGGTACCTGTCAAACCAATCCATGATTCAAGATATACCATGGTACTCAGGTACACCACTTCCATCGTGTTTTTCAATTCACATGCCGTTAGCTCTCTCGACTCTAATCGAGACGAGCACACAGAGAGAAGCCAAACAGTTGACGACAGTGTCTCGGTCACATCCACCGTCAAGACGCGCGCCAAGACACCGACAGAACGAGTAATTGTCGAGAATATCCCCATTGTTCCTTTACAAGAGCCTGAACGAGACACAGAAGCCTACCGCCAAGACGACGAAAGGAGGCGCACATTGCTCAAAGCATGGGAAGCTTCACAGCAGGATCAAGTGCCATCCTCTCCTGGAAACAGTCGCACGAGTCCGCGAAAGAGACGCATGCAGAAAAAAGCACAAAGTGCTCTTCCAACCATTACCACCGCGTCACCTGTTGAAATGGACGACGGCGCAGTCCTCCACATTGATTTTGCCATTTTTGACGTCAAGACTGTCGATGGAAGGCTCGAGAAACGTCCTTCGTCGTCGGCATCGACTTGCTCGAGGCCGTCGAGGCAGAGGATACGCACTCCCACTCCAACTGCAGTGTCTTCACTGAGTTGCGATTTTGAACCCTCCGACCTGGTCGGGAATGTCATCAAGGAACTCGTCCTTGCGCGAGGGGTCAAACTGACAAGCACAGGCGCACGTATCAACTCTAGTCGACAGGACAACCTCCCAGACATGCGTGCTTCATCTGCTTTCCACGGGAATTCAATAGTTACACCACCAAAACCCACTTCGTCCACAACAAGCCTCGTATTTGAAGTACTCTCTTTCACTATTGAGATCCCAATGTGATCATTCTTCGATAGGATCGGCGGCAAACTGACTTTGGCTGCCGTACACTAAACACGAGAATGGTCTCACCGACGAAACCAAGTCAACCAGATAGCAAGGCGACAAGTGTCCGCCCAGCCACGAGTCCATCCCGTACGTCGTGATTTTTGACAGTGGCCTCATTGAAGCCAATTTTGATAGCTCTCGCTGGACGACGGAGGATGACATGTTTCAAACCATAGAATACTAAGTCAACACGACGTCGTTTACAATCGCATTGGCGTAGCTGGAAGAGCCAATCTCCATCGCTTCACGGTGTAGTTTGTCTTGGCGTTGTTTGGTCAGCATGAGCGACATACGATTTCCGCTTCACGCTCCTTGTCATAATATGAGAAGGAGCGCTCGGAAAACAAAAAGTTTCTTCCTTTCCCGCACGCGCCGATACTGCCTCCGCTCATCTCTACGTCTGGTGACAGTTTGGCTGAAAAAGCAAAGTCTTTCAACAACAATATGCTGTCAACCAGCAATGTATGTTTGGAAAAGAAGCAGCTATCTTGCTTTTCATGGAGTCTCTGAGAGCATTATGACATGGAGTAAAACAAAATCAGTCTTATTGCCACCCCTGCAATCAAAAGCAGTCTTATTGACACTCATTTGCTTTAAACACTCGATAGAAACTGTACTATAACTTTCGATAGCCTTTGGCTTTGAATTTGCGATAAAGAACAGTATTAAACGATTCAGCATGAAAAGCTCAACAATATAAATCTCAATTTGCGATTTCGGACCCAAAATGGCGACGCCGCCATAACTTTTGATTGACATCGCTTTGTCGGGACCCTAAGGTGTCAAAATGAAGTTGAGAGTGTCTAGTTTCCAATGCAATGCCCAACTCAAACGTTGCACGATGGTTGATAATTTTCTGTGTCCTCATATGAGACCCCGGCAAACGAAATGATGCTTATGCAGTTTTGTTGAAGTTCGAGTTGGTTAGATTGTGCGATAGAGCAATGCCTTAGCTACATTTTGATGGTCTTAGATCACCAGAATCGTCGTGTTTGCTGAGTAATCGCCTTCGGCGCGGCAGTCATCGTGCGATTTTCAATTTTTTCGAAAAAAATGTTTTGTACCCATTGGATAATATTTGGCCTGGGCTATCTATTGGTGGCGTCCGATTGGCTTGAAACGCAGTGGAAGTTGCTGAATTGGAAGAAATAAAAAAATTAACCGGAATATCCGGAAATCATTTTGGTGATATTTTTAATTAAATTTCGTTAGATATCATTTTGTATGACGCGCAAAAATGTCAATTCAACCAATCAAGTCTGTGTCCATTCTGGAACACAAAGTGTTGACAACTGAATTTGAGTCAACCTACGAGGAACTAGATACACAAATTTGCGGTACAAATCGTGTTGACGTGCTTAATCATTTATGATGTAGTTTTCAGGTGCTTTTGTTGTTGTGTCCTGGCCCGCTTGACTCGTTTGGCAGCGTCTGAGGTCAAATATTTTAGGCACGTCGTTTGGGTAGCAACGACATTCGACAATTCCAGGAATGGTGCTTTGCATTTTGAACATTTGAAACTTCTGGATGCCTTGCAAATTTGAGATCAGCTCATCCACAATTGATTTGTAGTCAAGAAAAGGTGCGTCCTCCTTTTCCAAGGACACGCATCGATTTGATTTAGACGAGGTTTGAACAACATCGACAATATGATTCCAAGTCCAGCAATCGGTCTTCAGAAACATTTTCCTCGTATGTCCAAAGCCACGATCGCAAGCATTTTTAGTGTGCCCTTTAACAAAAAAGTTGTAGTCGACACGTTCCAGTTTTCCAGTAAATGTTGCCATGAGCAAGTATTTCAGCACATAATTGTTTTTGTTTTGTCCACCGCAATTGTCAGCGTACAACGCCAAAGATTTATTACCTTCGAGGACAGAGTTTTGAATGAAATACTTGTCCAACATTGAAATGACTTCATTGCTGCCTTTGCCGCCCACTTTTTCAGAATAGACAAAATTTGTTTGCAAAGAGAGACCAACATCAAAGATTCCAGATAGCCACAAGCGACAAAAAGTACCATTGGGAGGGTGTAGATCAGGCCTTCTAATACCTGGGAAAAGCTAAAAATAGGCTGCGATATCCCAAATTGGGAATCCGCCGGAATCATAATTTTAAGGAAGTTCCCCAAAACGACCCTACGAAGCGCCTGAGTGCTGAGCGCAGCTCTTTGCGAGTCATCAGAAGCTTCTTACAGACATTTTTGGTCCGTGGTCGTCGTCAGTCGCCATGTCCAAGTTTCGACCGAAGCACACGCAGGAGTTCGCACTTGAAATTCACGAGCGCGCACCGAACGGCCAGGTCGTCGCAGTCATGTGTTTGTTTTGCAAGTATCTCGGGCGGGAAGAGGTTGACCGGGCCTCAAGAAAGCGAGCCCGGACCGAGAACCAGAAGCTGTTCACGCGCAAGTTCCGGCCTGAGTTGTACCGTCGAATTCGTCTAATTGACAATAAAACAACATTTCTGAGCATTTTGGACGAAAATCCGAGTTTTTTCGGCGAGATCCCAATTTTAGCTTATTTCTGTTAAAACTGGGATTTCGCACCTCTTATGTGGCCTGGTGTGGATGCTGCGTTGGGTAGTGCCAGATTTTGGGAGAAATCCATGGTCAAAACTACGTGAGACCCCGATGCTTTGTTGCAGTCATCCTTATAAACATGTCTAATTGAAAGAATATGAATTGAAGGCAAACAAATTGATGCTTATACCTCATTTGTCTCTTTGGATTCCACAGAAGCGACAAACACGTCGTCATGCAGGTTTGTTTCTCACGCTTAGTCATAAGAGACACAGAGGCAAGGAAATCGTCGATTTCTTTCTGTCTTGTCGCTTTGCATTTCTTGTCGCAGCACTCCTTAGTGGCAGCGGGGGAGTTGTTCAATTGTGCACCGTGCTTAGAGACGTCATTGTCTTCGCTTAAGCTCTCGTAGTCGGACGATTCATTCCAGAATTCACTCTCATCCGAGCCTTCAGCACACCACGCCGACCCACAGCTATCAGAGCTTGCACCATGATCACTCATTTTATTTTATTGCCTGAAATATAATGGTTTCTCTATTTTATTACAATTTCTTCACACAGCCATTTCTCGAAAGAAGTCAACGATGATGAAAGAGTGGTACTTCGGCTTCAAAGTGGATTTTCTCGAAAGTAAAAAAATGGCTTAACTATCATTTTGTCTGCCGGGGTCTCATATGTCCACGAGTAGTGTATCAAATTGTGAATATACTTTACTTCATATCACTCGTTGGACAGTTTTGGACCTCTGCAATTTAATAAGTGGTGTTTCTGTAATTCTATCACATTGCAAACCAAGCTTGGTTGCCTCGATGTCTCTGAAAAATAGTAACGAACCAAGTATAAAGTTTAAGAAGAGCACTGTTGGCGGCAAAAGCACAAGCGGGAAAATCAGTCACTATGCATGCACTTCATTTTCGCTTGCTAGCTCAAAAATCTCTTGAGCCATGTTTCGAGCAATGCCTAGAAATGGACACAAACTTGCTACTGGCCGACCTAACATCAAGAAAACTCCAACTAAGCAGCCTCCACTGCATAAAGCTGATGTATCTAGCATCAGTAAGCGACTTCACATTGTCAACTGGTTTGTACAGAACGGCATTCAATCCACTCTAAATGAATTTTTCCCCCAACTGCACGGTACAGCACTAGAATCAACACGAAAAAAGATCTATCGTTGGGCCAAAGATCGCGAGCGAATAATTCATCTCGCGTCAAGTCCATCAACAGCAAAAAAACTCGATATCGACCCTTTGGCATTGGTACAACGCTTTCCCAAGACGCCGAACAGGCATTAGCACAATGGGTTATGGACTTGCGTCGTGACGGTATACCCGTCAGCCACTTATTGCTCCAAATCAAAGCCAAAGATGCTGCTGTCGAAGCAGGAATTCCCGAGGACAAATTTCGAGCAAGCATGCCATGGGTCGAAGGATTCAAGCGCCGGTGGAATTTTGCAATGCGGGCAATTACTCGATCAGGCAAAGCGAATGAAGCGCAGGGACAAACTCAGCTCGATTCTTTCAGCACCCGCATTCAGCAAGTCATCCACGATCATAAAATTGTGAAGATCTTCAATGCTGACCAAACGGCGGTCAACTTCGAAATGATCCCAACAAAGACTCTGTCAAAAGAAGGCCTGAAAACAGTGTGGGTTATGGCCGCCGGTAAAGACAAAGAGCGCGTTTCCGTCATGCTCATGGCCGACGCAGATGGTATCAAGTATCCTGCATTTATTGTTATGAAAACAACCAAGTCGAAAGTACCAAAAAATGTGCAGGAGAACTTGCAACAACGCAATGGATTTGGAAAGATGGTATGGTCAGATATCGAATGGCTTCACGAAAACCATCCTTCGCGTATTTACGCCAATCCAACTGCATGGTGGAATGCCCACATATCGATGCAATTTCTAAAATATTACTTTGGTCATCGTGAAGGAAAGGACTTACCAAATGTTTTGCTACTCTGGGACGACTTCAGTGCGCATTTCACGAAAGAAGTACTAGCCTATTGCAAGTTAGTCAACGTTGTCATCGAGAAGATTCCACCTTCTTTCACGTGGATTTGTCAACCAGCCGATGTTGCCTGGATGAAGCCTTTCAAATCTCGCATTCGTGAGCAATGGGTACAGTTCCTACGACAACAAATTGAAATAAAGAGACCCAATGAACGCTTCAACTTGAAAAGCCCCGATCGGTTTGACATTGTCGAATGGATTAATTTGGCATGGGATGCTTTACCGATTTCTACAATCATCAATGGCTTTGTTAAATGCAAAATCATCTTGAACGAAGAACTTACTGACGACAGAGAAGAAAAAGAAGAAGCAAATTCCATTGATGCCATCGACGTTGCATTGGCTCTTCAATCCCAAGGCTTGCTGCGAGGCCAACCAGTAGACGAGACGAGCGACATGTTTTTCGAAAGACCCATCAGTGAGTAGAGTATTCCTATATTTTGTATAAGTTTGAAATATATTGAACTTGTTACCTTGAATTTTGCTGTCGAATTCACATGCCAAATGATCGTAATTGGTGTATCTCCTGCCAGGGATCGACAAAGGCCCTTTAAAAAAGGTGGATCTCATGGCATTGCTACCGTCAACGACTCACGTGCGCGTTCCCTGGTCTCCATCGCATCCTCGGCGGCGCAGGTCAGAGACGGCACCTCTCCTAGCGATGGAGGGGACAGTCGCACCCTTCTAGCCCGATAGAGTATACTACCGCCCGGCCAATTCGACATGTGGACAGGACATGGCAAATTTGAAAATGAGTCAATCCGGATAAAATGTAGTCAATATGACATTTTGATTGATTGAAATCAAGAAATTCGAATATTCCACCCACAGAATTAATATCGAGACCGTTTACTCTGTAAATAAGTCTTTTCGTATAAATAATATGTATTGCTTTTACTTGCATGACTCATCAATGCCTGATAAACTCTAAATAATAATATATTGTGTATAATAATATTTTGGTCTTTTCAAGACTATATTTAAATATACAGGTTTTCGGAAATTTTATATTGTTTGACCACTGATTGGTGTCGCACGAGTAAAATGAAGTAAAGTATGTAAATTCTCAAATAGTATGGCTCCGCCAAATAGAACGGCACGCCGATGTACCACTTCCTCCTAAATATAGTAAACTGAAAAAGATTATTGTTGTATTGTCCTTTTCAGTGAAATGTGGACTGAGCAGGTCATTTGCCAAATCGCATAGCAATCGACTATACTGAATTTAAGTGCAATTTCTTCTTAGCAATGGTACCTGCACCGTCATACATGATTTCTACGCTCAATACAACCTCTCTATGAAGTGTCAAGACGCCGCGCTTATCTTCTGTGAGTCCGCGTCCATCAAGGCCTTCCCCACGCTCTTTCCCCATGCCACCTAATAAAGAAGTTTGATTGGTCAAAATAATGAACATACTGAATTATGATTGGCTAGTCGATTTTTAGTCGATTCTGGCAAGTCGATTCGATTCGACAGCCCAGTCCAATTTGGAATCGAATGCATAATATAAAATGTTAAAGGGAGTTATATCATCCACAACCAGTATGGCATCCAAGTACTCCAGTGCTTCTGACAAAGCATTGTAGTCTGCCGATGAGTTGTCAGTCGCTTCAGGTTCGTAAATTTTACTTGCAACTTGAAGCCTATATCAACAGCTTTCTTCTTCTCAGGCATTCTCCATGACATCAGCACTCACTCATAACTTATACCTCTGGTGTCTTATAGTTTGACCAGATTGACGATATTAAATTGAAGAGAATGACGGCATGCCGTCTTATTTGAGAATACAGTCCCATACAGTCCCAGTTTTCGCCTCATGGGTTTTTCAAAATTTATATCAGGGTAGTATGCTTGGAAGTATTATTTATCAAAGGCCCTGGTCGCGAAATTAACCGGATTGCAAAAAACCAGAGCAGAATATTCATAAACAGAGGTGATCCACCTCTGTTTTTGAAAATCAAGAAAAAACCAGACGGCTATCCGGTATCCGGATAAAACAAGCCAATCACATCCACCGTGCTCCGGTTTTTTGCCCCAGTTTATGCTCTGGTTAATTACTGAAATTAGTGGCAATCGATAGCTCTCGATGCGTAGGTATGCCTAGAGAGTCTCAGAACCCAAAACTTCGCTCTAGATAAAGAGCCACGGCAGTTGCAAGATGGACATGCCTACGACGAGAACGTCTTACGCACGCGCAGCGGACGGAAGTCTTCACCATGCTCTCGGAGATCAAAGTGAATGAGCGAAGGAGTTCAATGTAACGCAGCGAGCACTCCATCATGTTGTCTCTCTGCTGGACTTCGTCCGGCAGACATCCAGCAGAGAGACAACACGATTGAGCTAACGTTATAGAAAGTCGACAGCAACTTTGGCCTTGGTGACGTGGACGAACTTGTGGCAAACTTGCGAGCACTCCATGATTGAGCTATAGAAACTCGACAGCAACGTTGCCTTGGTAACGTGGACGAACTTGTGGCAAATTTGTCTAGCTTGACTGTGAACTTTGAAAACTGGCACAAGAAGCTGGATTTGGTCACATCATGTTGACATTCGTCGTAAATATGCAATTTTGAATAAAAATACACAAATCATATGGATTTATGCAAAAAATCAATACAAAACTCCATATATATTGTCAATTTCAGTCAAATTTGTATATTCGACCAAAAATCAAATACATTTCCAAATCGATTTGACCATACTGAAGCCAAGTTGAATCGAATATTGGCCAAATTACTTGCATGTGTATTTGGGTGTGATAGGGTGTGTTTGGGTGTGTTTTGCGTGAATTAGTCAAATAATCAATTCAGATTGGCTGCGAGATTGGGAAATCGATTAAAAAAATCGATACATTTCCAGCCCATCTCACTAATTAGAATGAATCTCACAATATTGCCTCAAGAAATCATCCACAACTTCTTTTTGGAACAGAGGAAGTACAAGTTATGAGTTTAGAGGCGAAAACTGGTGGAGTACTGTATACCGTAATCTACGTGGCGATCCAAACGCTGTTTCAAAACACTACCAATTTTGTTATTCCAAATTGAAGGATAACGAAAATGGCCATTCACAGTGTTTGAGAGCGTTTGAATATCAAAACTGTTGTGCAGGAACGAACAGGAAAATGCTCCTTACATGCTTCTGCGAGGAGCTAAATACTGTATATTCTCAAATAAGACGGCACCTGGAAGTGCCGTACTATTAGAGTTTTCCTCTTCAATTTAATATCGTCAATATGGTCGAATTATAAGATAACGCGGGTATAAGTTATGATTGACTGCTGACGTCATTGAGAATGCCTGGGAAGAAGAAAGCTGTTGATGTAGCCTTCAAGCTACAAGTGATCGCGGACGCGAAGGCAAAAAACAACCTAAAGGCGCCCAAGAAGCATCGAGTGTCAAGATCAAGTATACAGGAATGGCGCAAGCAAGAAGAAAGTCTTCGAAAGCTCTTTGCAACAAATCCTTCAGCAAAACGATTAAGTGGTGGTGGTCGCAAGTTGACAAGCGAGGACCTCGAGGAGATTCTTTTTGAACGGGTCTTATACGAGCGCTTCTTGCACCATCGGGTGACCCGCACCATGATAACGGCATGGGGAGTCGAGTTGTGTGAAGAACTTGAAGTCAACTTATTGTGCAGCAGCGGATGGCTTGCCCGATTTCTGGAGAGACATAATTTTGTTCAAAGAAAAGCTACCACGAAGCCGATTCATACCGAAGACGAGATCATACGGAGGGCTGTGGCATTTTATGCTAACGTTCGCCGCATCATTGAGGAATTCAACGTCCCACCTGAGCACATTTACAATTTCGATGAGTCAGCCGTGTTTTTTGACCACACCAACAACTCGACCATTGACCTTTGTGGCGCTCGAGATGTTCCTTTGAAGACGTTTGGGCTGGAGAAGTCTCGAATTACTGCTGTATTTTGTGCAAATGCTGTGGGCATGAAGAAGAAGCCCTTCCTCTTGGTGAAACCAAACGCTTGCAATCACTCAAAAACAGTTGAATCAAATGGAATTGCTGTGTGTCCTGTCGAAAATGCGTGGATGAACTCCGATGTCTTTGTCCATTACTTGGAGTTCAACTTCAGATACCACCAAAGACCATTGCTCCTAGTATTCGACAGTGCGAGGAGCCACATCAGCAAAAAGGTCAAAGCATATTTGCACCAAGAGAACATTCTGTACGCGGTAATTCCTGGTGGTCTTACTCCCTATTTACAACCTGCGGACTACTCGTGGTTCAAAGCCTTGAAATCACACTTGATCAAAGAGATTGATACATGGAAGGTAAACGGTCCCTTCGAGTTGACCCATGGAAATCGAGTTAAGCCTCCATCTCATTGTGTTTACAGTTCGTGGATCAAGCGATCATGGGAAAAAGTTACAGCTGAAAGCATCATCACCAGTTGGGCTTGTCCAAGCACGCTTCAATGGCTGAAAGCTTCAAACGTAAGCTGGAAACTTACGATCCTGAAGCGACAGATAACTCATCCACAGACTACGATTCTTTGTCAGAAGCACTTGAGTACTTGGATGACGTACTGGTTGTGGATGATTCATAGCCCCCTTTAACATTTTATAATGTCTGTCAACAATAATCTTTTTCAGTTTATTATTTTTAGGAGGAAGTGGTCCATGGGGGTGCCGTACTACAGAGGCCTGGTAAAATATACACGTATAGTGGTACTTGCAGTTTTGGCCTCACTCCTGTCCACTGTATAAAATAATGCCATAAAATTAAAAAGGTATAATATTTTGAAGGAAACATGGATCCTGCAATATAGTTGCACGTGGCGGAAATTTAAATCGAAATTTAAGCCAATCGATGAATATAAGGCAAAGACATATTGCTCTTGAATTGGTATAGATAATGTTTCACAATTAATCAAAATTCAAGAATTTTGAGCATATAACATAGCTCAATTTACCCACATACGATATTTGTTCTCAATGAGTACCATTTTATACATGTATTGTTAAACTCTATACATGGGTGATCTCAAGATTTAGCCAATCAAAACTTAGTACCACTATACGTGTATATTTACCAGGCCTCTATATTTGGCGGTGCCGTACTATTTGAGAATTTACAGTATACATCATTATCCATCATATTCAATGTGTGACTTACTTACTTGTTGCAATAACCCTCGTCCTACTGTAGCTAAAGCGCTCTTTTCCAAAACGTGGTTTTGACGAAAACACATTATTAATACCGGTACATATAAAAACCAAACGCGTCACTTATTGTGCATTTGCTGTTTTACCAAGTTTCCCGCTCCAAAACGCGTTCTTTGTTTCATCCAAACGCACCCTTATAGTGACAGATTCATGTAATGCCTGCCTACCTTCGTCTTGGGGCACCCACTACAGTACCATGGACTCGACTGGGCTTTTTTATGAATACCGCATCAATCGATCATATTCAACCGCAGTTCCAACCTCTCTTTTTGTATGGCCAGTCAGTCGCTCCTCGGCAAACATCGCAAAGAAGGATGGACAACAAGACCAACAACACCACCAAATTTATCATCCCATTGCCACCTTCCAGGCTTCTGTTGTCCTCGCAAATCAGCTGTATGCGACGGGTCTGCGCCCACACCCAGCAGCATAATAAGAGCAAAAGTTGCTCTCCAAGTGGACTACTAGCCAGTCTCCCAAATCAACCGTAAGTTGGGTCGATGCTGCTGTCGCGAACTGGAAGTAATTGGGTGCCACGCTACACTCGGAGCTTGCTGGAGTATGTAGAGCCGAGGATGGCCAGTTTACAATTTGCCATCAACCCCTGCAACGCTATGAAAATGGAGCGACAGGAGGACGGCGTCTACGTTGCGGTGGCGACGCCCAAAGCTGTCGAGCATGTCGTGGAGGAGAAAGGCAAGACGCCGCCCCACAAGATGGTCTCGTACGCCGAACTGTTTCAGTTTGCCGACACGACGGACAAAGTTCTCATGTTCATCGGCGGCCTCTCTGCGATGATTGTTGGTGTCTTGATGCCGATCGAAAACATTTTCATCGGCCAAGTGGTGAATTCGTTCAACCCCGTGGGCGGCGGCGTCGGCCCCGACTTTGAACGGAGCATCAACCGCACGTTGTACCAGCTCCTGGTGGTTGGTGCCGCTGTCTTGGTGTGTAGTTTTCTCCAAGTGGCGTGCTGGACGATCGCCGCGTCCCGACAAGCCAAACGACTCCGTCATGCGTACGCCTCGGCGATCCTCCGTCAAGAGATCGGCTGGTTTGACACGAACGACCCGATGCAACTGGCGACGCGCGTGGCCGACACGACGCTCTTGGTCCAAGAAGGCATGGGCCGCAAGATCAGCGACGGCTTGTATTATCTCTCCATGGGCGTCGGCTCGATTGTGATTGCGTTTATCTATGGCTGGCAGCTCACGTTGGTCTTACTGGCCTTCACGCCACTCATCGGGTGGAGCACGTTCTACATGACGAATGCGATCACGGCGGCCGTCCAAGGCGGCGTCGATGTCTACGCGGAAGCGGGCGGCATTGCCGAAGAAAGCCTGAGCAACATCAAGACGGTGCACATGTTCAACGCGATGGGCGCGATGGCCGACAAGTACATGGCGGCCTTGAAGAAAACGCAGCAAGCGGGCGTGAAGAAAGGTCTCGCCGTCGGCGTCGGCACGGGCATGATGTACTTTACAATGCTCTGTTCGTATGCCGTCGGCATGTACTACGGCACGGTGCTCATCACAAACGACCAAATGGGCGAGACCAAGTGCAGCGGCAGTCGTTGCTACGACGCCGGTCGTGTGATCGTTGTCTTTTACTGCATTGTCGACGGCGCGATGGGCCTTGGCCAAGCGGGGCCAAGTATTCAAGCCATGACCACCGCACGTTCGGCCGCGTACGATATCTTTCAACTGCTTCGCCGCCAGTCCAAGATCGACTCGTCGTCGACGGACGGCAAGACGCTCGACCACGTCGACGGCCACATCACGCTTGAAAATGTCCGATTCGCCTACCCGTCGCGGCCGGACGTCCAAGTCGCCGCGGGCTATTCTCTCTCGATTCCCGCGGGTCAAAAGATCGCGTTGGTCGGCTCGAGCGGCAGCGGGAAGAGCACCATCGTCTCTCTCTTGGAACGTTTCTACGATCCGCTCGACGGCCGCGTGACGTTGGATGGCCACGACTTGAAAGATCTCAATGTCCAGTGGCTCCGGGACCAAATTGGTCTTGTCGGGCAGGAACCCACACTATTCTCCGACACGATTGCCCACAACATTCGTCGCGGGAAGCCTGGCGCGACGATTGAAGAAGTCCATGAAGCTGCCAAGCAAGCCAACGCGTACGACTTTATCATGGGCTTCCCGTTGGGTTTCGACACGGCCGTCGGCGACCGCGGCGCTCAATTGTCGGGAGGTCAAAAGCAGCGCATTGCGATCGCCCGTGCGATCATCAAGAACCCGGCGGTGCTTCTGTTGGACGAAGCGACGAGTGCGCTGGACACGGAGAGCGAACATGTCGTCCAAGCGTCGTTGGATCGGCTCTTGGCGTCGCATCAACGGACGACCGTCATAATTGCCCATCGTCTCTCGACGATCCGTGACGCGGATCGCATTGTCGTGTTGGATCACGGCCAAGTTGTCGAAGACGGCAACCATGAATCGTTGCTGACGATTGAAAATGGCCATTACAAGGCGTTGGTGGAAGCTCAATCTCGCGGCGGCGGCGGCGACGACAAAGAAGACAAGGAGGATGTCGGCGAGAAAGCCCAACTTGTACGCAAAGTGTCGTTTGCGCTCACCAAAGCCAGCGAAGAGACGGCAAGCGAGACGTCGGAGGCGGATCCATCGGTGCGCGACGTGCCCTTGTCTCGCGTCTGGCGCTTGAGTCGACCCGACACGTGGCACATCGTCTTTGGCGGCATGGGCGCCTTGGTCCACGGCGGTTTGTATCCCATTTGGGGTCTTCTCATGACGAAATGCATGGTTGTCTTCTTCCAACAAGAACGCGGCGTCCATGGCATGCGCGTCGAAGGTTTAAAGTGGTCCATGGGCTTCATCGGCCTCGCCGCGGCCATTTTCATCGCGCTCGCCGTTCAGTGCCATCAATTCGCGCTGGTTTGTGAACGTCTCACGGCGCGGATCCGCGGCATGTGCTTCCGTTCCATGTTGCGGCAGGACATTGGATGGTTTGACGACGCGACCAACTCGTCGGGCGCGCTCACGACGCGCTTGGCGACCGACTCGGGCGCGATTCGCGTCATGACGGCCGAGACGTTGAATGCGGTGTTGATTTACTTTTCGACGCTCTCCGTCACGTTTGCCATTTGCTTTTACTACAGCTGGCGCATGACGCTCGTGTTCATGGCCATGTTGCCCGTCTTGGCGGCGGGCATGACGCTCCAATTGCAAATGATCGCGGCGGCGGGCAAGACGGTCAATAATGGCGACGTCAAGGCCGGCGCGTTGTTGAACGAAGCCGTGAATGCGATTCGCACCGTCGCGTCGTTCAACTTGGCCGACGCGACCAACGCGGCGTACCTTGTGAATCTACAAGCGAGCGCGGCGGCCGATCGCAAAGAAGGCTACGGCGGCGGTGTCGCCTACTCGATGTCTCAATCGTCGATGATTTTTGCGCTCGCGGGCATTTTCTACTACGGCGGATGGCTCACGCGCCATGGCTTGTTGGATTTCCAGAGCATGTTCATGGTCCTCAACGTGGCGTCGTTTTGCACGCTTGGCGTCGGCACGGGCGCGCAAGGCATGGGCGATGTCCTCAAGGCCAAGAAAGCCGTCAAGAGCATCTTTGCCATCATCGACCGCCAACCGCCCATTGACGCCATGGACGTCGACGCTGGCATCAAACTAGACCATGTCAAGGGCGACGTCGAACTCCGTGGACTCGATTTCACCTACCCAAGTCGACCGGACAGCAAGATCTACAAAAACTACAACCTCCACATCCAGAGCGGCCAAACGGTCGCGTTGGTCGGTGGCAGTGGCAGCGGCAAGAGCACAGCCATCAATTTGATCGAACGCTTCTACGATCCAAATGCCGGCGCGGTCTTCTTGGACGGGGTCGATCTCAAGGCCATCAACGTCCAGTCGCTCCGCAACCACATCTCGATCGTGAGCCAAGAACCAGTCTTGTTTGTCGGCACGATCGGGGAAAACATTGCCACTGGAAAGCCAGGAGCCACACAAGCTGAAATCGAAGACGCGGCCAAGAAAGCCAACGCGCATGCCTTTATCATGCAATTCCCCGACGGCTACAACACCTCGGTGGGCGACCGTGGCGTGCAAGTGTCTGGTGGTCAGAAGCAGCGTATTGCGATTGCCTGAGCGATCATTCGAGATCCTGAGATCTTGTTGCTGGACGAAGCCACGAGTGCATTGGACAACGAGAGCGAGCGCATCGTCCAAGCGTCGTTGGATGCGTTGTTGCAGCAGAAGCGCCGCACGACGATCGTTGTGGCCCATCGCTTGTCGACGATTCGCAATGCCGATGTGATTGCCGTCACGGAGGGCGGTCGGATCGCCGAGCTGGGCACCCACAACGAATTGCTTGCGATTCCAAATGGCATTTATGCCAACTTGGTCGCGAGGCAGATGCAGTAGACTCTGCTGTTTCACAGTTTCGTTGGACTTGAGTGTCATCATCTTCGTTTCAACTCCGTGGATGAAAAAAAAAATCCTCCCTTTAATATACAATATCAAGTTTAAATTACCTCTGTTTAATGACAATAATACAAAATTAAAACGAAATTGTTTCGATGATCCATCCTATGTCATTCAGCCGAGGTAATTAGTGGGGGCCATTCGCTTTGAAGCCCACATATAAACTCACGTGCCGGGACGATTCATCTGGCTGCGGGTGCGGCGATTACCTACTGTAAAGTTGTACTACTCCGAAATGATTGCCACATTTGACTTTTCAGTGGAGTTTCTCTGTTCGATGAATCTACATTTGATTGGTGCAAATGAAATGACTTTATCTCCTCTTTGATTGGATATATTTATTCAGGCGAAATTCATCGCCATGGAGTTGCATTTAAAAATGCAACTCCATGGCAGAGTTGTGATACGTTACGTTAAATATCGTAATGTACGGTATTACGTTACGCTATTTCGAATCGTATAACGATACGATATAATTATAACGTACGTCATTACGTACGTTATTGGTTACCGTAATACCGTTAATATAAGGTATATTTACCAATTAATTTCAGCATTTTCATGGATTTCAGTGGTAACATGAGGCTGAAATAACGCTTTTCACCATCTGCAACCCAGTCTCTTAATTCCCCAGCAAGCCAGACGCCCCACTATTAACAATAATAGACTAGCTTATATAAAGTGATGCAATAGAGTGTGTTGTATCATGTAATCGTGCATTCTGCAATAATCAATGAAAGATCATATACTACCCAGTAATCTCAAGCTGCTGATGGAGTTCTTGCCCATAAATGAATGACAGCACAATTCGTCATGTACATGTGCAGTACACACAAACGTCTCCATAGTATCTAAAGCGCATCAGGGCAGATAGCCCAATATCGCGTGCAGAAAGCAATCCTACCTTCATCACACTGAAGTTGTCCACTCTGGCACCGTTTATTGTGTAGTTATAATATAACTACTAGTACACAGTTTACGAACTCATAGTGATCACGTTTGGTATCCAGCAACTTGTCTACATCAACAGAGATCACTCAGTCCACACATGGACTTCGTCTAGTGAATAGATCTTGGCTCACCATCAAGCAATGTAAAATATAAGAAGGCATTACTAGAATAACGTATCAAAACGTAATACGGTATTACTTACGTTAAATATAACGTATATCGGAATACGTTACGTTATGAATTTTCCGTATCAAAATACGATATATCATAACGTATCGTAACGTATCACAACTCTGCTCCATGGCAATAACTTGATTAAAATCAAGTTATTGTCTTTTTCACTGAAATTAGTATTTTTGACTAAAAATTGAAGTATTTTCGAATACTATTCAGGTATAGTGAGTTCAAGTGTAACATGAAAGTACATTCAATTAAGTAAATTTTTGAATGTGTGTTTTTGTTGATCTTCTTGTCCATGGCAATCATTGCTTGTGGCAGGAACAGAATCTTCCCCCGAGATATTGACCATCTTTGGGGCAATCAAAGCTCTCAAATTGTATCTCTTTGATCGTAATGTTATTCAAATGAAAAGGAACAATATTGAATGAAAACACTCCAAGAAAAAGTGACGACGATGCCTCGTCCAAGACAAGGCTCTGTGGAGCTTAAGCAGCGTCAACGGATACCAAAGAGCAAGCTACATAACACAAACCTTGATAGTTGTAAGGATAGTCTTTACTGATATCCGCAGCATCGTCTAAACAACTTTCATTTTCACTGACCATTTTGCTTCAGCTCTGATTTCCCTTGCTCAAGTGCCGAAGTATGAATACTATGAGTACTAGTAAATGACGACATTGACTTGACCTTCTGTGAAAATCGGTAGGATAAACCAGTCTTTTCACAACGACAAGGCCAAGGAATACAAAGAACTGAATGCAATATTGTCGCGATGCTCGTTTTGGTCGGCGCCTCTGCTCTGATCGTTGCACATTGTCCAAATATTCCTTTGCGCATCGTACCCGATATCCATCAAGATGCACATGCCATCGTGGATGCACAAACTTGAATTCCCCGTTGAACATCTCAACTTCATCATGATGGAACCCGAGGTTGAATTGAAAATTGACCAAAGCCAAGCGTGGAATCCGGCGAGCCGAGGGAAAACGTGAGCTGGATCACGGATTTGTACGTGTCCGTGGGCTCACCCTCCATCAGAACCTTCTTGTCCACGAGTGCGAACGGCATGAAGTTGAAGTAACTTTTCATCGTCTTGTCAAGCTTTTGAGCAATGAGCCAATGGTCAAAATAGGACATTTCAACGGGTGAAATTGTTGACGGCCTTTGCGTGATTATGGCCAACAACGAACAGCAAAACAAGCCAATCAATGACACTCAAGCCACACTCAAGCACGCATTGTGCACCCGATTAGATGAGACACCGGCACATTCTTCTGGTCGGGCGCAGAGACCAGAAGAATGTGCCGGTGTCTCATCTAATCGGGTGAACAATTACAATCTACCGATCATTGAGCAACAAAAGAAGCATGCCCTGTCCTTGTTGAGATCAAATTATCTTTTGGGCGTGCAGGTTTTTTTCGAAACCCTTAACTCCGTTCAACATTAAACCCCTAAACCCCTAAACCCCTGACCCCCGCGGCACCCCTGAACCCTCATACATGTATTAATATCTTCCCTTCTTGAATGGCTTCTCGACGAGATGCAAGTCAAATCCGTGGCTTGAGAGTAGATGGTACGCAGTACGCTTCATATCTTTCGTCCCAATCGCTAGGAACCGCGCTTGCGACTTGTCCCATTGACCAAACGCCATGTTCATGACAGCATCGTTGAACCTGCCAGGGATACGCCCTTCGAGCTTGTCGTCGTCTCCATGCTTCGATACCACATACAAGACTTTAAACTGCGTCGGGTATTAAGCTTTCAACGCGTCGATTTCATCCGTGAAGATCTTTTCACGTTCGTAGCGAATGCAGTGGACAAGTGTCACTTCACTCCCTTGAGCAAGCAACGTCTCGGCCGTGACGAGCATTTCCGTGATGCCAATCCCAAAGGCAATCAGGCCAACGTGCGTTGAAGGATGCATGATTTTGGTCTTTGACTTGCAGGCTTCGATCGAGTCATTGATGTTTAAGCTGTCAAAGTACTCGGACATGACGCCACCACGGTACACTTTGATCACAACGCGGAAGACGCCAAGCTCGTCTGGGCGACTCACAATTGAATAAGACTTGGACATTCCCCACGAGTTTGGCTGACGGATACGGAGATGCGTGCAAGGTTGGCCCACTCCAAGAGTCGCTTCTGGCGAGCCGAGGGAAAACGTAAGCTGGACAATCGATTTGTATGGATCCGTGGGCTCGCCAGCCACGAGGACAGCCTTGTCCACAAGCGCATACACCAAAAAGTCCATTCCGCGGTGCATGTGTCGATACATGGCGACAATTTCAACAATGAGCTCCTTGAGACACGGTCACTTTCATTGACGACGATCATGTTGACGCGGCAAATTTTGATGATGCATGAAAAAAGACCTTCATTCTTATCCAATCAGATTCACTCTAGGCACACTCCAGGAACAAAAGGGGTGAAGGGTTAAGGGGTTTACGATTTCAGGGGTGTAGGGGTTTTATTTGAACAAAGGGGTTTATCATTTTAGGGGTGTAGGGGTTATGTTTTTGGAACATCAACACGTCACGAAGGGAATGATGCTGCGTCGGGATGTCGGTCCTTGTACATCGGTGCGATCGCTCCACGTTGCACCGATGCATTGAAACTTATCTCAATACTTGTATGAGCAGCTGTGGCTAAATAGAGATGGTAGTGAAAGGCTGGAACGCGCCTCCCAATTGCAATTGAGTTGACCAAAATTGCTGGGGTGCTGGCCAATATATTATTGTCGTGGTGTTTAAGACGTGAAAAAATTAATTACTGAGTCAAAAATGCAATTATTGCATATTTTGAACAAAAATCACTTTGCCCAATTGAACCCGAGACCATGAGAAACCTCCAGGTTTCCCTTTTGGGCAGAGACACAGAAAATTTGAACGTACCGCTCATTGCAAGTGGCCCCCGCTTCGATCCCAGCAAAACGCATATTTTTTCTTTTTCCAAATTTATTCTGAATCTTCGCTAGAATTCTGACGATGGACGACTCTAGACACAAGATCAAGATTCCAAAACTGAGAATTCATTTTGAGGAAGAGGACAGCTTCCAAATTGACTGGCAGCAAACTTTGTCGTAAAGGATTCAATATCAACTTTGCCTGGGAGAAAAACCGCTCGACGCAGTTCGATGTTGGTGGCACAAAAAGCAGTGTGTCATCGTACTTTTTGCTTTTCACGCTTCGAGCCTTCTTCAATAGCTGTGTTGCGTAGTCAGTGTCACCAGTCTCTTCGAGATCCAAGCCAGCGTCAACTTCAAATCTTGCTAGCGCCGACAAGTCGATGATGTCGAGAGGCTCGCCATTCTGTAGCTTCACAATTGCATTTTCAAAGGATGATGACTCCACAATACTCGCATCACGGCCAATGGGGGATGCCATTGTTGGATATAAGTCAATTAATCCATCAAATAGGGTTCGTACATTTGGCATCCCCACATCGTCTTTTTGCAAATGCTTCGAAACAGATTCAAAGAGTCTTAGATGACTCACCAGCTCGTTGATTGAGTGATCTTGTTGGACAGTCGGCAGAATATCGAGGAAGCTACGATCACTGAAGGTGCTAATGAATGGTTTCAATTCCAAATAACGAGCAATCATGTCATGCATTGATGACCATCGTGTTGCATTGTAAGTGATTGGCGAGAGATAAGTTCCAGCCTTTTTCAATCGTACTCCATTGTTCAGCGTTTTCAGAGTAACCATAACTCTGCGCACGCACTCTACTTCATCTGCATAGAATGTCTCCATATACTTCTTCACAGCAAGATTGAGACGGTGGCTTGCACAACCTATCATGGGTACCACCAAATTCTTTGAAACTCATCTGTTGACACCACAATTGTCGCAAACCATGAAAGACACGCTTTCCAAATCACGGCTGTAGTTGGCCAGAATGGTTCCAAGGAAAAGCTGATGTTCTCGCGCACCATGACTTACTTCGCGTGAGTCATCACAGGACAACTCAGAGTCAATCAATGGGGCCATGGACAAGAGGGGGGTAGTGAGTTTTCCACCAGCTGCAAACACAGCAAACACCGCCAGACGTTCCGACTTGACCAACCGTCAAACATCTAACCAAACTTGGTGGGTAAGATCGAAGATACTTCAGATTCGACTTGTTGGGTAACAAGTTGTAGGTACTTTCGAACGGTGGTTGCTCCAATGCCATCAAGGTCTGAATATTGCTTGGTGCGAGCAGATTCAAAGAAAGAGAAGGGAAGATTATTGTGAACAATCCAATCCAAGCAGCCAAAGACGTTGAGAGCCTTATCCGACACAGCATGTCCGATCGATGTCACTTTCCCTGGTCCATGGGCCTGGCGCATCTGAGAGAGATGGTCTTTGTGGAATGTGTAGACGTGTTGAGCAAGGTTTTGATATCCCGTGTTCTTTTTTATCGTGACAACTGTGCTTGGGACGCAACGCATGCAATTGTACGTGACCATGGTGCGAATACGCTTTGTTTTGGGATCACGGATGGTAGATTCACCACCATGTTTGAAAAAGAAGGCTGCAATCTCCTTTGGTGTGAATGCTTCGGGGGTAGACACTGGAACAAGGGTCAACTGCTTCATATGTGAAAAATTGGACAATAAGTGAAAGTCTCTGCCATCAATTAATTATTGGAGGCGAGACGACAGCGTGTGAAAATCAATTATTGCATTTGCTGATACCCTCCAATAACTTATTTCTTGTCATATATTGCTAGATATTGCAAACTCAATAATTGTTTGCGTTGCCCTGCGTACTGCCACCGTGAAATGTTCGTTGGGACATTGTGGGTTCATTCATGTGAGTTGTCACTGTGGCAAAGTCGTCGAGGAGGAAGAAATGGGAATCGATCAACGAGTGTATTCGCGAGAGAGAGAGAGGCGTGAGGACATCTATTTGTTTTTCTTGACAATGTCGTCGAGAGACATGGCAAGCTTGGCGGTTGTTGGCAAGGGTTTCTTGGCTTGCTTTGGACTCTTCTTCACGACATCGACGGGTTGCTGCTTGCGAATGGAATGATGCTTCTTGAAAAGAGTGTCTTTCTTTGGCGTTGCGTGTTTGCGTCGGACGTCTTGAGATTGACGCTTTGTAGGTGTTTCAACGGGTGCGGGTGCTGCATTCGACGTGCCTTTGATTCCGTTCTTGCGCTCCATAAACTTTCGCAGAGCTTCTTCTTTGTTGGATGTGAGCTTTCCACCAGGCCATGCTATCCTCCGCGCGTCGGACGCCTCAACTTGCTGCGTCGACTTGACGTGCGCTAGCGAGATCATTCTGCCTTCTTACTTCGACTTCGAAAATCGAAAAATGCGCAAGATCGGCATTAGGAAACAGGAAGAACTTTATCATCCTTCACGGTCGCCGCTGAGTCCAAGGAAATCAAGCTAGCGGAAGGAGATTGCCCTGAAATGAATGTCTCGAATACAAGCGTGACATGCGAAGAGACGAGTGCTTCCGCAGATAGCGCAAAATCACAGATTTTCGCTTGAGAGATGGCGGGGATGTATACATGGAGCTCTATTGCGACTGGGTCGACGTTTACTTATCTACGACCTTGAGTCCCATCGAGCGCGCCGTGCCAATGATGTTCTTGCAGAGACTCTTGAGTTCAATGTAGTCGAGAAGTTTGTCTTGCTGCTTGACTTTGGCAATTTCGTACACATGGCGCAACGAGACCGAGCCCACTTCTTTCTGTCCTGCTAGTTCACTTCCGCTTGTGATTTGCGCTGCTTTCTTCAAGAACCACGTCGTTGGCGGCGTCTTGGTCACGTATGTGAACGTGCGATCAGTCATCGCGGTCAATTGCACTGGAATCGGGATATTCGGCGTCAAATGCGCTGTTCGTTCGTTGAAACTCTTGCAGAATTCCATCATGTTCACACCCAATGGACCTAACGCTTGACCGATCGCAGGGGATGGCGCGGCTTTGCCAGCCAAGACGCGCAACCGAACCACTCCTTTCACCGACATATCAATCGACCAAGTGAATGGAGCACACGATTGGGAATCCAAATAGTGACATTCCTATACAAAATGTTCTTATATACAGTCCTTATTTCAAGGTGTCACTAAATATTGTATGTATTTATAATTGAATAATACGTATAATTCATTATTCAAAGACATTAAGAAGAATAAAATGTTTTTATAGCCAAGTATTTTTCTCATAGTATTTTCAATATATTGATGCAATTCCTCTTTTTCACTTTCCCACCATGGCTGTAGGCCCATCGTCGACAGTCCCGACGTCACCTCCGCAAGACTTCTTTCGCGGCACTAGCTCGCAGTTTATGGACAATGGTAAGACTATACACTCCTGTAGACTTACTCAGATTCTCGACTAGTTTTTCAAGCTGTGGAGAGTTATGTCGACGCCGGTGCGATGGCGCTTGAACACAAATTGCTCGAAGTTCATGGAGGCCCTTCCATGTCGTCTACGCAAGCGGAATCGATCCATGAAGTATAGTCTTTTGAATTTCGCCTGTTCACGAATGAGTAGGGAGTGCAATTGTACATGGATGCTGTTCGCACTACGTTTGTGAAAAACTTTGACAAGTTGGAGCTCTACGCGATGCGCAATGTGTTTGTCGCGCCGGACAATATTGCTGAAATCGAGTCGAAGTACCAAACACACCAAATTGCTCAACGCAATAACATTGATGAGCGAACTGATGCTGATCCTCGCGAAATCGAAAATGAACTGAATGCACTGCGACGTGAAATCTACTTAGCGACGCAACACCATAACGCGCTTCTTTCGACCAAGAAACAGCTTGACGATCAGCTCGTTTCAATTCAACAACTCGTTACTGATCTCAACTTTACGCAGGATATTCCACGAATAGGTAAGAATCCCATCCCACCTCTTAGTCATCCTTACAATTTATCCTAGTTGGCCCTTTGAGCAAACACGTCAAGTCAGCTGCCATGCTTAGATCTACCATTGGATCCATGAAAGGTTTTCCTCTGTATTAGCGTTCGAATCCATCTCAATTCATCGTAGAACTGCATGCAGAACTCGAATCGAAAAAACAGTCCAATGTCGACAGCCAACATCATCCCGCCTTGACATACGGTAGATATAGCCTCCAGTGCTTCTCTTGATGTTTTGGCCAGATGCTGTCGTGTCTCGATTCAACAAGCAGGCGCTTCATGTCCAGACGGAAGACATCGCGCATTTGAACCAACTTTTGTAGGATTTTTGAATGCCTTATTTTGCGTTGTCATGTACCTACGAATTAAACTTTTTTTTTAATGTTTAATTGTTGAATTATCGGGATTTCTATTTTAATATAATTGAATTTTAATTCAAGGATATTAAGATAGAACTCGTAGAGAAACCGAGTCCTTGGCGATACGACCTCCATCTCGCGTATGATTCCACAAACGCTTTGTAGCGCACTCGGCAGTTTTTGCAGGGATAAGATCGTCTCATTCGAAGACAGTGCATCCAAGTCTTGTCCTTTCTGCAAAATAGAATTGTAGTGGATGTCGACAAAAGAATGTTTGTGAAGAAATCCACGATTTGTCTATTTTATATGGATTTCAGTATGGAGACAAAACGAAAGATCGAAGAAAGGGATCATTTTTCAATCTTCAAGATTGTGGGCATGAAGACGCGCCTGGTTGAAGAGTTCCGTGAAGCATGACACCTCAAGCGTGAGCACGAAAAAAGCGACGACGTACTCGAAGAGAGCGTAGATCAAGCAAGCTGTGAGACCCAAATACCACCCGATTCGACTCCAAACGGATGTCAGATTGTCAGCACCACCGACGAGATTGATGAAGACTGCAGCTGCAAAAACAAAAAAGGCTATACCAGCGCGCTTCAAATGGACAATTCGCAAATCGATGATTTCTTGACGACCCAACAGAAGCGTGTCTTGCACGTCGCGAAGACATTTACGTGGATCACTCAGAGTGGAAAATGGTGAAGGAGCTGGACGGGACGGATCCAAGACAAATGTGGCCTGAACACCAAAGTGATCGGATATAGGCACGTGTTCACCCGTTGATGTGGTGAAGAAACCTTTAAAGACGCTGCTGTCTTGAACTTGCCATGCAGATCCCTCGTCGGTTCGGAAGAGGATGTAGTCCATACGCATTGGATGATCACCATGCGAAAATTTGTTGTCTTCCGTGCCAAATGTCAATCCTTCGTTCTCTGGATCATTCTCATGGAAGGCATCACGCATTAAGACTAATTCTCGCACAATATCAAGCACGAGGCAGTCAGATGGTGAGTTGAAGTCACCACAAACGAGGACAAGCTCATTTCGAGTTGTTTCGGAGATAAAACAAGCCAGTTCATACGATTGCGAGGCACGATGCGGCAGGTACGTATCTCCAGGACCTGGTTTGCCCAAGTGGTTGTAATTGGCAAGCAAGTGCGTCACGTACAGATCAGCGATTTCCTTGCCATTCGGGTCATGGACTCGAAGCAGACCAACGCCTTTGTTGGCGACGAAGTCAGCTTCATGGAGTGCATATGGTCTTCCAGTGAGGAGGAAGGGATGGTACATGGCACACGATAGGCGGTACTTGGACAAGACGAGCAGACCCGTTCCAAACGAATCATAGCCAATCGGGAGTGGAAACCCCACAGCCGGATGAAAGTAATGCGCGTAGCCAAAGCCTGCTCGCGTCGCTGCTTTAAGGATAATGTTCTTCTCACGGCGATGCCATACTTCTTGCAGCGTCACAATGTCAAACTCGTCGGATTTTGCCTCAAGCATTCGTCCAATTGCCGCCGCGCGTTCGATCACATACGGCGAAACAGGAATGCCCCACACATTGAGCGACAAAACGCGGATCGTCAAGGGCGAGTCGGCGCTATGCACCTTGGTACTCTTGAACGTCGGTACCACGTGATCTTCCAAGTCGATCTGGAACAGCTCCATGTACACTCGGTCTCGGATGTTTCTCAACGTTTCGGCGAAGCCCATTTTTCCCGACTGTTTCATCCCTTTCTTGGTTGTCACATCAGTTATCCGGATACTCTGCAACGTCCGGATAATTGCGCGCGAACCCCTGTCATATTCGATTTTTCCCTGTGGTTGAGAGGAGAAAGGACGGATATGTATCGTCTCCTTGGCAGTCGAAGGCCGTTCGTGCGCGCGTTGGATGCGCAATCTGCATTCTATGGCAAGAGGATCCATGCGACAACGTTCGTGCGCTTTCACAACAGTTTGGGAACGAACCATGTTGATGATTCACCGAAAGAATCCGAGAAAAAGACTCCATCGGCCAAAACAAGCGATTTCAAACGACTCTTGAAGCTTTATGAGCCCGAGAAAAAGAACTTGGCCATCTCGATGAGCGCACTAGGTATTTCGACTGCCATAACCATGGCTTTGCCTTTTGGGATGGGCCGAATCATTGATGTCGTGACCCAACCGAATGGCATGGACCAGCTTCCAGTTGTTGTGACCACCCTTGGAGGTCTCTTTGTTGTCGGTGCCGCTGCAAATATTATTCGTGTCAATATGATGAACATGATTGGTGAGCGCATTGCGAACAGACTTCGTCAAGATACCTACGCATCGATTTTGAAACAGGACATGACATTCTTCGACAAAACCAAGACAGGCGAGCTGCTCAATCGGCTTAGCGCTGGTATTCTTCTCGCTACTAGAAATCATTACTGAGACTTCTGTAGACACATCAATCGTTGGCACAGTTCTCAGCGATAATGTTTCGGCAGGCTTTCGAAGTGTTGGACAAGGCATTGGTAGTGTCTCGATGCTTTTCATTACTTGTCCAAAGCTTGGTATGATAATGTTGGCTGTTGTTCCGCCTATTGCTATCGGAGCTGTTTCTTATGGTCGCTTCGTTAAGAAGCTCACTGCTGAAGTCCAAACGAAGTTGAGTGAAGCGACAGATTTGGCCGAGGAACGTCTCAACAACATTCGAGTCGTGCGCTGGTTTGCGAAGGAAAGCTTTGAAACTGAAGCATACGCTGAAAAGATCCGTGGCATTCTCAGCCTTGCACAGAAGCGGTCACTGGCCAGTGCGACCTTCTTTGGCTCTGTGGATTTGAGTGCCAAGATGAGTATGCTTGGAGTCTTGGGCTTCGGTGGCAGTATGGTTGCTGATGGTGTTTTGACTGTTGGTGAGCTGAGCTCTTTCCTCATGTACACTTTCTATGTTGGTGTATCTTTTGCAGGACTCTCGTCATTTTACTCGGGTACTGAATCAATACGCCTATTCAGCGTCTAATGGTGGATTTGTAGAGATTATGAAAGGCCTTGGGGCAAGTCAACGGGTTTTTGAGTTGATTGCCCGCACGCCGGAAGTCATTCCACCCGTTGCATCTATCCCTGAATCCCTCAAGGGCGCAATCACGTTTGAAAACGTCTCTTTTCGTTACCCTGGTCGTCCAGAAGCCGTGATTTTCGACGGCTTGAGCCTCACAGTAAATCCAAACCAAACCTTGGCAATCGTCGGTCCAAGTGGTGGCGGCAAGAGTACTGTGATGGCTCTCTTGGCGCGTTTCTACGAACTCAACGCTGGTAATGCTCCTTGGAATTCGTTTGGCATCAAAATTACTAATGCGTGTAGATCGATCGGAAGGAAGAATTTTCATTGATGGTGTTGACATTGCCAAAGTCGATCCTCTTGCCTTGCGTGGTCTCATTGGAACTGTAAAGTCTATTACACGTCATCTTCTAAATATGATCCTAGGTGAGCCAAGAACCACCACTCTTTGGTGCCACCATCGCTGAAAACATTGCGTATGGCTTGACTCCTGGTGAAGAAGTGACCCGTGAGGATATCATTGCCGCTGCCAAGCAAGCCAACGCCCACGACTTCATCATGGCTTTGCCTGACCAATATGAAACACATGTCGGAAGCAAAGGGCTGTCACTCTCGGGTGGCCAAAAGCAACGTGTGGCTATTGCCCGAGCACTTGTCAAGAACCCGCGCATTCTACTCTTGGACGAAGCAACGAGTGCTTTGGATCACGAAAGCGAACGCCTTGTTCAAGATGCTATCGACAGGTACGAAATAGAGTAAACAATCTCTGTATTTTTGTGCTGTAGGGCAAAGATGGATCGTACAGTGATTCTCATTTCTCATCGTTTGTCCAGCATCAAGAGTGCTGACAGAATTGCTGTCATTGCCGATGGTCGCGTTGTGGAAGAAGGCACATTTGCTGAATTGGCACAGCATCACGATAGCGTCTTTTCACAAGTAGTGTTATCTGGGCATTCCCATTGAGGAAGACTCGAATTGAGTAGACGTGGTAAATAACATTATTCTCTACGAGAAATGGACGTGGCGCGCATTGAAAGCATTGAGAAGGACGAGAAAGTCATCCAGGTCCATCTTGCTTCCACGCTGTTCAGAATAGTTGGTTTCCACCAAGACTTCTTCAACCAGTCTCTTAATGTCAAATGCAGAGTCTGGCAGCATGTTGTTGAGAGAGCAGTAAGTCTTGTAGTTGTCTTCGAGCACTTTCAAGACTGGCTTCGTGCAAAAGCTCGCATGCAACGTCTTATTCTTACGATTGAAGATGATCTTCACCATGCCATCCCATTCCTATGGGTCACGTAAGTTCCATGGCATACCGACGATCAATCTTACCGTGAAGTTGACAGGTGGTGGTGGGTTCTTTGGCTCAATGCGGACGACACGAGACTCGACTTTGGGCGGCGGACGAAAGTTATTGCGGCCCACTTTGAGCAATTGATCGACCTTGGCAAGAAGCTGGGTATTAACAGACAAGCGGCAATAGAGTTCATCGCCAGGACGCGCACTCAGACGTTTGGCAAATTCTTCTTGAAACATGACGACTGCACAGCGAAACATGGGTCGATGGGAGAGGAGCTTGAAGACAAACGGAGACGAAATTTGATACGGCAAGTTGGCCACACACACGTCAAAGAAAGGCAGCTGGACTTTGATCGCATCTCCATGGATGATGTGCAGATGGTTCACGTACTCGGTGTTTTGCACACGCTTTTGCACTTCGGCAATCATGCGTGGATCAAATTCGACGGCGATGACTTTCTTGGCTTGCTCGAGCAACTTCATCGTGATGTTACCTGTACCAGGACCGACTTCAAGACAAATGTCCGTGCTGCGGATCGCGGCTTTGGCGACAATTTCAGCCGCAATCGCTGGGTTTTTCAAAAAGTGCTGGCCCAAGTCTGTGTTGGGCGTCGCAAGCGTCCGTCCTCGCGAGTTTTGTCCCGCAGCTTCGGCCGTCGACACATTGTGTCGGCGCTTGGCTCTCTTTTCCTTGGGCATGTCAACTCGAATTGGGTTTTGAATGGACACAGCACTAAAATTGTATATTTTTATCTGATAGGCCAATAATTTATATTATTAGCCAATCAAAATTACATTCATTATCCGGATAATTTTCTTCAACCGGATGTGTTTAATTATCCGGATCATTCGAAGAAAGTCCACAGCGAGATTGGGAGAGCGCGGTGGCGAGAAAGTCCATCGCGCGCATGTGGAGTTGTGCATGGTGTCTAGATCAAAGCCAGATGGATGCCTACCTCTTCTTCCCCATAGGAAGCATTCTCTTCTTTGTAGTGACGATTGGCTTTGGATCGCTTCGACGACGAGATCGACACGCTGGAAAGTTCAAGTCGCGCGCGAGGTGGATGACCGACTGTTCTGACGCAATGACAGATATCCCGCTACATCAGTTGTGTCTACCGGGCAGCCATAACTCTGGATCGTACGGTGTCCATGGAAAGAACGTTTCTGGAGACTGCGACGCTGCGCTTGTGCGGTATATCAAACATGTTCCAGGCGTGGCGGGATTTGTTGCGAGATGGGCCAAAGTATGTACAAGACTTCTCAATCACATCACAAACGCTCAAAAACAACACGTAGTGTCAACGTCTATCTATCATGGAGCAATTAGACGCGGGTATTCGTTACTTTGACATGCGAATCCAAGTATGCCACGATGATACGATACGACTTTGCCATAGTCTTTGGTCCATAACTCTCAACGATTTCCTCGACCAAGTCCACGCTTTCCTCGACGCAAATCCACTGGAACTTGTCGTTCTCGATGTCAACCACATTTATTTGCCGCATCCAAGACATCACTCCCGCATTGCTGAAGCGTGTATCCAGCATTTAGGTCGTGCTCGTGTGGCTCGAGCTTTCGATGCATCTCCTCACATGTCGCTTCGTGCCTTTCGAGCCAAGAATGTTCAAGTGATCCTAATCTACCACAACGCAGACACAGCTCATTTATTCGACGTTTGGGGTCCGCATTCAATAACAGCACCCTGGCCAAATGTTGCCTCAAAAACTCGAATTTTCAGCTATGCCTATGAAGTCCTCCATGCTCGCGTCCTCACACCGCCACAGCTTCATGTCCTGCAGCTTGTACCAACAGCCCGTGGAAAAGACCTCCTCCGGCATCTCTCTGTCCTCAAATTTTCCCGCCCAATCGTCCTGGAAGCACCGCAATGGCTCCTGAACCTGTTTGACCAAACTCCAGCACTCCTACCAAGCTGCAATATTGTGCTCGTAGACGACTGCGCTTGGAACGACAACGCGCTTGTAACGGCACTCCTCCAGCTCAACGAACGCAAGGCAGAAATGCGAATTAAATCTATTAACATAACGTGAATGAGAGCTACCTTTGTCTTATGCGCCCTTCTTGCGCAAGGTGTGGAAATGGACGAATTTCTTCTTGCCGGCTTTGCCGCCCGCTTTCTTTTTCTTGGCGAGCGCGGCTTCCTTGCGATTGTTAAACTTGGGTTGGTCGTTCAATATGGCGACTTCGGTCGCGCCTTCGCCTAGATCCTCCATCGATTCGTCTGGCATTTCGGCAACCATGGGTGGCTTGGAGCTACCGATTGCGGCTTTCAACGACGCAAATGAGTTTCCCTTCTGGATCTCGAGCGCCTTCTGGAGCTCTTCCTGTACCTTGGCAGCTTTCTTCTCATGGTCTGCTTTGCCGATTGTGCTACGCAGCTCGCGCCGCCAGTACTTCTTGATCTTGGATCGGATGCTCTTCGCCATGGAGGAAGATGGAGTTTGGTCGACTTTGTCAACGAACCACTTCAACTCGCACTCTGATTGGCTCGTTGCATTTATTTTTAATATTTTTTTCTCCCAGTCAAATTGTGATATCAAAAAATAAAATTCGATTCATTTCCTATTTTTAAATGCCAAGTCCAGATTGAGCCAATCAATCTACCCCTTTGATTACCATTCAGCATATGTGAAGCTGAAGTCGCAGCCCAAATCCCTCTGTAACTCTCAGGGTGATTGAAAAGTCGACAGAGCATTGGAATCGTCGTACTTGTGATGGCGTAACATTGACCAAGAATTTCCAAGAGATAAACTCGCTTTGAGACTTTTTGAAGGGGAACGGGGGGGGCGACGGGGGGAGTGCTTTCCGTGGGCAATGAGTCTGCTAGGATGCGGTGACAAGTGCGAGGAGTAATAGTAAGGGTGGTCAAGCATTGGAAAGATTAAGCTTGTTTTGTTCAAGATTGTTTTCATCAAGACACTGGGCCAGCAAGATTACAATCAGACTGCTGATGAACCATGACGCTACAGTATCTCTTCTAACGTTATCGGTTTAACTGAGGATGTTCGTTGGTAGTGGCTGTGGTTCCATGAACCGTCGGGTCCAGAGTCTCCTAAAATCTTTACTCTGCCAAGGAGTCCAGCACCAGTCTGCTCTTCGGCTCTCATGGAGCTCCACCAATGTACTCTAGTACTAGCGACTGTAGCGAAGCCCTCATTATGAAATTAACTAAGCATAGTCAAGCAATCTTTACACGGACTTCCGGGCTCGTACGGTGTACCTTGAGTTCACTCTATTAATAGTGTTGGCAATACTAGAAGTATGTACCGGTATTTGAAATTACACTATTTAAAGATGTCACTATTCATGTGATTGTGATATTTGGCGGCAAACTTACCGCAGGGACGTCCTCTCTCGTTTCAATCTCCATGCATGTTTGTCCGATTTGTGAGCGGCATTTCAGTGCACACAATATTGAATCGCATGTGGAAGCATGCCTAAACAAGCCTAGACAGGATGTCAAACCATCCCCGAGCAACAAACCACCAGCAACATTTCAATCGCCACCTCAACAGAATACGACATCACTCAAGCGACGAAGGAGCTCAACGCCTGAAGATGAGGCAACAGAGAGCAAACGACAGCAACAGCAACCTTCTCGAGATGGACAGCCGATGGCAGAACGAATGCGGCCCATGTCTCTGGAAGATGTCGTGGGGCAGGATGAACTCTTGGGCAAGGATAAACCATTGCGGCGCCTTCTTGACACTGGCAACATTCCCAATATGATCTTATGGGGGTAAGAATGATTTGGCGAGGAATTTGAACAATTCTTGTAGACCTCCAGGATGCGGCAAGACAACGATTGCAAGGCTTGTCTCCAAGCACAAGAAGGACAATGCCAAGTTTGTCGCACTCTCCGCAACTACCGCCAAACTGACGCACGTTCGCGATGTATTCGACAAGGCCGTGACGGAGGGTCAGCTCTTGGGAAGGAAAACCATCTTGTTTGTGGATGAGATCCATCGCTTCACAAAACTGCAGCAGGTTTCAAAGTCTTTCGGATCGACCTTCTCACGTGTACTTCCATCAGGACACTTTCTTGCCGTACGTTGAGAACGGCACGATCACACTCATTGGCGCAACGACTGAAAACCCTTCGTTTGAACTCAACTCGGCGCTTCTGAGCCGGTGTCGTGTCTTCGTCTTGCAGAGAATTTCGCCTGAAGACATTATCCACCTCTTACGACGAGCTTGTGATGCCAATTTTCAAGGCCGCCAAGTCGATGATGCAGCTTTAGACTTTCTGGCGCACCAGTGCAATGGTGACGCCCGGATTGCACTCAATTCGCTTGAAATGGCCATCTACTCTGTCGATACTGGAGCAACTGTCACCTTGGAGAACGTAAAAGCAGGCTTCCAGCGCTCGCATGCCATCTACGACCGCGTTGGCGATGCGCACTACGATTGTATCAGTGCCTTGCACAAGTCGATTCGTGGAAGTGACGCTGACGCTGCTCTGTATTGGTTGGGTCGAATGTTGGAAGGTGGAGAAAACCCACTGTACATCGCTCGACGACTCATCCGTGTTGCTTCTGAAGACGTTGGTCTTGCTGATACTCAGTCTCTTCCGCTGGCAGTATCAGCATTTCAAGCTTGTCATGCCATCGGTACAAACCAAAATGGTCATCGATACAAATCACCTGTTGCATCTAGGAATGCCAGAATGCGACGTGATTCTAGCCCATTGTGTCGTCCACTTGGCGAGAGCTCCCAAATCAGTCGAAGTGTACAAAGCTTACAAACTCGTCAAGCAGACTCTTGCCGAATGGACTGGGCCTGTTCCAGATGTCCCTCTTCACCTTCGAAACGCACCCACGAGACTCATGAAGGATCTTGGCTATGGACGAGGTAGATCTTTCGTCGTGCAGCGGCGACATTGACACTCGTCATCGTAGAGTACAAGTACAATCCGGACTACGAAGACGGCGCGCCGGACCAAACGTACTTTCCAGATCAACTTCTCGGCACTGCCTTTCTTCCTCGTCGCGATCCTTCCACTTTGGCGCCAAATCCAAAATGACAGAAAGGCCATGTATCATCCGGATAAATATCCGTACCACATTATCCGGATAATATTTTAATAAAATAAAATGTTCCACTTGATTGTTTGAACCAAATGCAAGGAACGATTGATCCTGAAGCGGTCATCTCGGCGGCCAAGCACCAAATCATCTCGAGCAATGTGCGTCACGGTCATCGACTGCGACCAAAAATGACTCGTTGTTGTATAGTATGCTCAAGTCGAAGAAGCGCGCGCGACAGTGTTCGCAACCTTGGAGAAATGCGCACACGACGAAGCCGTGTCGATTCCTTTGTACCTTCGATTTGCCGACTTGGAGATTGAATTGCGGCAGTTCAAGCAAGCGACCAAAGTATTTGAACAAGCTGTGGTTGCTTGGTCGTCCTCCCTACAGCTTTGGGAAAGGTATGCTGCATGAATGTGGGCTGCTAAGATGATGTGTCGTAGATATGTAAGCTTTTGCCTCGATCGTCAAAAGTACAGCAACGCCAAGAAGATCGTAGTGCGCGCGAACGAAATCCTCCCAGTCGAGCGCTAAACCAGTTTGGAAAGCTCACGATATCTCTGTAGGCTCCATGTCATACTGCGCTCTGGACACTCCTCGAAGAAAATGAAAATACCAAAGCAGACGTGCCTGCTCTCAAGGCTCAATTAGAGGCTGGTAAGTAGCATCCAAAGTGCCGTGTTCGACATCTCTACAGGCTCTACTATTACTGCAGTCGCTCCAGCTCCAGCTCCGATCCCGACTCCGTCGCCCACGCCATCGATTGAACCTGTTGAACTGGTACGACTCGACATTCTTGGCGCTTCATTGTCATGTCCATTGCGTAGAAATCGACGGTGTACTTTCAAAAGCTGCCAACCACACTTCCCGTGACGCCAGACTGTCCCTACTTGCTCTTCGATCCGGTCGATCCCGCCATAACTCTTCCGACTCCCGTTCTCTACCAGATTAATGAACACTCTCGGAATGAAATGGTATGCATCCTGGACGAATCTCACTTTGATCATGCGCGGCGTAGCTCTTTCGAGAAGTCTTGCGTCTGTGGGAAATCCAACGCCAGAAGGAAGTCGATACGCTGTACCGCTGGCAGGATTTGATCGCCATGCAGATGAAAGAAGGTGTGTCGGCGCCGCTCTATCTCATATGTTCTCAATCTTTCTTAGGCAGCGAGCTCTACAAACGCGTCTACTCTAGCGAAGCGTCTTCCGATCCCAAGATTGCTATCGAGCAACAAACTGAAGTAGGAGCTGTGCCTCTCGTTCATTCCTGATCGTTCTCTGGCAGCAACTAACCCTTCGCCACGAATTTGCATCGCGCGCCGCGACTTCTCAAGCGCAATTCATCGAAATCACCGCCATGGATCGTGGATCTCAACTTGCAAATCAACAGGTAGACGCGTCATGCCATCGACGAACCTCTTGACTCGCCATGTAGCGTACTCTGCAAGCTCTCAATGTGCCCTTGATGACAGTGACGAAGGACCCGCTCATCGTCGCGCAGCAGGTACATGTCAAGCACGCAGCGACACTGACAAGGTGTCCTTGCAGCGCAAAGTGGTCGCGTTGGTGTTGGAAGCTGAAGCCGCGTACAGAAAACAACAACAGCAGCGTCCTCCAGCTCATCGGTACGTATCCTTCCACCGACACGACGGTATGACGGCGGTTGTTCTAGGGAAGCCGACCACCGCCGTTCACGCTCTCGGTCGCAGCCTCGTCGGGTTGAAAATGTAAGATGAAAAGAGCTGCTGGAATGACAAACTCACGTTGCATCTTGATAGTTTCATCCATACCGAGGCCCTCCACGCCGCGGTACGATCATCTCGCGATGAATATTCTTGATGCATAGCATGTAGGTGGCCGTCGAGGAGGTGGTCGTCGATAGATCTACGAGGGATCCCGTCGAAACGATAATGAAAACCATATTCCAAGTTGGATCGTCGAGTCTGCTGCTGCTCATGACGGAGGCTCGTCTCGGATAGATCATGGAGCGCAATCATCCTCCGCGACTTGTCGGATGATTTCAACCGGCAATGGATCTCTCCATGTCCTTGTTGGTACAGCGCTGCGAAGCCCGACGACGGGCGTGAAAAGCTCACCAGCGCGGTCGTATCGGAAGGGAAGGAGAGGGAGAAGAGCGATGTCCTTGTCGTCTTTCCCGTCGTCGTTGGCGCATTTTTGACATATTATCCGGAAAGTTGCGCGCGAAAATCGACATGGGAGGAGCGAAAGTAGAAGGAGCTGCTTCTGTCCGTCGACTGCAGTTTGATGAATGCGCATGCTTGTCCTTGAAATATTGCATCCCCTGCTTCCCGATTGCCGCCAAGCGATCGCATGGACGAGCACGAAGAACGGCGCGGGAGGTGCAAAAAGATGCTCGTTCACGATAAATTGGATGGTATTCATGACGCAGCGACGACGACTCTACTATCTACAGCTTGGTGCCTTTCAGCTTGTTCTTGACGCTCGTGAAGCCGCTCTTGACGACGTTCTTGAGTTTCGTCGTGCCTCGCTTCGTCTTGGCCTTCATGTTGGAATAGCGGATGACGGCGTTCGCGAGCTTGCCGCCGTATGGTTTGTCCATGCTCTTGTCAACTTGTCGTCCGAGCCATCTACCGGCGCGTGCTCCAGCTCGCTGGCAACGTCCATGGATCGCTCGTTCGCACGCGGTGCCGGCAGCAGCCCCGGCTCCCCACGCCACGACAGGTCCAGCTGGAGCTGCGAGGGCAGTCACGCCAGTTCCAGCGAGGCTGCCGCCGATCACAGCGGCCACTTTGCCCCATCCTTTGCCCTTCACTTTCCCTCTGGCTTAGTACTTGCCGTCCTCGAGCATGCGGCCACGCATAGCGCTCCAATTGACGCCGTTGACAGTGTGATCGCTAGCCACCGCGGCGGCCACGACAAGAGCAACGGGAACGATCACACGCATGAGATGAAGATGGCAGATTGAACAATGCCAAAGACATCGCCGCGCAACGACGACGGGAAGACTAACGGACCTGACCAGAGTACAATCCACTCAAGGAGAACGACCGACTACGAAAACTGGGCGAGACAAAGCATTACAAGGACCTTGGAATGCAATACAAGATGGATAAATCCACCGTCTGGTAGCGCTTGGGTGCAGGCGAGAGGTGGATCATGTTGCCGGATTGTACTCGTGGTAGGTCATCTGCTGTGCCTCCTGTCGTTTGACGCCGAGTCTACGAGAGAAGAGCGTCGACAGGAGCGCGGAATGCCATCTTATCGGGGACACACCACGAGATTCTGCTCGAGAAAACGCGCCAAGAACAGCGAAAGCAGTGGCCAATTGCTCCATGATGCGGCAGAGTGGCGCTCTCTGCAAGATAATGAGGACATTCCATGGGTTCTGTCGTCGCGATGGCAGTTCTCCACACGATCCATCATGCTTGTCGACTTGGAGCGGGAAGGCGGCGCCATTCGACGGCATTGGTGTCTTGCCTTGGCCATTTTTTGCCAATGGTTGTCCGCCGCACTTTGAAGAACTCACCGTGGATCAGCAGGGACGATGGTCGTCTCGAGAGAAGACGAAGAGGCTGTCCGTGCGATTGCAAGGGAGATCCCGCAGTGGAAAGGCCGCATTCGCAATCCAGAGGACGTGGTGGTGACGGACATTGCCGTCGTCTCGGCCAACAAGATCCTCGTCGCGGAATTCGACGGCGTCAAAGTGCTCGTCAAGTTTCCAATGGAGAATCTCTTTAGCATGGTCTTTGACCTGCAAGAACAAAAGCGCGTCAACGACATGGTGAGCCAGTATCGCGGCGACCTCGGCTTGAATCCAAGGGTGCTCTACGTCGGCGACTCGTGCCGCGTGGACGAATTCGTCGACTGCCGGACGCTCAAGCAAGCGGACTATGCCGATCCAAGCACGATGGACCAGCTCGCGACGCAGCTCGCGCGACTCCACAACGACAAAGAGCTCAAACAAAGGTACATCGATCTCAAGGGAAGCGTGTACACGATCGCCGAACGTCTCCGCGGCATGCAGACCATCCTGAAGCGCAACTTGGCGCTGCGCACAGCCAACATCGACTGGCAAGTGCCGCCGGAACACCAGCCATTGGCCCGCCGCGTCAATGCTGCAATGGAGATCCTCGCCGACGACACGTTCTTTCAGCGCGTCCTCGATCGATGCTTTGTCGTGGCGGATCCAGCGCTGCTCGTGTTCTCCCACAACGACCTGAGTGCCAACAACGTGCTGAAACTCGCCCATGCCGTCCAGATCATCGATTTTGACGGGTCGAATCTGTCGTACCGCGGCGCGGACATTGGCTACATGGCCAAGAACCTCGAGATGCACGGCATGTCGATGGACAATGCGGCGCTCCATCGGTTTGTCGCGACGTACATTGACGGATGCGCTGCCGCTGGCATCCACATCGAGGCGAGTCAACTGTTTGACGAGATCGCACGGGGAAAGATCTTGGCGCTCGTCTTCCTCATGACGATGTTTGCCGCGTGCGACAACTGGGACGTCTTCCACCTCACGGGCTTCAACTTCCTCGCGACGTTTCCAGGCTTCATGGACACCATCGTCGAGTTTGCCAACCGCCGTAGCGCCGAGTAGAGCTTTATACACGTAATGAGCGCTCGTTGCCGCCTTTCTGGATCTGTCGTGAGCGATGCTCAAGCCGAGCGCTATCGACTGCAGGGAGCTCGACTCCTATGGAGACATGCCGCTCCAGAATACTGTATCAATCTATATATGTAGAAAATATGCATTATAACAAGTTATTAATATATAAAGGTATAACGGGCTATTGAGATGGACGATCCATCCCAAACGTTTCGAGGTTGTGGAATTGCTCTCTGGCTTAAGTCACTCGATGATGCTACTTAAATGATCTCTCAACGACTGCTCTGTGAAATCTCGACTTATGACCCCCTCTCCAGTTGTGGCCCTCGTCAATTATACCATCCGTGGACAAAGAAACGCAATTTTCCATTACAATTTGATTTCCTTCCAATCAAAGGGATGTGTTTGACATGACTGCATCTCATTACTCTCAAACATTATACTACCTCTGTTCCACAATTCTTGTTAATAAATATTCGCAGGTTATTTAATATATGAATTTGAGTATAGGGAGGACAATGAGTGAATCTAAAAATAAAATAAATTACGACGAGACACTGAATGTCCTGACGGAAAGCTTGAGTGTCATATTATATGACACTCAACATTGATATTATCAGGGGTACTTTTCAACGCTGGTAAGACTTGACATATATGACGAATATTGTTCACTTTCGTGAAGGAGTTCCAACGATTTTTTACAAGCACGACGTTCATGAAACTTGTGTGATCTCGTGCTCATAACTGAGGAGGTGTTATGAACGTTTCGCATGGAAATTCTTTCATGACACATGAAGGTTACTTGAGAGAAGTCTCGAATGTCATTACTTTCGATGTCATTATCACGAGTAAATCATGTCAAAGTTTCAAATGAGACTTTTTATGATACTTTTTGAGCTCATTTCTAACTCAATCAATCACACAAAAATATCATATTTTTATGGCCATTCGACTTTCAAAACCTCTCTCTCGAGTAATCTCGTTCGCAAGGCACTTAATTGACTCAAAGGCACTTTATTAGAAGGAGAACATCGATTGTGATGTCTTTTGCCCAAATATCCTTCCTTAGTTACGATAACCATCTCGTCGTGAAATTTAATCTTGATTTTTGTATACTGATACTTTCTTTTAACTACAACTATTGTGAATCAGCTCATAAAATTGAACAAAAAAAAACCTTGTATTCGATTTGTTGTAAGCATTAAGAATCTCTAAACTTTTAGCGAATCCGCTTCATGAAACAAAAGTTACGAAACAGTTGACAAGAATTGTGGAACAGAGGTAGTACATTATAATTCAACTACTGTATACACTAAACTGCGTTTAACCTGCGCTCCAATTTCTTTCTCTGGACAAGTGCAGAAGTCAGACATGAAACGCGGGTTTCGTCTTTACTTGTGTAATGTGCGAATATGTTGAGTTTTGTATCGTCCCGTACAGTGTAACACACTATCCCGCTCGACCAATCAAACTGAGATCAGGCATACAGTCAAAACAAAGCTGGGTTGCAGGATCGGCAACAACATCGATGCGAGATGCCACAGGTAAGCTTGCTTTCAGACTTGCAATTTATAAAATGTGCGAAGTACAAGACCAATGCATAAGCTACATGCCGTGTATGTATCTGGCACGAATAGTCATTGGAATGGGTCGTCCAGCCAGACAATTCTGCAAGAGTGAAGGAGAGATTCACGCGGGCATTGTTCGTAAGCAAAATTCCTCGCTGCTCAAGGAAAACCAAGCTGCTAGATGATGCAGTAAGGTATGTCCCTTTAGATACTTGAAATCATAGATGACCCACATATCACTAGTGCGCATCGTTTAGTTCATGGCAAGTTTAACTCCGATACAAAGGAGGTGTGATTTGGCCTCGGCGATGGAATTTCGGTGCGAAAACCAATTGGAAGATTAAGGTTTACGACTACAATGTTGTGATGACTCTGTGTGAATGCACAGTACACTGAGATGAAAGAGAACGTCGACAATTTCGGTAAGAGAAGAGTCTTGAATAGAAATGATTAATTTTGCAATGGTGGAGAGATTATTGTCTGCTTTTAGGAGAACAATGCATCATATCAATGCACTGATGGCTTTGCAAGAAGATTCGTTTCTACAAGATTGACTTTGAATGCATCGAGAGTACGCTTGACTAAATGATTCTCGCTGCATTTGTGGGCCGGTGGATTAATATATGTTGGACACAAAGGGGGAATCGATAGATTGCCAGCAATCAAAGTAAGTGAGACTAGATAAATGAGGTGATATCGTTGATCTTATGAGTAGTTTAAAGAAGACTTCCTTGTCATGTGATCTCGCCACTGAGAGGATCCTGCAGAGAGAGCAAGTCAATGATGGCATTTTCCACTTGATGTACTTTGATCCATCAGCTCGAGAAGGACGTTGTTGCCACTCATGGAGGTAGACACTTAGAGAAACGACTCAATTATCGAGGTCATGATTTAGATTACGCCAAACTCGTACTATGGCCGGTACGAATCCAGTGTGATTTCTTTGTCTGCGCTTGCCACTCGTTTGTGGCTTGTGTTTGGCGACGTACTCCAGTACGTGTCTCTGTCTTTATCGCGAGTGGTCTCCACTCCTCGAGCTCTTTTGAATTTGGTTTTCTGCCACCATACAGCGCATGCAAATTTTTCAAGTTTGGCATAAATCTGGAGCAGATCTCAATAGCTCGAGCCACTTCTCCTTGTGCCTTATTGTTCGTTTCTCTGGGAATCATATCTAATCGCTGGCCAACATATTCATAGATAAGAGATGACAAAGACAAGCCAGCAAGTGATTGAAGAGTTTGTGGCCACCGTCTTGGTTGGACTAACGCATTGTTTAGATTGGTTGACCCTGTGAAGTGTGAAATGTCGCCTTCCATGTGGGGATGCAAAAATTGTGGCTCGCGGGCAATGTGAGACTTTATCAACGATGTCAGTGACGCAAGTGACGTCGCAAGGTCAGACACAATGGAGCGAACTTCCAAAATTTCTCGGTTTAACCCACGATACCCGGCAAGGATCCTTTCAAGCGTTGTGCCAAAGGTGTTGACACCAACAAATCTCGAGGAGAGCTCATCTTCAGGGAGATTGGATTTTATCAGAGAGACTGGAAACTGTGTAAGGTTGTCTATAATGAATGTTGTCCGTATTCTTGTCCCCCATTGAATTAACTTTTCAATCGCTATATCTTCGTGTTGGATGTCAAGTACACTGCGAGCTGCATCAACCAAGACTGTATGGAGTTGATGATGATGGCAAATGGAGATCGTGTCTTGCAAATAAATCAGAAGTGTAGCTGTCAATGAATCAGCGAAGGAACGATTTCGCAGTCTCGACATGGAAGTGCCAAAAAGACGGTCAACGAATGCATTAACGGCATCCTTTTCAATCGAACCAGCTGTGAGAGGCCGCAGAGAAGGAGCATGAACTACTAAATTGGGATCGGTCCATCCACTTAAGGCGCGACCAACCCTTTGGTCAGAGTCAGACGTCTCACAAATATACTCCATAATCGTAGCAAAACTCTCAACGCTCCATTGACCTCTGTGAGCTATGTCGGCGAGATTAAGATGCTGGTTGCTCGCCGCTGCAATTGCAGACCCTCTTCGACCCGAATGCGACACGAGATTTGGAGATATCTCGTGCCCGTTTACAATTTCATACATTGACTATTTCATGCATGAGAGTATAAGTTAAATCATTGGTCTAACCTTCAAAATACGATTGATATAAGCAGAAACCTTAAGCTCGGATGATTCAGAAGCTGCAATTTGAGAGAAAACTTTGTCAGATACTCCAAAAGGCTCGCAAACAACTTGCGTTGCAAGACTGTGGAGCCTATCTTACTCCCACAACAAGGCTGAAGGAAATATAGAGAGCGATTGCTGGCGAGAAACTTTTCGGCGGGTAATTTCGCTCAATGCAAAACCATCCATCCACTGAATCGAGGAGAACGTTAGTCCGCCAATATCTGAAGCACGACCCATTGAGACCCACAGTGCATTGATGAGCGTACGATCCTTTGACGAGCGAATATCATTTCGATAGAATAGATGACGTCCAAGAAGTCTCAAGTCTTCTTGAGACATTGGAGGAGCGTGATCTGTAAGCTTTTTGCCATCTAGATCATTAAATATCAGCGATGATGCATTGTAAAACTGCTCTACCATTCAAACATGCAAGTACATAGGCTCTGGAGACTCGTTTTCGTGTTTCAGAATACCACTTTGGATCATCTTTAAAGATATGTACCTTGTGCTTTTGTTCAAGTTGTCGTCTGACTGAGCTGAGATAATTCATGGATGACTGCCATCCAATACTGGGATTTTTCACCAAGTAGTCACAAAATGTACCAATTTGCGCGCGTGAAACACTTTGTAGTACCTCGTCATCCATAGATATCACTGGTCCGACATGCATGCGATAGAATGCGATGAAGTGGGTTGCCGCCGACCTATCCTGAGCTTTGCTTGATTTGCCATTGGGATCTTCGTTAATGTCCTGCAACTCGGGTATTCCTGAAACAAGAATATCAATTTCGTCACCACGTTTTTCTTTCTCTGTTGTCGAGGGGTTCTCAAACGACTCACCCGTCAGTCGACGGCGTTTGGAGTTGGACCTTGGTTTCATGCGAGATCCCAAATGCGTCTCCTCAAAAATGGATTATTCTTACTTGACCAATGAGATTTCTGGATTTTGATCCATCATGCGAGATCCCAAATGCGTCTCCTCAAAACTGGATTATTCTTACTTGACCAATGAGATTTCTGGATTTTGATCCATCATGCGAGATCCCAAATGCGTCTCCTCAAAAATGGATTATTCTTACTTGACCAATGAGATTACTGGATTTTGATCCAATAGAATAAGCTCACATCTTCGGCGGAAGATGATACGATACACTACTGTACTGATATTGTACGTTTGCTTCAAAATGTCCATTTTGGCGGGATTTATATCCGGAAATGATCCGGATATAAATTCCGCTTCTGACGGGGGCAGCGAAGAAAAAACATGCTGGACATCGTCTCAATTGTTGCAGACAAGCATGCTGCCACAAGCGTGAAGTTGTACTGCTTGTACATGTTCTACATCATGAAGTTATCGAAAAAACGCTTGTCGACTCTCTTCGACAAATGTTTTATCATCGTTTTACTGTGCTGAAGGGAAAATGTGTTTCGTATGAAATAAGGTTCAACAATTCCATTCGTCCACTGTGTTACCGACAATGATTTGAGGCTCACTTCTTGCAGACGATGACTGTCCTTTGAAATCTCTGGCACTCTTCGACACTGGAACACGATAGAGCGCGACGTGGGAAGTCTCGGTGGTATCCATCATGGGAGAACACAGAAAAGATGTGATTGGAGAAGGTGTTGGAAGACTGAGTTATTACTGGTCGCGGAATTTCTCCCGATTTGAGAGTGCAGAGAGTGAGTGCGGGATAAAACCCCCACCTTTTGGACACTTCAAACCACGCCAACAATACAGGGAGCGACGTTGAATAACAGCGCGTATGAGCTTTTTGATTAGCCGCGAAATTCGACTTATATGGCAATCATATCGATCTGACCAAACCCTTGAAAAAAAATACGACAGCTGGTTCATTGCTAAAGTATAAATTGTAGCAGGTTATATGTTGATAAGAGACAATTTACATCGAGGATCCTTGAAACAACGAAACAGTTAACAAGGGTCACAAGGTTTTAGAGGTAAAATATTTAAATCAGGCAGAACTTCAAGGAGAAGTCATGCATCCAATCAAAGGTTGGACTTCTCATCCCAATTAAAAAAACGGATGAAATACTGTATAATTTAATCAATATAATATGACATATTTTATTTTAAATACCTTGTTTAAAATATCACATTATCCTGCAACCTGTAGTTCTTTTAAACTACGTAGTGCATCATGTTCTTTCAATCAGGCGCTATGTTTCCATTGTGCTTATCTCATGGTAACAGCGCGCAACTTCTCAGCCACGGTAGGTCTGGCACGTCGAGTCTTGGTAGCATTAATCCGAGGATATCAATTTTCGCAGTATTCAAATTAATATAAATGGGAAATTGTGCCGCGAAAAATATAGCCAATACAATTTTGTTACCTGAAATAAAGATCTATGATTGGTCGATTGAAATTTAAATGTGCCACGCTGTTATTCAACGTCGCTCCCTGTATCCCTCTCATTTTTAAATGGCCCACAATTGATACTTTTTACTACTTTTCTCAAAAATAGAAAATTTTGATTAGTTAAAATTTCCCACAATAATGATCCTTTTAGACCAATCAAATGTTGTGTATGAAATATTTTTTATCTTAAATTTTATGAGTAAAAAAATATCGTCAAGAATCGTGAATCTTCTTATATATTATTATATGGAAAAATGTATACCCAAGTGTTCGAGTTTCAATGACTTTATCTGTAATCGATAGGTGCTTTGTGTAAAGTAAATTTTCCTTTAGAGTTATGTACAGTATTCCGAATCTAGTGCGCTTCTCTGATTGGCTAGAAATAAAAAACTAAATTTTTGAGCCAATCAAAATCGACCAACCGCCTAACTCACGCAAACACACACCACTTCCGTTCGATTTGAAAATGAATTCGCATTTTCGTCAAAACTTGGTTGGAAATAACTTTTATACGAATAGATTTGACTGTTCTTGCTCTTTATGAATATTCTATTGTCTGATTGACTCAAAATTTCCGAACTTGGCTGATATCGATCAAATTTTGAATCACTCACCCAATCGAATCAGCCAATTAGCGTTCATATTTTGCTTAAAACACACACAAAACACACCAACACATTAATTCAGGGACCTATTGCCAGATTGTACTACAGTAAGTTCCCCCTCATCTGCGATTTCTCTCTTATCTGCGATCCCAGAAGACCCGCACCCATCGATCAACCTCTTGAACACACCGTGAACATTGAGGATCGAATCCTACATCATCGTCGTCATTGCGAACGAAAGCTTAACTTTCTGCAACTGTAATGAAAACTTTGTGATATTCTTTCTTCTGGCAGAGCCCCTAACCATCGCACAAGCCATTTCGCATCGTCTTTGCTGTAAAATTGATAGCATATATCAGCATATATAGCCTTCATAAGATTAACTCTTGGTCATTAGACTCTTCCACAGCCTTCAAATCTGTGCCGGCTGTTGATACTAACAGAACTTCGTAAATACCCACTACTTCATACAAAGAATAAACTCAAGCATCCCAGCGTTTTTGTGGCTTCTGGTTCATTATGCCAGGATAAAATTCGTGTCCAAATCAAGATCTTTAAGGTTGTGAAATGGTTACAAAAGATATGATAGATGCTATCAGTGTATTGGACATGCGTGAGAGATGTGGATATCTTTCACACCGTTTTAACCATTCGTCGTGGCCCCACTGGTCACTAAGGCTTATCTGTGATTTACTCGTTAATCTTCACTGGGCTGAAGCCTCGAAGATCAGCTGGAACTTACTCTACGTAGTACAGTATTTGGTCTTGTTGCACTGCATTTCGACAAAGTCGTCAAACATGGTGGTGACTCATGCCACGAGGAGGAAGAGTCAACGGACGAATCCGATTGACAATTGTAATGTGCAATCAACATAACACTTTACACGGAAAGAATTCATGTGAAATGGTCACTCCAATATTATTAGGAAGTCTCCATAAATCCATAATCCTTGAGGGAATGTTATATTTTGGGGTGGTCACTTGGTTCTAATTCAGTGAGGAAACTCCTACGACGGTTTTGCCTCGACAACATCGACGTCGATGGACCTTATCGTCCAACAAACTACAAAATTTTTGTAGTTTCTCGTTCTTCCGCTCGTTTTCAATTGTTTGTATTGAATACAAACAATTGAAAACGAGCGGTCGAACAAGATGATGCTCCCAAGATCACAGTTGGACTCCAAGTCCTCTTGCCATCCACTCACCACGACAGACTGAGGACAGATGGCAGTAACCCGGTTCATAAAACGAATATAATATATTCTTTTTGAGTTGAATATTCTTCAACTCCGGAGTCGCGAAGAAACTGCGCAAATTGGTTGTATTGGAGCACCCATCCACTCTGAAAAACACTGCATTCACACGTCGGAACAGCGATGCAATTGTTAGAACTTTCCACAATCGTCGTGGGCCACATGAACTGTCGTCAGCCCGTCATGTTGTGTGGATAGAAAGAGGACGTTGCGTCCAGCTGTGATCTTGGGAGCATCTCTCTGGTCCTCTCGTTTTCAACAGCAGTTGCCGTTTACTAGTATATTTTATAGTTCGTTGGACGAAAAGTTTCATCGACGTCGATGGTGTCGAGGCAAAACCACCGCAGATCCGTCGACTTGGATCAAACTGTGGAGCTCCTTAGTGCTTGTTGTCTCCATGAATGGATAGATTGGATGCTGCCTATGCCAAACCGCACCCGAAAGAAATCCCATCTGGCGTCACATATGGTGGACAAGCACGACAAAGTGTCCAAAATTACAGCCTGCGCTGGAGGTGGAGCTGCATCCAACCACAGACTTGAAGCGCTGACAATTGACGACGTAGACTGGCGTTCGTTCCCTTTCATCGCATTTTACAACTTGACCTCTGTCAACGCCACCATGCGAGTTGTTCTTGCTCTTGTTCTTGCAGCGACGATCGTCTCCGCCATTGAAAGGGACGAATCATGGGGAGCCAGGGGAAGCCAACATGGGGAGCGCCTGGCTGGACGTGCGCGGATCGCGCTCATGGCGCCTTGACTTCCAGGGGTATCCCCGACGAATATGCCAACAAAGCGGTCAACTTTGGAAGGAACCAAGCCTCTGCTGTCGGTGGCCGTGCTGGTGCGAGACTCAGCGCTGCTTACGACAGAAGCAAGGCAAGGAATGGCAAGTTTGCTAGGGCTGTAGACGCTGGCCGGTCGGTGAGACGCTTCGTCGCGAAGTAGCAGGCATGACTCACTTTGCCAAGTTTATACGTCCGTCTTGGGCAGAGTTTGAAAGCTATGTATTTCGTAACAAGGAAGCCGTGTGCATTGCTTGGTTCTATTCTCGTCTAAGCCGTTGACGTGCTAGAACAGAAGCACTCCGTCGACGAATTCATCCACATAGCTAGAGTCACTACTCTTGGCTGTGCATTTAGTACAGTTTGGTCAGAACAAAGGCGAAGATCTCAGGCACAAACGGGGACATAACAGCAACGACCAGTACGACAAGAGCAAAGTAGTGACTGGGAAATTGGCCAAGGCCGTCGATACTACCGCCGAAGCCAAAACCACCGCGAAAAATGCAGCGAAAGCGGCAATGACTACAGTCAAGAATCCCGTCAAGGGCGCTGTCAACAGATTCGTCAAGAAGACGAGCTGATTTTGCTAAAGTTATGTTTGGCGCAGCGCTGGAGTGTTCTAGGCATTTGGAATGTGTGAAATTCGGGTTCAGAATGACCATAGCTCCTCTGCGAGTCGTTTTGATATCAATGAGATGACCAGAACGGCTCAATGCTTCTATTACGCCGGGCAATTGTGTATCCAACAGTGTGGAAGTAATCCCAGCCGACAGATTCAGACGTCCATCCGTGTAGAACCACCCAATGTCCCCCTGGCGACCACAAATATGTCTTTGAGTTTTGTTCAGCATGAGATGCAGTAACGCAAAACAACAATTGCGGCTTGCAATCAGTCCTTGCTCTTCTTGCTCTAGCGGTGGCCATGACATTGGCATCAAATAACCTGCGTTGTGATTCACCAGCAATGCTTTATGATGATGGCTAATCTGGTGAACCTGCCGATATTTGGCCGAACATGAAGATGAGAAGAAGGGGGGGCGTTCTCGTCCTGGTCTCTGACAATTCCATCGAGATTGCCGAGAACTTGCAGTACATGTGCAGTTCGCAGTCTCATCACTCTTCAGGATGAAGATTTGGGTGGGCTTGTCGGGAAGTTGCCCTGTTGTCATGCTGTCTGTCCCTTTCTGTTAATTAAATTCAAAACTTACTTTATCAAGTGTTGCCAAGATTAAATTGTTAACTTAATCGAAATTAGTGTTAGAGCATCTCCACCGCGGCAAAATTATTTTATTTCTATTCACAAACTTCGGTTTTCGGATACTATTTTTGCATTATCCGGACAAAATACGATGTTTTCTCGGGATTGCGTTCTATTTAGAGTGTGCCATTTTACGTAAAGCGCGAATTTACTGTACGTTCACTGTACACAGTTTACATTGTAAAGGAATGTCAAGTGTAAACTCCATAAGGATATTTCAGCCAATCAAATCTCTGTCCTTTTAGATTGACTTTCTCTAATGTTCCTTTCCACATTGGTGGAAATTAAATCCAACTTGGCCGAGAAAAGGCGTAGTATACTAATTTAAATCGAATGCCTTGATACTCTGGAGTATATATTTTGGGAAAATGGTCTTGGTATCTCGAAAAGGATAAAAAATACAAGGACCTAATTCTACCCAATACAAAAATATGAATTACGGTTGTTGACTTTTCGATTCAAAATTCAAATCGCCAGATGATTTACAGTAAATCGATTTGTCTTAGTGTGTTTGTCGTTTACCAGTACAGTGTACTGTACTGCATGTGAGGACAACTACGGCACTGTATACACACATTACAGCTGTAGTAACTGCACTGCCCACCTTTTCACCATGTGAGCTACACATATTATCCGGATTTTAACGATGATGGTGTCCGGATAAACACTGATCCCCGGTTTAATATAGGAATAACCAGAAGTAACATTGGGTTCTTAACAGAAACCGTATTCCCCATGTACACCGGATAACAGATATTCATCCGGATTTTTGAGACGCATGAAAATTTCAAGCATTTTAAAAATGTCGTTTTAAAGAGGTTATATTGAATGTTTCAGGCTACATAGTATCAAGACCAGCCAATCAACACTGTGTTTCGATCTCAATAATATATCGCTGTGATTTTGTGTTGATTGGGATAGAGACCATTTCTAACACGATTGAGACGTCCTCTGGGTCGGGTTGCAGGCTTGTCTGTGTCGGAAATTGTCGCTGGAATAAACAAATGACAAACAACCAGTAACTACTACGGAAAACTTATATTTTTAATTTAAATAACATTTATAGGGATATTAAGTTTTACAGTCTTATCCTTCTCCAGATACTACCAAACCGTCCGTCTACCCAAAAGGAAGACGAGGACACTAATGTACCATAGAGTTAAGCAACTTGTTCGATAGATAAAGGTAAAATGGCGCTGATCGCATTGCCCCAGTCGTCCGAGTTTTGGCGCGTCACTTTCCCGACTTTAGGATCAAGAACGAAATCCCATTTGGGTGCATATCAGGCTGGGCTGAATCTTCCTAGAATTCTAGCAGAACTACCTCTATGCTACCTGAGGAGGGGCGTCACTTTTGCCGACCGGAGAAACTATGATATCACATTTAAGAAAACGTCCCGTCGTCTGCCAATCATGATTAACTATACTTGACTGTGGGATCATAAACATGGTCGGTTATCATTTTGACTTATATAAAGTATACTATAGGTTTCATCATATAAAAATGTTTTTAGCCTATCGCAGCTCAGGAAATATTGTCCCGACAATGCTTTGACTTCATTCTACTATACCATAATTTAACCAACAGAGACAATTCTTACGGATATTTTCCGGAAAATATGCAGTTACTGTTTTGATATAATGTCGGACCAGTGAAGTCCGAGCTTCTCGCCGCAAGAAAGAGGGGTGGTGGAAAGGTTTGAGGTCGCATGGAGATTTTATGTGATCGAGACGTGAAACAAGGAAATGGGAAAGCGCTGCTATGGGTTGAAAGTCCACAGTACTCCGCAGGGGGAGATGGTAATCATAACTGGCAAGGAGGTTGGTTGTTCGGTTGCTCACAAGCTGCGCCTAGCGTTGGCTGGAGTTGGCGAGGGCAATTGAATGTGCGGGGTTTCAACAGAGCCATGGAACCCCCGCAAACTCATTGGCGATTTAACTGTTTCACACAAAATTAAGGATATATTCAACGCTACATTGGAAAGTTTGCTTTTGACTACTCCCCTCTCTGTCTACCCTAGTCACGCATGCAAGCTCTTTATTAGCTTGAACCTCTCCCCTTCGGATGGTTCACTCACTCAACTCGCTCCAGGAATACAGTGTCTAGACTTGTTTTCTACCAATGAAATGATAGACGACCGGAGAACCCATGATGTCACATTTGAAAATATCTCTGGTCGTCCGTCGTATATCGGGTTTTCGTGATATCACATTTCAAAAACTCTCCCGTCGGCCTGCTGAACGGGGGATCATGTCTGACAGAGTTATACTTGAAGTTTGTATGAGTGACACCCCTCCTGCTACCTGTATGCTTTTCGTCGCCATGCTGTCATACGCAACATATAATGCAAATTGCATCAGAAATTAATAGATTTGTCATTTTTCTTCCCAGATGCCGTCTAACCTATCTTCTCCAATGGCAATGTCTTATTTCCTTGCTCTCTATAGGACATTCTTCTCTGGGTTGTTGCTACATTGTATCTCGCCACCACGACAGTTCATGAGAGAGGATGGATGGCAAGAAGTGATGGAGACATTGGATCCAACTGTGATCATGGGTGCGTTCTCGTTCGCTATGTTTGCTGCAGTTTGTACTGTTGCTGCATGCAAATGCCCATCTAAAATGACCCCCGAGACGACGTTTGCACGCAGATTTCTCCATTTGAATCGACCTTTGGAGCTCAGCAGCGCATTGTTGTCTCCTTGAAATGGACAGAGTTGACAATTCCTATGCAAGCCGCACCCGAAAAAAATCCCAACTGGAGTCGCATATGGTGGACTTGGTACTACACTCCGCATCCTAAACTCAGCGCAGAAAATATGAGACCACCTATATTTTTGGACATTCATACTTGGAAAGCGAGAAATGAACCGAAATGACATCGGTAAATTGATTCATTGCCACCAGCAGCAAGGACACTGTAAGTATGGGAGATAAAAAGAGGTGATTGAGCTGATGGATTTCATAGATGGCCATTAGAAGTTAGTCGTATAGATGCAAAAAGTATGAGACCACGGGCATTTAAGGATTGTTAAACCCTAAATAACACGAGTTTTACCCTTAAACTGAGACGTTTTATTCCGAGCAATGAATGCTCTTCAATCCAGTCATCCTCAGAGCTCAATTTGGCTGCAAAGACGAATGCCATCGGGGCTCAAACTGTCCGATGAAGAGCAGATCAGGATACTGGCTTTTCACAGGGCAGGTTGGACTCATCGAGCGATCGCAGATGAGCTCCATCGGTCCAAGACAGTCGTGCAGCACTTCCTAAGTGCACCAAATGAGTATGGAAAGCGGAAGCGAAGCGAAAGGCCGCGAATATTGACTCCAACTGCCGAGCGCCACCTCATCCGCAAGGCCTCCAACTCAATGAAGACTGCCCAGGACCTTCGAAAAGAGCTTAAGCTTCCTATATCTAATAGAACCATCCAGCACTACCTCAACAAGTCGGACTGGTTGGTTCATAAGAAGCTCAAGAAGGCTCCATGTCTCACTAACGAAGACAAAAAGAAACGACAAGATTGGGCGCTTGACCACATCACTTGGCCGCAGACTGAATGGGACTGTGTGGTCTTCAGCGACGAAAAACGCTTCAATCTTGACGGGCCCGACGGCTTTGCCTTCTATTGGCATGATATTCGGAAGGAAGAAAAGCGATTTTCACAGCGTCAGCATGGTGGGGGCGGAGTCAAGGTATGGGGGGCGTTTTGTCGACGTGGTGTCGCCCCGTTGGTCAAAGTGAAAGGCACAATGGATCGTTGGGGCTACGTTGAAATGCTAGGTGAGGTTCTGTTACCTTTTATTGATCGTACCTTTGGCAGGGATTGCGTTTTTCAACAAGATAACGCGCCTTGTCACGCAGCCGTTGAAACTGGGGCATGGTTTCTTGATCAAAGTGTCAATGTTATGGAATGGCCTGCCCACAGTCCTGACCTGAATCCAATGGAGAACCTCTAGAGTCACATGGTGCGTGTCGTCTATCATAATGGACGTCAATATCAAGACGTTGAGAGTCTAGAAAAGGCGGTGCGTCAAGCGTGGGAGGAAATTTCACAAACTTTGATCGATAACCTCATTTCATCGATGCAACGCCGGTGTGCACGTGTCTTAGTTGCAAAGGGGAATCCTATTCCATACTAATGATATGTAATAGAGGTTATCTTTTGCGTTGTTGCGTCAGATTTTTCGAATAGAATGACTTGGTCTCATACTTTTTGCATCTATACGACTAACTTCTAATGGCCATCTATGAAATCCATCAGCTCAATCACCTCTTTTTATCTCCCATACTTACAGTGTCCTTGCTGCTGGTGGCAATGAATCAATTTACCGATGTCATTTCGGTTCATTTCTCGCTTTCCAAGTATGAATGTCCAAAAATATAGGTGGTCTCATATTTTCTGCGCTGAGTTTACAAAGTCATTTTTGATGAGTTCTTAAGTGCAACCCACGTTTGATTAGCAGCTGCATCCGTCCAAAGACTTGAAGCGCAGACAATTGACTACAAGATGGGCGTTCGTTCGCTTCCATCACATTTTACAACTTGACCTCTGTCAACGCCACCAACATGCGAGTTTTTCTTGCCCTTGTTCTTGCAGCGACGATCGTTTTGGGCCATGATTTCCACGATTACAAGATTGGACGAGTCGACCGTTCTCTTGCCGCGGCCCATGGAAAGCATCGTCATCAACGCGGCAGTGTCGATGAATCCGCCGTTGAAAGCGACGAAGGAGGTGAACAATGGGGAGCCAAGGGAAGCCAACATGGGGAGCGCTTGGCTGGACGTGTGGCGGATCGCGCTCATAGCGCCTTGACTTCCAGGGGTGTTCCTGAAGAATTTGCCACCAAAGCGGCCGACTTTGCAAAGAGCAAAGCCGCTTCGCTCGGCGGTCGTGCTGGCGAGAGATTCGCCGCTGCTTACGAAAGCAGCAAGGCAAGGAATGGCAAGCTTGCAAGGGTTGTAGGCGCTGCCCGGAAGGTGAAAAGCTTTGCCGCTGGTCCACAATAATTGTTTAGGGCTCGTCTGGATGCCCATTAAAAATATCGTAATATTGTCAATATCACAATATCTGCATTTGAGAAAAATGCAGACAGCAACATAATTCAAAAATATGATATTTTATATTTTGGTGTGTCTGGCAACCACGTAAAATATCAAGTAGCCGTTGATATTTGACATAATATCTCGATATCTGCCAAAATATACGACTTGAAGTAGAATATTTTTTATTGCACTTTTCAGGATATTTTTTATATTGTGATAAGTTTTATGCAATAAATGGCTTCCAGACATGTCATTATTGCATAATTCAAAATATCATGATATTTGGTGGCTTCCGCCCTTAACAACATAATGGAATATGGTGGCGTTCGCGGCTTGAATCCAAAGGCGCTCGTACAGCTCTTTTTCCACGTCACGGGTTCTCCCTCAGCCAACTTCTGCACTTGTCTAGCTGGTTCAACGAGCTCTATGACACTGTCTGCAGCTTCTGCGTTGTGAAATTGTCCATGCGTCCACCAAATCTCTATGATCCGACGACTTGAATGAAACCACGTAGTAATAGACGAGTACCTAGCGCAGGAAAACGCAGACGAGCGCGTTCTTGGTATTATTTCAGCGTAGTATAGTTGGTAAACGGCACAGAGTGGTCAAATCTGTGGAGTTGGTTGTAGCTCCACTGCGAGGGATGGACCAACTTGACCACTCTTGTGCGCTGATGCTTGTTGAGTACGACATGCCGGTCAAGAACGCTATCACTGCAAAGTCTAAGCCATGGCGATGAACGACACCGCTGGGGTTGGCACTCTTTTAGCTCATTTTACAATGACTTGGATGCAGATGAGCTGTCAATGGTTGGGTTTGCATCCTAATCTTGCATTTGCTTGTGGATGCCACTCACGCTTTCAGCGTCTCCCGTCATCGTGGCTTTCAAACAGTGCCATGAAGATTCGATCGACTCGGCAGTCCACCGGATTTTTGCTGGAAGGGGGCGGGCGACAACCGAATTACGTGGCAAGAACACACGACTGGAACACCGACTTTCCATCCAGAAGATTGAATCACAAGAGTTGGGATCGAAAAAATGAAAAAAAGTATCGCGAACGCTGCGACTGAGTCGGCGCGTTTTGTATGGAGCATGCCATTGCGACTAGCATAGAGCTGCAGTAGAATCGAAATCTATGGAGTTTCAAGACTTTATACGCATCAAATGGCTTTGGAAGAGACGGTGACAAGTATGTACGTAGGCAGGAATCGAGCGCTAGAGAGCAAAAAGTGAAGGGGGTCGACCTGGTGGATTTGAATGAATTTCATCTGCACGAACGAGAAAAACCTACATTTTCACTGGACATGTGAATAAACCTATAAAATCCTAAAAAAACTTCCATTTGTGCAGATGAAGTAAACATCAATCGGCGTCATTGTTCCACACATGTCTTCTTCAAAGGCAAGACGACGATGGCTGCTGAGTTTAGATAACAAATCTATCAAACTGTCTGCCAGAAACGTCCTCCTTGTAAAATTCAGTGTCTGATGGATTGAACGCTCACTACACTGTAGATTTCAACCTGAACCACGAGACTGACACCGATAAAACTCGTCGGAATTCGATGAAAGAAAGGCGAAAGGAGCCATGCATCAAGTTGTTGCGTGTATAGAGCGGTAGAAAGCAAATGGTTGAGAATTTCGTCTTGACGACGTCACCCCCAACCTCCATCCCCTCAACCTTTTTCTCTCTAGCGCTCATTTTACAACTTGAACGACGACGAGAGCTTCTCTTCTATCCAATTCCAAGACCACTTGATGCGTAGAAAGGCTTGTAAATCCTCTATTAGCCCCCCCCAGGCCCCAGCTATTCTTCTGACTTTCCTCCCACCATCTGCAGCGTCTACTTTCGCTCATGCGATGGCTACTCGCCTCAAGTAGCTCCTTCCAAGTGCAGTCGATTCGCGTCCTGGGAGCGCAGTACTGACAGCACTCTTGACAGCCCCAATAACTTAGTTGTGAATAGCAAAAGGTTGAAGGGATGGGGGTTGGGGGTGACGTCGTCACGACGAAATCCTCAACCATTTGCTTTCTACCGCTCTATAAATATCCACGCTACAACTCGATCCATGGCTCCTTTCGCCTTTCTTTCATCGAATTCTGACGAGTTTGCATGTCTTATCGTCGTCAGTCTCGTCATTCCAGTTGAAATCTAGTTAGCGTTCAATCTATCACGCACTGAATGACAAGGAGGACATTTCTGGCAGACGACAGATCGATGGATTTGTTGTCCAAACTCAGACACCGCCATCGCCGTCATTCCTCTGTACAAGACGTGTGTGTAACAATGACGTGGATGGCTGCGGAAGGACCAGCTGGTGGGTTCATAGTGGACAATTTAGGTCCAACGCACCCACATCTGTGTAAGTCACAGGTTTTTTGTAGGTACAGGTTTATTAACCAATCCAGCGAAAAATTAGGTTATTCTCTTTCATGCAGATAAACTTTTTGCTCTCTAGCGCTCAGTTCCTACACACTTGACTGTCTCTTCCAGAGCCATTTAAGGCGTATAAAGTCTTGCAACTCGACAGGACTGAGCGTCAAACTGACAAGAAAACGAATTTCCGTGTTACATCGACCGAGTTTGGATCTACAATTTACGTTTATTCACGTACGACTTGAGATCCATGTCTCCACCCTTCTTGATTCCCCACGAGCTGCCTGCCCTTTGGCCTCTTCTCTCCCCAACAGCAGCGCCTATTTTGACTGCGGTTTTGACTTGCCTCCAGCGGCTCATGCCAGGTACAACCGGTGCGCGTCCAGGGTGCAAAGCTTCCGCACCGCCCGAGATCGCGCCGCCAACTTTGCCAAAACATCCGCCGACACACTCGCCGAGTTTCTTCATCCTTCCTTGATTCTTTCCATAGTGCACCTCGCGCATCGACAATCGTCTTGACGGAAAGTCTGCGTTCCGGCCGTACGTTGCTCCGTTTGGTCCTTGGTTTCGACTTTGCAGCACGCGGGAGAGTGTCGACTCCTCTTGACGGCCAAGCTGCTTCGAGTCTTGATGGCGCAAAGTCACGACGGGGGTCGCTGCAAGCACAAGAGCAGTCCAAATACGCATGATATACGAGCAGAGGCGAGCAAATTCTAATCTGAATGCCAGGAAACCACGCGAAATAAAATAAACTCGCAGCCACAACAAGCACTGAATTGCGAGATTCCGAGAACTTTCCACGGCATCTTTGAACCATATGCAGTGGGTGCGTTTGACGTGGACTGTCCAAGTCGACCCCTCGTGCCACCTGCTGTTCTGTTCACAGTCTTGGGTACACAGTGGAGGGCGGACTTTGGAAGAAAAATCCACTCAACATCGATTTGGGGCCAGGTCTAGTCGGATTGTGACAAAGGCTCGAACAGATCGCTGCCTTGTTGACGTTTTTCCGTCGCAACGCCGGTCTCTCCGTCACCCTCTTACGCAGCGCCATGGACTCTACAATTGGCACTGTCTGTTCGTTATTTTCAAGCTTTTTAAGGTCCATAAACAAGATCAAAGCTTTAAATGAAGATGACGGGGACTCAAAGCGCTGGCACATCCATATCAGTCGCAGTTGAGTGTGATTTGATGTCTTGGTCGAGGAGAAATGAAACAAATGAAGTGCAAGAGTACATCGTGTCTTCGTGCGGGGACAGTAATGACATGGGTGCAGGTCACAGGTTTTTTAGAGGTTTTTATTGGTTTTAACAGGTTTTTATATTACTTTATGATGAGATTCAAGGTTTTTCTCAATCAAATGCCAAGCCCAAAGCCTGATACTGCGCAGATGACGATGAATTCAGACGTGCGACAAGAGCATTGCGCATATTGCAGTGCAAGTGCAAGATTACAGTGTCTCCGTTGGGGGACAGTAATGACATGGGTGCATGTCATAGGTTTTGACAGGTTTTTAATGGTTTTATACGAGATTCAAGGTTTTTCTCATTCAAACATCATGTCATCGAGAAAAAATCTAGCGAAATCTCGTTTCGGTGTACTTGAGGGCTTCCTTCCGCCTGCTGACAACGGAACCTCCTCTACAATGTGCGCAATGTTCTCGTCGCATATTTGACGTCGTCGTCCGCGCAGTGTCAGGCTTTGGGCTTGGCGTTTGAATGAGAAAAACCTTGAATCGCATCAAAAAATTCTATGGCCGTTAAAAACCTACTAGTATAATAAAAAACCTGCGGCCTCCACCCATTTTCCGCCGGGAGAGCAAAACTTGCTCAACACTTGCAATTATCAATTTGCAAGTACAGTATCAATTCGCTATAGGATATGTTATAAAAGAAAATGACTATCCCCCCCATTTTGGTTACCCCCTAAAATGCATATTTGATAAAATTTTGCCCTGGCTTTCCAAAAATCGACCGCCATTTTTTGAGCTATTGACTACTGCAAACACTTAAAATGCACCAAAGTTATCGGCATCATCGCGCGAGCTCACGTTCATACCCCTAAATGTCGGAGATACAAGGCAAAATTGTAGCAAAAATGAATTTTAGGGAGGGGAATAGCCAAAAGTGTAGGGGGGAAACAGTCATTTCCTATAATAATATTGTAATTATTGTGATTGGTCGTGAGGGAGAGAAAACATGGCCATACCTTGTTGGCGACTTTGAGTCCTCAAATTATGCAGGTGACGTATGGAAAAGAGATTCTACGACGAGATTCTACCCTGGAACTCGCGAGATGAACCCAAATGAACAAACAGCCTTCTCCACTTTGACAGCGTGGGTGTCGGGGGACTAACTTTGATTACTGACACATGCAGTGCAGTTTTTTTAGCTTTCTTTGCGATGAGTTGGTGGAGCAATCAAGAAGACTTGGTGTTATTTACTTGAAAGGTGTGAACAACAACAGACCATTTCTTTCAGTGGCTTGGGATGATGTGGCTCACTCAAGTCCTGGACTTTAGCCGTACAATTTACGACTGCAAAAGCTAGCCAAGAGGTGTACAATTCTGACATTCGGTTGAGCAATTAGGGCTTCCAGTCTGCAAAATCAGCCGCGTGCACTCGTCACGAACACGTCAGGAGGCCTGAGTAGCACTACGAGGGGGTCCAAAACCATTGGGATCTCGAGGTCGCTCAATAGTAAAGTAGACAGGAATGCCTCGGATGGACAGCATGTTAATGCTAACTTTGGCGTAGAAATACAGACGCAGAATCTGAAGCAACCATCTGCATCTATCAGGATTACACAAAGACAGATACAGAACACCATTTGCAACATCTCTCTAATAATCGACACGTTATTTGCCGTAGTTTTGGCCCCATTATTGGATTTATTTCAGCATCGTGTTCTAATACAGTACTTGCATAGCGACGGCTGCGTATGTGTAAGCGTTGTGCAGAGGCGTATCTCTATTCTATTTAATTGCCGTTTTAATCACATAAAATAATAACCTAGTTTGCCAAATTCACGTCGACTTTATGGTCTAGAAGCATTTCAACTAACAAATTGAAATATATCCTTTTACACTGTTAATAAAGCCTAACGCTACGGCTGTATTGCCATCCTTTGTCAACCCACTGAGGGTCCAGATATATTGTGAGTAATGTCTTACATTGTTTGCTAAATTTACGGCGCTTTAGGAGCCAAGAGCTCACAAGTTGGACCAAACGCATGGATTTCTGGAAATACTGCTTGAATTAGTAATTCCTCGGTAATTTTGAAATGTCCAAAAATGGAAGCCCAATGAAGTTATTGAGTCTATTCCAAGTAAACAAGCTACAATACCGAAAGAGATATTCCTTATTTACCTCGTCACCACATTTATATGTAGTCCCATCGTGTAGCCACAAGCAATGCTGTTTAGCCGTCTTACTCTCACAAGCTATCAATGTGTTAAAAGGGCATACTAAATTGCTTTTTAGGTCGATGATTATGTCCTCAAAACGCAAAAGCGCGAAGACTTTCTTTTCGTCGGCTGTTTTGACAAAATCTGTGGCGGCAGTCGATTCCCCCAAGAGGAGGCCAGCTTCATTCTTCATTCAGTCGGTTACATAGGTCAGATCGCCTTGGGAAATTGCTTATTCCTGGCGAAATCGAGATGGAGACGGACTGTATGAACCACTCGATTCGTATGGGCTTGTCCGGATTGAAGCACCGATGCGAGCGAGGCTGTCCTCGACATTTTTTCAAAGTTGACGATGCGATGAACATTTCCGAGGGCAACTTGACGCCCACTGATAGGATATCAGAGTATGATTAACAATTATACATTGGAATCCATCGATTTAATTATGAGCGACATGAGAAAGGCAAGATTTAGCCACAACATGAGGAGCTCGCTCTCTTTGATTTATTACTCGTGTTGATGTTATTACTACATACGCATATAATAATGGCCTTATGAAGAGCTTTCAATATTGATAAGTGTTTCTACGAATGCATTTAATTTTACAAGCGTCGAGTACATATATATGATTTTTGAACGTCTTGGATATCATTTTGTCTTGCATTTAAGCAGCGATCCACGAGTGCTACAAGCCTTCCAATTGAGTGGCAAACTCATTCTTCAAAAATTCTACAATCTCATCCGAAGATGGCCGGGCCTCTGGCTTCAATCGCCAGCATCTCGCCATCAAAGTCCACAATGGCTCAAGAACAGGGTCCATTTCTTCAGGTTTTTCAGGTCGATCATTCTCACTCTGGTATATTTCTTCTCGAACCTCATGTTCACTGCAATCTCGAAAAGGAGTGTCGTCGCATAAAATTTCCCAAAGAGTCATTCCAATGGACCACACATCCGATTTTGCTGTCACGCTTCGAGGCAGAAAATATTGCTCCGGACTCATCCAATTCAATGTTCCAGCTCTTTTGACGGTAGTATTTGTATTTTCAAGACTTGTGATTGTTCGACTCAATCCAAAATCAGCAATCGCAACTGTGTCTTGATATGTGATCAAGACATTGTCGCCTTTCAAGTCTCGATGGATGATATTGGCTTTGTGAATACAAGCTAAGCCACAAGCAAATTGATACACCAGTGGGAGGAGCATGTCAGGTCGATCTCGGATGTAGCGACGGATATTGGTTTGACACAATTCGCTTACCAAAATAGGTGTTGGTGTTTTGGTGCAAATTCCAACTAAAGTCAACACATACGGTTGATGAGAGATGTTCTTCCATCCATTGATTTCTTTGGCAATCATTTTTTCCAAACCAACTGAATCCGTGCTAAATATTTGGTCGAAGCGTTTGACAGCCACCGCTTGTCCATAGTACCTTCCTTTGAACACTGTGGCAAATCCACCACGGCCCAAAACCATAGATTGGTCATTTGGATCAAATTGAACATCGTCAGATGACAACATCCACGGTTGAATCGTACCGAGCTGAAGACCACCTGAGGTATGGCTTATACGATCGATAACTCTGCATATTTGGCTCTTGGATAACGTAACGTCGATTTCATAATCGGTGCTGAGGTGGATATTGCCCAATGCCACTTGACAATTATAGAACTCGAACCCCCGCTGCAATTGAATTAGTTGGTCATAGAACGCGTCCATCTGTCGATGGCGGGGTATCTCCAGTAGCATTTCCACACGTTTGTCGATATTCTCCAAGTTGTACATAATTTTTGCAAAGTCATGCTTTAAATCTTCTTTGACCCTTCCCACCACTTGAATTTTCATGTTGAAATGGAAATGCATTGTGCACTGGAAGAGGCGATCATGAAGATGGTCAATATATGATGCGATAGACTCAATCTCTGGATGCCACTCAGTGATATTCTGTTGAATTTTCCACAATTGCACTGATAGCAGTTTTGTTTTGAAGTAGTTTCCAATATCTGTGAAGAGACAAAGGAGAGCTCGCCCGCTGTCAGATGGCCCTGAATATACATGTCGTACAACGCGCGCGGTGATGAGCCCGAGCGCTAAAACAAGTTCGCGGTGGATCTGAATCTCCAAGGACATTTTTAGAACGACATGAGCAGCTTCTGCTATTTCCGATCCCATTGAGTTGGTTAAATCCAATGCTTGACGGATGAGCTCGATCGCTGACTGGACAGAATATTTGTCACTTGTTAACACATTTCTACTTATTTCGCCTTTCGATGCATATGCTTTGAAGTAACCGTCAAACCGTTGGGAATGATATTTGCAGACCCAGCGAACTTGACCTCCGAATGGAAGATGAGGCTTCAGAACACGTTTCGTCAAACCCCCGATCACATTAACATCGAGAGGTAACCCCAAAGCTCGTAGAATATTCGTCATGACTTCTGCTTGAGTATGTCGGTAATCTTCAATTGTCCACATAATATCCTCAAAGTAACCGTTGACCACCTCGACGTCCAGATCACGGCTTTCGAGTTGATCGACAATCTCTTTTAGCCTTGGTGGAGCAATCCACGTAGCTCGACCATGCATCCCTTCAATGACCTCGATCAATTTTTCCATAAGTGGAACATCGCATTCGATATTGTAATCACAGCCAAACGAGACACCTTCGTATAAATGTACCAGTCTGATGGCTTTCATGATCAAAAGAGATGTCTTTAACATTGGAAGCATGTCGCGAACCAGCTGGGAATGGGCCTCAACAAAAAGTGGGGCGTCATCAGGAAAAAACTCACATGACGAGGACTCGTCCCGCATTTCACAAAGAAAAATCAGTTTCAAGGGCATGTCACGCAAGTTTTCGACCAGTGGGTAATCGAGTTTTAAGAAACAAGGGACAGGGTTCTTCCCTTCATTAGTCGATAAATAGCCTTCCTCACTTTGTAAAATTGTCGTGTCGAGCACTAGAGCCAAACTCACTCTTCAGGTAATCCACAATTTCAACAGCAGAAGGTCGAGCTTTTGGCTTCAAACGCCAGCACCGTGTAATTAAAGTCCACAAAGGCTCAAGTTCCGGACTCAAGTTTTCAGGTTTTTCTGGTCGATCATTCTCACTCTGGTATATTTCGTCTCGAAACTCATATTCACTGCATTTTCGAAATGGAATAGCATCGCATAGAATTTCCCACAGAGTCATTCCAAAAGACCACACGTCGGACTTCGACGTCACAGTTCGAGGCATAAAATATTGCTCTGGACTCATCCAGTATAACGTCCCACCTCTCTTGACACTTGTTTGTGTATTTTCAAAACTCGTGACTGTTCGACTAAGTCCAAAGTCAGCAATTGCTACTGTGTTTTGGAATGTCACCAAGACATTGTCGCCTTTGATATCTCGATGGACAATCTTAGCCTCGTGAATGCAAGCTAAGCCACAAGCAAATTGGTACACCAATGGTAAAAGCATCTCAGGTCGATCTCGGATATATTGACGAATGTTTTTTTGACACAACTCGCTGACCAAAATGGGTGTTGGAGTTGTCGTGCACACTCCAATTAAAGTCAAAATATATGGCTCGTGAGAAATATCCTTCCACCCTTTGATTTCATCGGCAATCAGTTTCGCCAAAAAGACTGAATCAGTGTTCAATATCCGATTGAAGTGCTTGACAGCTACATCTTGACTGTAGTATCGTCCTTTGAACACGGTGGCAAATCCACCTCGCCCCAATGGACGATTTTCGTTGTTTTCATTTGGATCAAAGTCAACGTCATCGAATGACAACATCCAAGATTCAATCGTGTTGAGCTGAAAGCCGACTGACATACGTCTGGTGCTTCTTGTACCATCGATGGTTCTGTATATTAGGCTTTGGCTTGTTTTCACAAGGTTTTCAAATTGGACGTTGCGCTGGAAGTTGCCCAAGGTAACTTGGCAATTATAGTACTCCCATCCTCGCTGAACTTGGGTCATCAAATCAAGACACCTGTCCATTTGTCTCTCGGGGGGTAAATTCAATATCTTTTCCAAGTTCTGGTCGATATTTTCCAATTTTTCCATCATTTTCCCCAGAGCACACCGTAAATCTTCATCACCTCCCAAAACTTCAACTTTTGGATTGACATTAAGAAACCCGGCCGCATCAACAATTCGCTGCCGGAAATGAGAAATAGTTGGAGCAACGTGTTCCATCCGTGGGGCATTCAACGGTAAATGCCATTGTTGGTTTGCACAAAGGTTTTTTTGAAAGAATTGTTGAATTTCGTTGAGCAATGACAGGAGTTGCCGGTGTTGACCAAGCGAATCTTCAGGAACTAACTGTTGTAAAACCTCTCCAACCAATAGACCAACTGTCAAAGCTTGTTGGCGGTGTGTTGTAGCCTTCATAGATAGATCTAATACAGAGGATCCAGTTGTAGCAAGTTTTGAAGTTGTCTCTTTCATGTTTTGATAAGTTTTGTGTATGCGAGCTGTAGCTGATTCAATCGAATAGATTTCTAAAGTCGGTGAGAATCATGTCAACGAAATGATGCGAGATTACTTGGTTTGTAGCAGTTGTCGAAGAACGCTTTCACTTCATCATTGCCAACGTCGCGGGCTGTTTTTCCAACCTGGAGTCGTGTGAAGAGAAGCTGGTATGGTTCGCTCAACCTTATTTGTTAGATGCTTTTTAGCTCCAGCATCCAATAGTACTTCCAAAATGTCTAGCTGCGTTTTGTCCGAAGCTATATGCAATGGCGTCCAGCGATCCTATTCCATCAACGTTAGGATGAACTCATTCAATCACCCACGACTTACTTTGTTTAGTGTATTGATGGAGGCCCCATGCACCAGCAATTCCTGGACGATAGTCAAATGTCCATAGTCCGAAGCGATGTGCAGTGGAGTCAAGCCATCCTATTCCAACATTGTGAGGTGACGCACAAATTGCCGTCAAGTTACGCACAGTGTCTTTGCAGTTGACATCTACCTTGTCGCTCAACAGACCACGCACACCGTCCAAGTCTCCTTCTTTCACAGCCTTGATCATCATCTCTTCTTTATATGAATACAAGCTCCAATTAATAATTCGACCAGTCACAAAAATTGACAGTATACCTTTCAAAACGTATATGAGAACGAGAAATCTCGCCCTTATTACATCCCTGAAAGATTATTACGACACTGAAAGACAGAAGCCACAACCACTCAGATAAAAAGACAGAGGAATTTAATGAGGGGATATGGTCAATGCGAGTCGAATATCTAGCATGAGATGCATTCATAAATTGGAATTCTTCTTCCTTTCTGGTCAATCTCCGAAAATCAAGATGCATTGTTTCTAGTTAGCACTGGCGCCACGACAACCGATGAGGAGCTAGCGACTTGGCAGACAGAGATAAAAAAGATATTAATACAATTTCTTTCGATGCCCCAAAATTAAAAATGTAAATGCAAGCATTGTGTATAATATACAAATTGCTTGTTTTGGATTCCTCAGGATGCCGACCTTTATGGCATAAATTGACACCTTTCTCAATAAATAAAAAAAGGAAATTAATTATTCCCCCCTATTTTGGCTATTCCCCCACCTAAAATTCATTTTTGATACAGTTTTGCTCTCGCTTCCCAAAAATCGACCACCATTACGACCTTTTAACTAGTGCAAACACTTAAAGTGCCAAAGTCATGGGCTTCATCGCGGGGCTCATCCAGACGGCACACCAATTAAGTTTTGATATTGAAATTTGATATCAAAATAGATTTTGGAAAGAAAATGGTCTGGATACCACATTACACCCTATATTATTCTATATTCTTCTTGCGAAAAATGAACAATCAAGCTGACAGCTCTAAATTGAACAAAAATTTAAAAGTCAATCCAGGATAGGATGCAGTTAGAAAAGAGACGAAAGCTGTCTTGATGTTCGATGGGTATCTCAAGTACTGCTGTTCGATGATCGTCTTCTTCGAAGACGCCGTTGCATTCGTTCGGACGCTGTGGCACTGCGAGAGAAGCTTTCACTCCAACTTTGAACTTTGATATCAATCCTGGTCCACGCTTCGCTTCCGAGATCGTTCTCCCGCTGCACCATCAAGGCTGTGGCGTTCAATTTCGACTTCATTTCCTAGTGTTTCGTGTCCTTCAGACAAATATATGAACCGGTCCAAACAAAATCTTGGACAAAATCGACAAAATCTGCGACCAACTGTCTTCAGAAACGAATTATTCCGACAAATGAAGCCAAGCAAACCCACGTCTCTAGCTGCGAAATCGTCTTCCAGCAGACACACAGCGTCGCCTTTGGTCCAAGAGTCAGATGATCATCGAGTGGCTCGAGTGCAACAAGCGCTTGATGAGATCGACGCTTGTCCCGTTGAAAGCGCGCCGTTCCGGGATTCGGATGGAGATCCATCGTGGGGACCAGTTGTCCTCTTTGAGTCGATTTCATCTGGAGAATTCAATGAGTGGCTCGCGAACAACGAAGCACGCGTCCGGCGATGGCAGTTTGAACCTCTCGATGATGATGACAAAGGTCGTGTGGTCATTTACAGTCGTCCAACCGGCGTACTCACAGAGGTCAGCGATTGGATCTATAACTCGATTATCGAGCAAATCGTGGCGGCAGGAAACAACGACATTCGTCTGATGCGCTCAGTGTCAAGCTCCGGATCGACAACGTTCCAAGTCGGAGATGGACTTTGCTTCTATGCCCAAGAAGAAGACAACAGCTTGAAGCCTGTGAATTTGCGCGTTGGAGGCCAAGTGTTGGCTGGCACGGCAACTCAAGATCCTTTTCCCACTGTCGTCATTGAAATGGCCTACAAGAACCAGACATTTGACCATCTACTTGGTAAAATTCGCAGTTGGATGCATCCACAGTATACATCGGTGCAAGTAGCGATTGGGATTCATATCTCCCCCGTCAGTGGCCGACGGCGTGCGATTCTTCATGTGCGAGGCCAAGCAGTCCAAGTGACTGAATTTGGAGACGACAGCGCGATTGTTCCTCTCCCTTTGGTGTTTCCAATGGCGTGCATTTATTGGGGAGTGGCGTGGCCGAATGCTCTGTCGGGCCATGAAAACGACATGATTTCCATCGACTTGATTGCACTGCGTAGATTTATTCGCTATTGCATCGACAGACACTAGTGCAACAAGATCTAATGATGATGCACAAGGACCTGACGTTGCAATTTGGAGGTTTAAATTCATCGAATAAACATTTTCGCAGTGACTTGATCATCCACTTGACGTTTTCTGCTGTGCTAAATCTGAGGGAGCTGTGGTTAAAATCGCAAGCAAATCGCCTGGTTGGGTTACAATTGAACTAAATGAAATCGAGTGAAAGATCACATTTCATCCTAAATCTGAAATAATCTCGAATATTATTCAGGTATAGTGAGTTCAAGTGTTATGTGGATTACATTCAATAAAGTAAAGTTTTGAGTGTGTGTTTTGTGTGTGTTTTTGTCAAGAAGACAAATACTCGATTCTGATTGGCTATAGATTTCAAATAGATTTGATACCTTTTTCACCTTGTTCACAATTTAGAGCGTATTTACGAAAAAGACAATACTGCCCAAACTGCCTAGGGTCCAATCTCTTGCTTTGAAACCATGCTCTTGAGTGTTGGCCCGCCGTGAGCATCTGCCATATCTCGATGTGCTAATCGATTAGCCATTCAAAATGAATTTAAGAATAATTTCAGCCAATCAGAACTTTATCACTAATCGATTCCTCATTATCGCTTGACACCGAGAGAATAAAGATGTTTCCAAGGAATGTGGATGAAAACAATGAATCCAATTAGCAACAAGCCGTCGATGAAGTCTGGGATGTGCTGTGCATATGGTCTTATTCCAAGTCTACCTTGATGAGAAGAGGGCTCTACAGCAATTGACCTTTTGCACATTTTACCTTGGGCTGCAGGGGTATATACTTCATCCCCTGCAGCCCAAGGTAAAATGTGCAAAAGGCCAATTTCCACAGAGCATCGGACACTGACGAAAGTCGACCTACTTTACTTTCCATTGATCTCGGCGCGACATTTTGCGGAATGGCCTTCCTCCACTTGGAAACAGTTGGCTTTCAAATTTCTGCCCATTTTTTGTCGCAATGTTGCAAAAAAAAGTACTATAGTCTAACGTCAATAGATTCCAGTTAAATATAGTTATGCTGGTCGTACGTGTTCACTGCCCAAAGATCAGTTAATTCAAGCAAATTTAGCGGGTTTTGTTCAATGAATTTCATCTTCCACCGTTCGTATCACATTGCTTCACCAAAATTGGTGAGAATACATGGATTTAATTATGAGGGAAGTGAGAAAGCCAAAATGTGGCCACAACATCACGAAATTGTACAATTGACCGGTCGCATTGGAGTCTTCTTTCTTTGATTTATTACTCATTATCCTCGTATATTATACGACGATAAATGGCAAAGTACACTCATCTTGACGTGCGTTTTCATGAAGGCGTTTGATTCCACACCAAAGAGAAGGCAAATAATTACGATCTGTAATGGTAATTGCAGTCAATTTAGAGCCCGTCTGGCAACCGAAAATATTGCAATAAATAGGCTCAAAATGCCATTTTGAGGCCAAAGTCAACAATTGAGGTCAAAATATGAACTTTTTATCTCCAAGAGTTTTGCACCAAGTCCAGCATTTTTGGTTGGGATATATTTTGACTATGCCATAAATTGTTGATCCCATTTTAGCTAAAAATGGCATATTGGTTTTAAAATTTTGCCAGACGCACCATTAGATTTTTTGAATCAATGAAAATCGTCTTGATTGCATTCCAGGAGTAAAGTTTAAGATATAGCACAAACACTACAAACCGTCTAATTGCGAGGCAAACTGATTCTTCAAAAATTCCACGATTTCGTCCGCAGATGGTCGGGCCTCTGGCTTCAATCGCCAACATTTCGTGATCAAAGTCCACAATGGCTCATAGTCCGGACGCAAGTTTTCAGGTTTTTCAGGTCGATCATTCTCTCGCTGGTATATTTCTTCTCGAAACTACGATTCACCCTCTGAAGTCCTGAATTACTTTGTTTGCCACGTCGATTGATGCCCCACGAGCTAGCAATTCCTTCACAGTCTCCAAATGTCCATACCATGCAGCCCGCTGCAGCGCCGTCACGCCGTCCTATTCCAATAGAATGAGGTTATTCACCAACAGCAATCCTGTATTACATGGTTTGCCACATCGATCGAGGCCGCATGTACTAGCAATTCCTTAACAATATCCAAATGACCTTTGCTTGAAGCCAAATGCAGTGCCGTCTCACCATCCTGTTCCAGAAGCATGAGACGATTCTCATCCTGCAATCTTGTATCACATTGTTTGCCGCATTAAAAGAAACCTGTCGTGCCAGCAGCTCTTGGACAATATCCAAATGTCCTTTCCTTGAAGCCCAATGCAGTGCCGTCTCGTCGTTCTATGCCAAAACGAATGAAATGATGCACAGGATGCGATTTATATTGGCTCACTTTGTCATTGTAGTTGACATTAGCATCGTCATCAAGCAGTGCACGCACTTTCTTCAAATCTCCGCCTTTGGCTGCTTCGAGGAGGTTCTCTCCTTTCACCAATGCATTCCATGCATCCAACAATGAATTGGGTCAAAAACTGACATCCGTCTTTCTGATGTGTGTTACACTATTTTTTTTAATAAAAAACTGGAATAAATTTTGACGCAACAATTGACTCATACAAATTTCAAGTGAAAAGAAATGGAATGTTTCGAACATTTTTTTAAATATTTAAAACGTTTGAAATTACACTATTTAGAGTTCACGATAGAGGTCAATACAAGAAAATGTTTGAGTAAGCTTTAAATAGTGTAAGCGTCAAATCATTGAAACATTATCAAAACATGTCAAATTTCCAGTTTTGGACCAAAACGACAACACTTTTGGAGTTTATTTGAAACACTCCACAACTGTATGAATGACCACTTAAAGTACATTTTGTACGTAAGACATTAATGTACGTACGGTATTACCGTACTGCGGAGTACACATACCACTTCATCAAATTCAGTTTTAAACTCTTGTGTTGTTTTTACTTGATTAAAGTATGCTAACACATCAATGAAATCTGACTCGAATCTGTCATTACGCTAGAGTTATCCAGATAATTGGACAACAACTAACAATCATTGACACCTTAACGCCGTGGAAGTGCCATGCCATTGTCATTTGTCGCACCTTCAACTTTAGAAATTCCCACGACAAATTTTCGGGGATAAACCTATGATTGACGAAGTTGAAGTATTCTTTCATCACGCAGCGATAGTTTTCTACAGTTGGTATTTCGCCTTTTCTAAAAAAAGGATTTCTTGCAGACCATTGTGCGATCACTATTCCTGGTGAAGTAAGAGCATGTGCATTTTAATCTCTGCTGAGGAGACGCAGAGTTTGCAGCGAACAGACAGAACTCTCTAGACAACGATGAGCAAACAAATAAACAAACTGATCATTTCGATCTGAAATGAAAGTTGAACATGCTGGGGGTATCCTAAATATTGCTAATGTTAGCTTTGTAGCTAAGTTGTCCAAACCTATAAAACAAGATATTCTTCATCAAATACTAGAGCTTAGATATTGAGAGTCTAGTTTTCCACCTTACTCCCCGGCAATTGGCTTCGAGACAGCCATGATGCGTAGCACCTGCTCAAAGAACCAGATGGACATCGAATCGCCGTCGGCCATAAACTGCCAAATATGATTCATAAGGCAAGTCCACAAATCCACAGCTCTAAGAGATGTTTATTTCTGTGGGTTTACTCCATTCAGGGAACAATTCCTTCGATGGAGCATCGTGTATAAAAGAACTAGCTCAGAAAATAACACAAAATTAGCAAAATCACAGTGTTTTTGTTGAGCGAACAAACCCTTAGTACTTCAATTACAGTCTAAAAGCCTTCAAGGTCGGTCAGTCAAATATGAATTTGAGCCCACTAGTTGCCTCTTTGACTTGCGTTGTGTGGGTTAACAGAACTTTTAATATGCCCGAGTGTTTCTAGGCAGATCATAGATGTTTTCCTTCAAGCTACACTATGATTGCTCCTCTCGTCCAGCCGACAAGGCTTGAGATCGCGGCGCCAGGACAACTCCTGCGGAAACAGGCCGGGTTCTGGTATGCCAGACTCAACGCGTTTCCAACGTGTCCGAGACAAATGCATCAGATTCTTCTTATGACGACTCTTCTGGAGAATTTCATGTCTCGACACACGATTCGCTTCCCACTTCTCGACCCAAGCGAACGGACTCAGTGCGATCGCCCAAGTCGCAGAGTACAACTGACACTGTGAATCCGGCCGCGCCCGAACCTGTTCCAGTCTTTACAGACGACGAAATCACTGATCTGATGGAGTCCCACCTCGAATTCCCTGAGGAGGAGCACTCGAATGAAATCGAAGATCGACTTTACCCAATCACTAAGTCAGACGTTCGCAAACAACTCGAACGCATTCGCAAACGCCAAATCAACAACCCATGAGGAAATCCTACGCCCCTTGGACTTATCGGAGGCGGGTTCACACTTATTACTCGCTTCTGCTGACATCGAGGACGAGACTCTCTGGTTAAAATGGTTCACAGACACTCTTGAGAAATGCGACGAGGCACGAAGAGCCAGTCGCGACTTCAACAACACTCGCAAGCACCCATTAGCTCGAGTCTCCTGGATTGACCGAAATCGCTACGCAGTCCTTGACATGGATGACTTTACTGATGGTGCTGAACGTGCTGACGGTGAAGATTCAGGCTCGACCTCCCTTGAAGACGAGAAAGGCCGTCTGACTGTGTAACGTATCTCGCTGACATTCCGACGTTATGTTCTGGCGTGCGACAATCCGAGAATTCCACATGTTCCGACGAATTCTGGGATGAGTTACCGTTGGACTATCCGCACTCGACTCCTACTGCCTCGACTCAAGCTCGACTCAAGTGTCGACAACAACGCAGTCTCCATCGCAGATCCGCTAAGATCGATTCGACTTATTGTTCCGACTTATTCGAAGGAAATCCGCCCTCAGTGCGACTCATATGCAGATTGACACGATTATGCCACACTCGATCCAGATATGATCCGGATCCCTTTATCCAAGCATATGTCAACAACATGAAAGCCACAACTCTTATTGACACTGGAGCCACTATCAACTTTGTCAGCGCCACTTTTGGCACAAATTAGGATGCCCACCATTGTCACAACATCGATCCTCCTTTGAATCAGCAGACAACTCTCGACTCGAAATGCTTGGTCGCATCAAACTCACGATCAACTTGTCTGGATGCAAAGTCCTCTTCCCCTTCTGGGTTATGTCTACTGCCCTTACAGACTGCATTGTTGGTATCGATCTATTACGCCAAATAGGTGCAATTATCAACCTTAACGACAACACACTCTCGATCGATGGCTGCGACGAGCTGATTTCACTATCACCACTAAGTCCAGCACAACAAGAGACTCATACAACCGGACCAGTCACAGTCGCCACTGCGACTCAAATCCCTCCGCGATTCTTCCAATGGATCACGTGCTCTGCGGGATCAGACTTACCAACTTCGACTACTATTCTAGTCGAACCCACCAAGTCGGCTCTACTGCATGCCGCCGCTGCTTTATATCGCACAAACCCATCACGGACTGTACTCCTTGAAGTTGCTAATCCGTCCGACTCGCCGATCCATCTTCCTGCTCATGCGATCCTTGGCACATGGATGGCCTTACCTAAAGATCACTTGGAATCAACCCTCGACTCACGTGATTCACATGCACAACCAGAAAAACGAGACATCTTCACATACTACAGACGAACCCAGGAGGGTCCTCACTCAAATCGGAGGCCCCGGAGTTGTCTGTCCTGTGCAATCAGAGTCGACTCCGACTAAGGAACTACCTATCGACTGGACTGAGTCAAGCCTCAGCATCGATCAACGCGAACTCTTACGCAAGACTCTCATGAAGTTCTCTGACGTATTCGTCGACTCATCCAAAGCACCCGGTCGAACTCACCCGATCGAGTTCAGCATCGATACGGGCAATAACCATCCGATCCGAAGCGTACCATATCGGACTTCGAAGGCAGGAGGCGACATTATGGAGGCGGAACTCAACCAATACTTGGATCTAGGACTGATCCGACCCTCAAAGAGTCTTTGGTCAAGTCCAGTGCTTATGATCCGCAAGCCTGATGGATCTATACGATTCTGTAACTACTACCGCAAACTCAACAGCATCACAGTGAAAGACTCTTACCATATGCCTCGGATCGACGACCTACTAGACGTCCTTGGCAGAGCCAAACTCTTCTCAACCATGGATATTGCGTCGGGATATTGGAATGTCCCTATGGCTAAAGACAGTATCGAGAAGACGGCATTCACATGCAAGTGCGGACTCTACGAATGGCTTGTCATGCCCTTCGGACTCTGCAATGCAGTCCCATGTTTCGAGAGACTTATGGAACACATCCTGATCGACTACACGTGGCGAACTTGCCTAGTCTATCTAGACGATTGCATCGTTTACAGCGAAGACTTTGGATCGCATCTGATCCGACTCAGTCAAGTCCTTACCAAATTCAGAGAAGCTCGATTCAAGCTCAAGATGTCTAAGTGCAAATGGGGTGATCCTCAGTCCCATTCTTAGGACACATTGTCACACCAGCTGGAATTCTCCCGAATCCTCAGAAAATCAAGTCGGTCATCCGCGTCAAAGCACCCAGAGACGCCTCTGAAGTCCGCGCATTATTGGGACTCGCTGGTTATTTCCGCCGATTCGTACGCGACTTCTCAAAGATCGCTGCACCCTTGACCAACTTACTAACTGCAGAAAATTCATCTGGTCGACCGCATGTGACGAGGCGCTCGAAAGTCTCAAACGCAGTCTGGTCTCTCCACCGATCCTGGCTCACCCCGACTTCGATCTACCTTTCTCGATCTGGGTTGACGCTAGTCATATAGCAGTCGGTGCAGTCCTTATGCAGAAACAGCAAAACAGGAATCGCGTCATCGCCTATGCCAGTCAATCCTTGACAAAAGCTCAACAAAATTGGATTTTGAAAGAAATGGGAATCTCTGAGATCTAATGTTGGGGTATCGTATGGGCGACTCGAAAGTTCCGACCTTATATCGATCGCAGACACTTTGACATCTATATCGATCATGAAGCCCTGACTTGGCTCTTTAATACTGGATCGCGCTCAGGAAACCACAAACTCGCCCGATGGGCCATGGAGATTCAAGGACTCGACTACACTGTCATCCATCGACCCGGCGAACTCAACGGGCCGCTGATGGATTATCTCGACTTGCAGTCTGATCCAGACTCGACGCATGAGTCGCCTTAAGAGTGCTCCAGTTAATCTACAACTATCACTGACTACACCCGACCCGAATGAATCCAACACGCCAGCCACTGGGTCCTCGCAATCCATGAATCCTCTACAGCCGCCAAATCCCAGAGTCAGCGCAACTCCAATGGAGCTCTACGACCCTCGGACTCATGAAAACTTGCGAGAGGATCCGTCGGACTGCCTACTGGTTGAATTGGCAACTCGATTGCAAGGACTACGTCTCAAAATGCCCCGACTGCAATCGTGCTAAAGGCGGCCGACCCTGGAGACAAGGTCCGATGCAAAGAATGCCGATCTATTCCTTACGAGGCCCCTTCGGTCTATTGGTTGTCGACGCATTGGGTCCCTTGCCCACAACGAACCGCGGCAACAAATACATCTTGGTCTTTGCGGACTACTTTACACGATGGGTCGAAGCTTTCCCAGTCACGGATCTCAAAACCTCGACCTTCTCTAGAGTCCTGATCGACGAAGTCTTATGTCGATTTGGAATCCCCGACAAACTCCTATCCGATCGAGGATCCAACTCCGTCTCTGAACTCGCGACCACAATGTACACTACACTCGGGATCCACAAAGTTGCTAGCGCCCCTTATCACCCTCAAGGGCAAGGTCTAGTCGAACGATCCAATCACACGATCGTCCAGATGATGAAGATCTACGTTAGCGATCACCACACTGATTGGGACACTTACCTACCCCGGCTACTTTTTGCCTACCGGATTGCACATCACGAGACTCCAGGCGACTCACCGTACTACTGCCTCTTCGGTCGGGATCCGACCTTACCTCTCGACTTGGCTTTCCTTCACGCCGATCCCGCTTGGAAGTTCGACGATCTTCCTCAATACAAGCGCCGACTCGCTTCATCATGGAAGGAGATGAGACGACTCGTCAAGAACCAGATGGTCTCGGGACAGAACAAAAATGCAGCTGCGAAATCTGATCAGAATCCGATCTCCTTCGATGACCAGTCCGCGGTCTGGGTCTACAAAAACTTCTCCAAGTCCGGGCTCGAGTCTCGGATTACAATGTACGCCGCTCGAACATCACCGGGCAGACCCTCGAAGTGCTCCAATCAGGCGACTTGTCCCGCGTCAAAATACTTCTCCGGGAACTTGATCCCTCTGTCGATTCGTCTACGTCCGACTCTCCTGTGCACTGATTCAAAAATCGATGTATCAGACGGCTTTACCTTCCGATTCTACAGTCACATCAATCACCAAGTCGTCGGGGTCCGCTTCGCCCTAGTCCTCATTGGGCGTATCGATGACAATTGACTTTGGGGAAAATGACGTCGACGCTTCGAACCGCAAGGAAGTTATTTGGGCCAACAAATAGTCCCGCTTGTTGGGCTCCCGCGCATTAGTTTTGTTGATCCACGACACAAGTTCGTCTATCAAATACACCTTGGCAGTCGATCGCGAAGCCGACTCGATCTCCAGGTTGCCTTGGATCGCTTTACCCTCCTCCAACATGCGGCTGGAGACCGCCACCATATCCCTGAGGCCATTGTTGACCTTCTCAGTCATGGTCAACAAGGTGCGCATGCCCCGCAGCGACTCAGCGAGGGGTTCCTTCCTTGTGGGCTTCGATCCCGACTTCTTGCCCATTGAAATTGCACATCTTTTTGACGAATGAATTGGCTGAATTGAGCTCATAGTCTTGTCAAGACACTGCCTGATCCTTCTACGATCTGACCTTGCTGTGTGATCCGGACAGCTTCCAACGATTCTATTGGTTCCCCTACTGACTGCCACCATCAGCTTAGATCCATCGACCAGATGGATCGACTCTTTCATTCCGTCCCATCGATACTCCGACGTGAGGGTCGAAACTTACCAGTGGGCTTATGACGAACATGAAAGACTCGATTAGCATTGCGTCACGAAGTGCTTGTCTATCAACAAGATCACCATCCCCACGATACCCTGGATGGTGTTCTAAAATGCCCCCGTCCTCTGATTCTCGTCCTTTCCACATTAGTTGTTTAGACTCTTAGATAGCTATGTATCTCACTTCTCAATTTGCTCCTAACTCGGTTAATCTACTCTACCTTTGTTAGTCTCCCTCCCCTTCCGATCCTGATCTAGAGTCCTTGGCTAAAGTCAAGGATTAAGGGTTCCTGTGGAGTTCAAACGTCTGGACCTTCGATTATTTTTGTGCGTCATTGCTAACCCCGCGACCGTCACAACACGGACGATGTCCGACATCCTCCAGGAAGCGAATCAGAAGTCGGTGAAAAATTGTTAAATGCAGGCAGATGACTCGGAGGAGGAAGTTCCCAATGTGCAACAAAAAAGCGATCTCTTTAGATTTCCTATTACTTGATGAGGCCTGCTAGAAAATGGCAAAGTCTAGCGCACAAACTATTTCTCCAGATATCCGCGTGGTTCGATATGAACCACGCCGACATGAATCCTATTTTCTGATTGGAAAACCGACAAGTTTTATCGGTTCTGATCATTGATTGGGCGATACATTTGTCGGTGATACTGCATGTTGCCAAACATAAATTACATATAACCTAGATTTAGTATGGCGGCTTCATGCCGGCCGTGGCCAAGGTTTTTTTCTTTACGGCCTCAGGCCGACCGGGGCCTTCCTTGGAGAGTGTTTGTCGTGGAATGCTTGCCACTGTATTGTCAATTTCAGTCAAATTTGTATTTTCGACCATAAATCAAATACATTTCCAAATCGATCTGACCATACTGAAGCTAAGTTGAACCGAATATTGGGCAAATGAATTGCATGTGTATTAGGGTGTGTTAGGGTGTGAATTAGTTTAATACTCAATTCTGATTGGCTGCGAGATTCGGAAATCGATTAAGAAAAACAATACATTTCCAGCCCATCTCACTAATTAGAATGAATCTCTCAATATCACAGCCAATCCAATCACAGAAATTGTCGGTTAAATTTGTCGGTCCGACCATTAAATGGTCGGACCTACTACTGTAGTCCCCAGTTTTCGCCTCATAATTTATATCAGGGTATTATTGTGAGATTCATCCTAAATAGTGAGATGGGCTGGAAATGTATCGATATTTTAAATCGATTTCCCAATCTCGCAGCCAATCAGAATTGATTATTTGACTAATTCACGCCAAATACACCCAAACACACCCTAACTCACATGCAATTAATTTGGCCCATATTCGGTTGAACTTGGCTTTAGTATGGACAAATCGATTTGGAAATGTATTTGATTTTTAGTCAAAAATACAAATTTGACTGAAATTGACAATATGATTGGAAGTATTATGTATCAAAGGTTTAAATTATTTATAATAGGTACTGACAAAATAAATATTTTTAATAAAATAATATTACACAAGTTATAAGTTTAGAGTGGGAGGCGACAACTGGGGGACAACACATGCTCTGCCATGTGTCTTCACCAGAAGATTAATTGACTTCAATTCTATTTCCAAGTAAGTTCCCCTCAAATAGATCGTCGACATACTGGGTGAAATTAGATATACTCGTTGAAATTGTGTGGCTAATTGGTCTCTGTAGAGCGTGCATTCTTCGACCTTTTCCTCGTGTGATTGCTGCCAGACTGGAGCGTCAATACCTTGGTCCCAAATTAAAGAAAAAAGGTTGGAGATTTGAGCTAACCAAGGAGCTCCCACCTCAAGGTACAAAGGCGTAACCGGTGGCCGCCATGACATACAGTCAATGTTTCGTACTGCCAAAGTTTATGGCCTTGAAGGAGACGACTGTTCCGCTAAAACGATGCAAGTTCCACGTGCATCGGTATTGTTTTCTAGGTTGTGGGTGCACTCATCTGTTCTGGGCGACACACGTTGAATTCAAAATAATTTGCGAGTTAGTTAAGCTTTTACTGCCGCTCTGAGCGTCATGAAAAGCGCATTCGATTGCCCCCAACAGAGAGAGATGCAATACCAGTATAATAAAGTTTTAGAAGCCCTTCAAGCCTTTCAATGAAGCTGACCACGCTCAAAGTCCTCCGAGTCCTTGTGTGTGGCCTTACGAAGTAATGTGCAGCCTTTTGTGCCGACTTGACGGTTCGCAGCAACTACAACTCCGGTCCAGAAAACTTGCTACGGTGTTTACACTTGATTAAAGTATGTCCGGATATGGCGATATATAGGTTTTTGTATGGGACCTCATAATTTTATATAAATTGTCAAAGGTGAAGCAGTATTTTTATTCAAACAGCGCCGACGTCCCGACTGCCGTGATCTTTGTGTGTCCATCTTGCTTGACCAGAATAGAGATAGTGAAGTACAATGGCACATATATGTCATATTAATTGTAATGCATGACATACGATGATATTGGCGGCTATCGTTGCGTGAAAGCAGAGTTTGACAGTCATCTCACTGTTCGATCGGTCCTCGCTTTCTGACGACCCGCAACCAGGCCATGCTCGAACAACCCGGAGCCTTGTAGTGTTGAAAGCATTAATCGATTATGTTTAACATATCTATGCTGGTGAGTGGCCCTCAAGTTCAATGGTGAAGCCACTGCGAGTCGAGATGTGATCTCTCACCCTGGCCGGCCAACTTTGATTCTCCATATCTCGCCAATGAAAACGAACTGGGCCCCAACAAAATAACCAATCAAAGAGGAGATTTTAAGCTTCATATTGAGCCAATAATCGGTTGATTTTTCAAAAAAATTACGGCGAATTATACAACCGTGGCAAGTTTTCTGGACCGGAGTAGTACTGACAACTCACAGTTGTGGGACTCACAGCTTGAGAACAATCACATTTGAAGGCATCAATTTTCTCGGACCAAAATAAGGTATACAAAAACCAAGTATAAGTTTTTTACATCACACTTGGTGGACTGAAGACCACAAGAACAGTGACGAGGGCGATCAATTTGATCTACCCAAGAACATTTTCTATGTAATTCGTAGGTTTTGGATTGGTATTTGGCGTCAAAACTCTCCTCCGAACACCAACGCAGCATGCTATAATCGTCATTCCTTTATGGCGTGTACAATAATTACCTTTATGCAGGGTGCAATGTCGTTCTATGCACACATTGTCACCGGATTTGCGTCGGCAATGCATCAATCCAGCTTTTCAAAATTAGTGGAGATTAATACAAAATCCCTCGCCATGATTCAGAGAGTATTTAAGCTTATAAAGATCACAAGCTTCGACTTGAGTTCAAATGCTCGCTCCTGTTTTCCTAGTCCATCACTCTTACCAACGTGAGAGTATTGGTACCCCAATTGTCAATAGCCCTACAGCCCTAAAGTCTTAATATCCCTAAATATCACCTATACTATAAACAAGTCATGTTCTTAACAGGGGAGGTTGAATCCAAGACCAGCCCTGTGGTTGAGGGACAAATCGTGTTCTCCAACTGTGAGTTGTCTGTATTTTCTAGTTTTGCATCATTCCGACGAGAAATGCCAATCAAGCATTGGCCCTCGCGTTCTTGGAAATTTCTTGGCACCCATGATTATCGAGGCACCCATATCCACTGTTTTTCTTTGTTGACCGTTGTTTTTCGGTGCATTTGCCATTATCCAATTTGCCCGCAGCAAGAAAACTTGGACGAGATGCGTCTGGTCGTCCTCCTCGCGCTTTTGATGACTGCTGCCGTGGCATTTGCTCGACAAAACGAAGAGTCGCAGGTTCTGGTCGCTGACCAAGTTGCTCCAAGTCACCATCGCCTGGTCAAGCGCAAGCTATCCATTGTTGTTAAAACCTTCGACGCTATAAATTCGTTTGCTCGAAGCAAACCGGTTCGCATGATTCACAATGCGTACAGCAGCAACAAGGCTCGCTTCAGCAAAAGTCCCCCGTCCAAATTGCATCCTAGACGTCCCGCCATCGCGGCAAAACCCAAACCTGTCCCTGGTGGACGTGGCCAAGGTCATCACAGTGTACCCCGCACCAATAGTGGAGTGATGATTGATGGTCAAATGGTTGGTGGCTATCTCTCGAGTGGCCCGTGCTGCCGACGCTAAACCCAGCGTAGGCGTAAGGATCAACAAGGCGTTCCTTAGTGTAGTCCAAAGTCGAGTTTTGGCATCAAATCAACCACTCGTGGCATTGTTTCCATTGTGGGAAATCCTGTTGATTCAAACGACGAGGAATGATTTGAACGCCTCTGTCGAGCGAGCAAAGCACACGCCAAAACGTGGACACTCTGGCTGCGTTTCGATTGTGTGAACCAGCCTTGGTAGAGCGTTTATTTCATCCCTTGGTCCTGTTTGTACAGCCACAATAATGACGCAAGTTTTTGATGCATTAGAATGTCAGAAGGGAAAGTAGTATCTTTTAGTAAATATACTGTATCGTTGTCCCTGGCTGCTGGGGTCTCGATGAGATTCAAAATACTCCGGAATAGTCAAGTTCGTCTTTCGTGACTCACCCTTGAGGGTTCTAACGTTTTTCAGTACGCACGACGTCTTATTTTGTACTCTGATACTAGTACGTCCAACACCCGTATTGTCCATTTTCAGTTTTTTCGACCGATTAAGCACAATTTCGAGAGTTGTATCAAAGTAACTACAGTAGTTTCCGCGAGTTTGAAAACAAATTTTTAGAGGTTGGACATCGAAAAATACAGGTATTTACTTTAAAGAAGATGCCTGTGAAAGTATACATGTTCTGACGCAAAATATAAAAAGCGCACTGCCTCAAGGAATTCTCCCAAGGCCCCATGCTAATCCTTCACCCCTCACCGTTTCCGGCTACAATCGCTAGCCCCCCTGCATTTCGCAAGCTTTCCTAACAAACCACGTTTCCGCGGAGGTATCCTCAGACTGAAAAATAGCCCCCAATTTGACATACCAGTCATTTTGAATTGGTCCCCGGTTCGACTCCGGCTGTAGACAATAATTTTCTTCGTGAATATTATTATATTGAAAAATACATGGATCGTGTTCAAATTATAATGAGTTTAGTTGTAGAGTCAGACAGACATCTCGCAAATCGTTGGATGGTGAACACGAAGGCTTTTGACTATCGATAGAAGATCATGGTAGCCCTCATCAACAATACCTGCGTGAAGCCAACAATTTCGAATTGTTGTCTGAGTGACATTGGCCCAAGCTTCTGTCGCCCAATTGATTGCGGTAAGCTCATCGACGGCGAAAATTCGTTCTATCTCCTTGACTGATAGAGGCGAGTGGCTATCCTCGTGACTTCTGAAGAGCTTGTCGCATTCGTCCACGAGGTAACGCGTTTGAATGCGGCGAATATGCGATTTAAAGGCAGCAATAACTCCACTGTCCATAGGCTGCAAGACACTTGTCATATTGGGGGGAAGGAACCTCAAAGTGACGTTTGACAAGTCCTCATCAACGCGATGTGATGGTGCGTTGTCCACAATGAGTATCACGCGCCTGTCCTCACTTGCCATTCTAGAATTGAAGTGGCGCACCCAGTCACTGAATACTTGCGATGTCATCCAGCCTTTCTTCGTGTTCGAGTAGTCGATATTCAATTCTTGTGGAGTAAGTCGCTTGAAAGGACGGAGGTTTTGAGCATTTCCAATGAATAGGAGCGGTATCTTGTCTGAACCAGTGGCATTGGAAGCAACAACAACAGTCATCCGTTTCTTCGAGACCTTGAAGCCCGACATCGGATTTCTGGAAATCGATCGAGTAGGCGGTTTGCGATAGAAAAAGGCCGTCTCATCCATATTGTAGACATCGATAGGATCATACTTGCGCGTCAACTCAAGCATGGAGTTGCGAGCCTGAACGACATTCTCTTTATCGACGGACGCCGCTTCACCACGCGTTTGTCGAGAACTTAGACCGTTGCGCTTCAGAAGTCTGTGGATCCAACCATTTGAGAATGATCTGGACGTGTTCATGCCAGAGTTGTCAAGCACCGAGAACTGAGTTGCCTTTTCACGAATCGTCCGGTAAGTCACGATTGGTACTTCGTGTTTCTCGCATAGATTGATCCATTGCAGAATTCGTTCAACCAGGGTGTCTGATGCAATGCTTCTGTAGGTTTTGCAATGTGGCATCCACTTCGCACGATCTTCATCAACTTTGTTTCGAGGGATACGGGAGATTGTTGGCAAGGATGGCCTGCGTTCGAGGTCAAAATGAAGTTGTGTCCAAGCTGCGACTTCTTCAAGAGTTGCTCGTGGGTTCAAGTCATAGTGCTCGACAATTGCCATCTTTTGGGCAAGCTCGAGACGGACGTGTTTAGTTTTACTTCCAGGCATAGTTCAATGTTAAGAGTAACTACTGACAACTCCATGATTTGAATTTTCAAAATCGTCTCGAAGTTTGAATTTTCGCTGCTGGCTTACAAGTAAGCATGTCCGCTTTGCCGTCTCTCCTATAAATTGTTAAAATGTAAATATATGAATTTATGAAGGTATTTGTTTTCAGGTTTTTCAAACTCGCGGAAAATACTGTATATACTTATGATGATGATGATACGTTTCTCGTTAACTTTTTATGGTCTTCGCATACGTAGCTAGCAATACCGGCGACGGACATCTCTTTGGGAGATTTCAGTGCCATCCATGATTGGGCTTTGCTAGCTTTTCGAGGCTACAACGGCGAGATTTCACCATCGTAGTGCCGCAGCGACGAGCGCTGCGCCAGAGGCTATTGTGACGTTGGGGGATGAATGTGCCACAAATAATCAAGATGATCGTCCGCAAACGAACACCGGGCAATCATATCCTCGATCTCAACTAAAGCACGCACAAGGTAGGATGAAGACCTTGTTAGCACTTAAGGGTAAATGTAAGACTAATCTAAACAAGCATATACATGGCTCGAGGACGAGCAGTTCTTCGTCGAGGAGGTGTCCTTTCGAGGAGGACGAGAGACCTTTCGCGGAGGACGGTCCCTGGAACGTTAACCAAAGAGATGTGTGTCGACCTGGTGGAGGTGCGCTCATCACCGTCACATACCCCCCCACTAAAGATCGACTACCTCGATCGACCGAGGTGATGAGCGTGGGGTAGTGATGGGAACAGTACAGTATTGGGGGAAAGACTTGCGAGAATTTAACAGCCAATGAGTGTGCACCACAATTTTTGTGTTCAGTGGGCAAGATGAGTGACAACGAAGAAGCAACAAGCGTGAAGACCCGCGCCCTGATGTTGGCCCGAATGGTACAAGAGGCTGCGGAAGCGGTCGGCACGGCCAATGTCGGACTGGAGCGAGCCATGGAATTGTTGGAGGTGTCGGTCCAGCAGTCGCAAGAGCTGGCGGACGAAGCGAAAGACAACAAAGCGTTGACGCTGGATGAGTTTGAGGCTTGGACAACCGCCGCGAAATTGCAGAAGGTCGTCGTATCGAAGGTCGTCTTGGACGAAATATCCGCTTTTAGGACTTTGAAAGCAAACGAGCGACTTCTTCATCGCGCGCTAAAAAGCAAGGAGCCATCCGCCAGCAAGAACGGTGCAGGTGATTAACTGGTCTAATTGAGATAGTCTTTTGACAGTGGCTTAGAGAGAGATGTTGAACATGATCTGAGACGTCATAAATCGAGTTGGGGAAGCGTATCAACGACTCGAGATATAGCAACCCCCGAGTTCCCGCTAGGGCAGGAGAGTCCAAGCCATGATGTTATACTTGTATCCAGCGATACCGAATCGCAGGCATCGGTGGACTCGGACGACTCGGACCAAGGCGAGCACGATAAGACGGTGGTCCTAAGAATGGCGATGGCGGATGTGATAGATGCAAGTGGTGTCCATCACCTCAGACATATTGAGATGCCCGAATTAGTCAAGGCCGCGTATATGAGCCTCGAGAGTCAAGAACCATGGGTCCACTGGATTGGACACTTCCGCTCGTTTCTGCCGGGACTAACGGCGTCCCAACGTCAATGGAATCAGCGGTGGTACGGCTTTTGGTGTCAATATGAATATGTCGTTTGGCAGCGATATTTTTTTGTGGGAGTTGGTTTGTACAGGACGAATCCACATGCTGTAAGGTAATTCATAAGGGAGCAAGTACTATTCGTGTTGTAGGTACATCAGTCGGCACAAACTTCAAGAAAGTTGCTTGAAAGAGCGAAAGGGGCCATGAGCAAGCTAATCGGCGACCTGAAAGAGATGGAGGGACTCGAAGTCTTCGAGTTCCTATTTTTCAATGTGCATCCTTTTTGGCCTGAGTTGGCTCTAGGCCCCTGCACCCTGCGGACTCTAGCGGAGGAACAACCAGATGGGGCTACCCGAGCCATTGCCTATATGAGCGAGTACGGGGGCATAGTCGGTTCCCGGATTTTTCCAAATATCCTGGCTTGATGAGCGCAACGTCCATGGCCTCGTATACATTTGATGAAGCGGTGCCCCCTGAGAAACGTATGTCTTGGGCGTGGCAAATTTTTCATTGGTTTGCGCGTTACTCCAGTAAAATGGTAAATTTTGTTGGCGAACTGGCTCATCGATTGAACACGGGTCTGGCGACTCAGCGAACTACACCGTTCCCTTACGTTCAGTATGCCGACGAGGCCTGGTGCCAAAAGCCAGCGTGGTTGGCCCGACAAGACGAACAAACACCCAACTTGCAAGGCATGTATATCGCTGGTTCTGGTTCTGTGCGAGCTATATTGCGAGCGACTGGTGAAGAAGTGGCTGAGTCTGACGTCTCAGGGATTGGAACTGGAGCGGTCCTGTTGTAGTCGGGTCGGGTAACTATAATGCATGAGGTTTTATGTGTTGATTTGGCGTTCAATAGGATAGGAGGCGGGTCTGGGTTGTAAAACTGCTAGGTCGTTGTGGTAGTACTGGTAGTAGTAATAAGTGGTACGAAGTATAGCAGATGGCTGGGGACACTTTAGAATAGGGTGTCGTTGAGCGGTTCAAGATCCAGGTCCATGCGCAGTTGGCTTTCGTAGTCGTCGACGTAGGACCGATATTCACTGAGTTTGGACAACGGGTTCCAGTACTTAGACCCGTCCACATGTTCGACCAGGTAGTCAGTTTCGCGGCTCCCGGGTTCACGCCGTTTATCGACAATGCGGTAGATCGGAGATCCAGAGTTGGTATAAGCGACATCGTCGTCGGGGAATGAGACTAGGTCCACAAAGCTAGAGTTGGGGAGGCAATCGAGAGTGAGATCGTCTTGTTCGTCATCGCTCTGGGGTACGTCGTCGTTGTATGGCCGAGAGTAGTAGCCTCGGAACAGTTTCAGGCGGTCAACGTTTACCGTGACGAGTTTATCAGGATGGGTAGGGACTTCAATCTGGTATGTGTTGGGGCCCAGACATCGGAGGACGCGGTAAGGTCCGTGCCAGTGGGTAGCCAATTTACGAGATCGAGTGTCCGAAGGATCGTTCGATTTGGAGAAGTATTTGTAAAGCCAGACCGATGATTGCTCCTCGAATTCGATGGGTTTGCGGTCGGTCCTGGAGTGGGCACTCTTGTTCTGGCCAGCCATGAGTTGTCTTTCGACCAGGGTCCGGGTCTGCTTCCATGACGACGCGAGTCTGCGCTTGTATTGGGGCAGGTCATCGGATTTCCATGTGGGTCCCGAATTGAGGAAGGCCAAGTCGAGTGGAAGTGTCGGGTCCCGCCCAAATAGGCAAAAGTAAGGCGAGTCTCCGAGGGTCTCTTGATGGGATGTTCGGTATGCAAAGAGGAGACGGGGAAGATAGGTGTCCCAGTCGGTGTTGTGATCATTGACGAAAATCTTCAGCATTTGGATAATCGTGTGGTTGAACCGTTCGACAAGTCCCTGGCTCTGTGGATGATATGGGGCACTTGTAAGCTTGTGGATGCCAAGTGTGGCATACATAGACTCAGCGAGTTCAGAGATAAAGTTGGAGCCTCGGTCTGATAAAAGGCGGTTAGGCACACCAAAGCGGCACAGAACTTCGTCGATGAGGGTCCGGGCGAAGGTGGACGTTTTTAGATCAGGAACTGGGAATGCCTCGATCCATCGGGTGAAGTAGTCTCCGAAGACAAGGATATATTTGTTCCCGTTCTCCGTAGTGGGCAAGGGTCCTAGAGCATCGACAACCATAAGATCGAAGGGGCCCTTGAGGTCGTATACAGGCATTCGCTGAATGGGTCCCTGCTTCGTAGGTCGGCCGCCTTTGGCCTTGTTACAATCAGGGCACATGGTGACGAAGTCTTTGCAGTCTTGTATCCAGTCGGTCCAGTAAGCTGTCCGACGAATGCGCTCTCGAGTCTTGTTAAACCCGAGGTGTCCCGCGAGTGGGGAGCAGTGGCTGGTCCAAAGCACTTCTTCGATCATGGACCGAGGGACCATAGGCACTACTACCAATTCAGCTGTCCGTAGGGGTGTCTCAATCGTGACGTAGCGGCATACAATGCCTTGACGTACTGTGAATTGATGTCCGTTCCTTGTGACACGCTTGTTTAGTCGAGGGTCCAAAGGAACAGCACCATCTTCAAGGTAAGCGCGTATGGCAGCGATTTCGGGGTCTGAACCTTGTTCGTTGTAGAGCCTTGCTGTAGGGCGGCCACGAACATCAAAGAGTTCGGCCGTAGAGTTGAGTGTGGATCCCTTTGAAGGAGGGTCCGGGGTGTTGAATCGCGCGCTCCGTGCGTGATCGGACTTGATGTTGGTCGAGTGAAGCGATAGGGGCCGGGCCCTCGTGTGGGCTCGTGGTTGAACGACCTGCGACTCAATATCGTGGGTATGGGTCTCGTGGTCGACTGTGGAGGTCCTTGCGTTTCGAGTGCGAGATCGTGTTTGGATAGGGCATGCTAAGCGAGACAGTCCGTCTGCGGCACCATTGAGGTCGCCAGGTTTGTGGACGACAGTATAGTCGAGACCTTGAAGTTCCATCGCCCACCGCGCAAGTTTCTGGTTTCCGGTGCGCGTCCCAGTATTGAAAAGCCAGGTTAAGGCCTGGTGATCTGTATAGATGGTAAAGTGGCGTTTGTCGATGTAGGGGCGAAACATTCGAGTAGCCCAAACAACACCATAGCATTCGATTTCGGAGATGCCTGAGTCCTTGTTGATCCATTTGGCTTGGGCTTTAGAGAGGGACTGAGAGGCATAAGCGATGACACGGTTCCTTCCATGTTGTTTTTGCATGAGGACGGCCCCGACCGCTATATGGCTGGCGTCGACCCATATTGAGAAAGGCAGGTCGAAGTCAGGGTGGGCGAGGACCGGTGGTGCAACTAATCGTCGTTTAAGAGTGTCCAAAGCTTGGTCACATTCAGGTGTCCAAGTAAATGTGTCGGTAGAGAGGAGTGCGGTCAAGGGAGCCGCAATTTCAGCGAAGTCCTTGACAAAACGGCGGAAGTAGCCAGCAAGTCCGAGGAAGGCCCGGACCTCAGCCACATTCTTGAGAGGTTTGATGTGCAGGACCGACTTGATTTTCTCCGGGTTGGGTAAGATTCCTGCTGGGGTGACAATATGTCCAAGGAATGGCACGGAGGATCGGCCCCACTTGCACTTCGACATTTTGAGTTTGAACCCTGCATCACGGAACTTAGATAGGACCTGACGGAGGCGGACGAGGTGGGATCCGAAGTCCTCGCTGAAGACAATGCAGTCGTCGAGGTATACAAGACAGGTCCGCCACTTGTAGTCCATGAGTATTTGTTCCATAAGTCGTTCAAAGCATGGGACCGCGTTGCAGAGACCAAATGGCATAACGAGCCACTCGTAGAGTCCGTACTTGCATGTGAAAGCGGTCTTTTCAACGCTGTCTTTTGCCATCGGGACGTTCCAGTATCCCGACGCGATGTCCATTGTAGAGAATAGCTTGGCCCGGCCTAGGACGTCGAGTAGATCGTCAATGCGGGGCATAGGATAAGAGTCCTTGACTGTAACCTTGTTGAGTCGTCGGTAGTCTATACAGAAGCGTATGGACCCGTCAGGTTTCCTGATCATAAGGACTAGGCTGGCCCATGGACTTTTGGATGGCCTGATTAGGCCAAGGTCCTGGTACTGGTTGATCTCGGCCTCCATGATATCGTCTTCGGCCTTCGAGGTCCTGTATGGAGCTGATCGAATTGGGGCGCTATCACCCGTGTCAATGCTGAACTCGACGAGATGTGTGCGTCCTGGGGCCTTCGACGTGTCGACAAATATGTCTGAGAACTCGAGTAGTGTCTTGCGGAGCAATTCATGCTGTTCAACGCTAAGACTTGAGTCTGTCCAGTCAATCGGTAGCTCTTTGATGGGTCTAGCTGTTGTTTGTATGGGGCAAACGGCTCCAGGGGCCCTGAATTGAGTCAGGACACTCCCGGATCCGGCGTCAGTGGAGACAGGTGTGGAAAGGGACTGAATAGAGGTATTGTCAGGCATGTTGGAGTCTGAAGTGGAGGTAGTCCGTTCTTCGAAGACCTGGGGAAGAGCGGTCCAAGTCCTGATCGGTGTTGCTGAGTCTAGTACGAGAGGGGACTCAGAGGGATTGATCACTTCCACGAATATAGTATGTTGTGTCTTGTATAGGGCAGCCGCCACATGGACGGGCGCATGCTTGGAGGGTTCAAGAAGAATAGTAGTAGAACTAGGAAGGTCGGTCCCAGCCCGACATGGGATCCAGTAGACGGAACGTGGAGGGACCGTGGTAATTGAAGCTACAGTGGCTTGACCAAAATGATGTTGTGTCTTGGAGGACTCTGGAAGAGGGTCCAGGGTTAAGAGGTGGTCTCCATCATTCAGAGTGAGGGTGTTGTCCCGTAGATTGATGACTGCACCCGAGATATCGCAATAAGTCGATCCCGACTATGCAGTCAGTCAGGGCCGTGGACATTACCCAAAAGGGGAAGTCAACAGTGCGTCCAGCAAGACGGACCTTGAACGTCCCGCGTCCCAGCATTTCGAGGTTGGAACTGTCTGCAGACACAAAGCTCGACTTGGGCTTTCCCAAAGGAGGCTGTCCGAGGTGATGCCAAAACGTAGCACTGATGAAACTGCTGGTGGCACCAGTGTCGATGAGTGTTGTGGCTTTTGTCCCGTTGATATAAGCCTTGATGAAGGGATCAGGACCACTAAGAGGTCTAGTGGGGCACACAGGCTGGATTCGCGCAAGGAAACGGCGGCCCCCCGGACAATCTGTAAAGAGATCGTCATTGTAGCGTGGGTCCTGTTTCGCGCATCGTCAGTGGTAGTTGTGTTGACAACGGATCTTTTGCTTCGCTTCTTGGATTGGGCTCGATTCGAGGTCTGGATATTCTGTAGGGAGATCGTCCCATGAAAAGGGCGGAGGAGGAAGGTGGCTTCCCTCCGGAGAGTTTCGTGTCTTGAACGTGGGTGTCGGACCATGGGCAGAGGCAACATGATACGGCGGAATGTCATCATGTTCGCCGTCAGATTCGTTGTTAGAAGGTGTTTCGAGAGGGTCTGAGTTGTCAATGACCGAGTAAGGGTTAGTGTCAGCCCAACCAATTCGAGCGATAGGTCCGTTGGTCCTGAAGTCGCGGTTCGCTTTTCGTGCTTCCCCACACTTGCTTAGAGTGTCCGAGAACCATTGGAGCCATAAGTCCTCGTCCTCGATCGCGGCAGGGGCCATAAGTAGGTGAGCATCCTCGGGACCTAAGTTCAACGACTTGAGGATTTCTTCATGCGTGGGATTTTTGCGACGGGCCTTTATGCGTTCGAGTTGATGACGAATGTCAGCCTTGGCAATAGGATAAAGGCGGTCCTCTATCTCCTTGTCGTAGTTTTCCTCAGGGAATGCGTATCCTCAGTCATGAGTGTAGTCACTTGTTCATTGCTGAACACAGGAGTAGGGGCCCGCGTGGGTGAAGTATCGGACGACGGTCCTGTCGTGGACGAAGTAGTGACGACAGGCGAGGTGTCCGGTTCGGTAGAAACAAGGGGTGTTGAGTCCTTCCCGGGCGAGTTCGAGTCAGACGAAAGTGTAACCGACGTGTAGGTTTGTCCAGAGGGAGTAGTGCTACCACGGTCTGACTTGGGCAGACGAGCGGAGCTCATCTGCTGGGGTCCAGACTGAGGCGAGTGTGAAGGTGTCAGATTTGCTGTTGTAGAAGGTGGACTGGTCAGTGAAGTTGGCGATCCTGACTTGGGCAGACGTTTAGAAGTCCGCTGGGGTCGGGACCGAGAAGATCGAGGCGTGAGCACAGATGAATCAAGAGTACTTTCATTGATCTCCGGCACATTGGAAACGTGCTGAGACTGGCAGGTCGAGGCGGATTCCATCCCTGAAGGGTCCGACTCAGCGCCGTCTCCTCAAGGGGCAGTCTTGGCGGGGCAGCGAACGCTGGAGTGTCCAACGTTCTGGCAGATGTTGCAGATGCGCGCATGTTCGCCGGCATAATGTCCGACTTCGCGGCACACGGGGCATCGAAGTTTCTTGCGAAAGCAGTCGTCGCGTCCATGTCTGGCTTGTTTGCAGCGACCACAGACTTTAACTCCAGTGGTCGTTTCCATGTCCGGCTTGTCCGAGGTGATTACAGGCGTAATTCGTACGGTCCGAGGAGTGTCCGTACTTGGTGTAGTGTTTAGGCGGTGTCATGGTCGATGGACGAGCGTAGGGATACCCATAGGGCTGACTGTATTGAGGTGCAGGAGAGGACTGGACCGGAGCGGCAAAATGGTGTCCCGATGGGCGTAGAAAGGCTTCCACAAGAGACTGGTGGTTGCGGTCCGATCGCTCAATGTGAGCAACAAACTGTTTCTGTTGATCGACTAGCGCATTGAGTAAATGCTCAACAGTGGATGGTTCATCAAATGAAACCCGAGATCCACGGCGATTGAGTCTTGGGGAGCGCAGAGGTGTTCGGTCAGACGAGATTTCAGACAGGTAAGTAGAGGAAGCTTCCGAGACAGATCCAGACCGAGACTTAGGTCGGGGCGCTGGTGTAGGAGCGTCATCGAGAGGGACCTCGCGCATCCGGAGTAACTTGACGCAGTCGGCAATGGTCTTGAGTTCGCGATCGGTATTCTCGAGACAGGACTCGGTCTTGAGATGTCGGACGCCGAGTTTGAATAGATTGACGCCTTGGTCCGCGGGGAATCCAACTTCATCGATGATGGATTGGAGTCGAGTAGCATAGGACCTGACCGTCTCGTCCTCGTAGCGGACAGAGTCATTGAGGAGGTCCGGAGACAGAACTGGTCTTGGAACTCGGCTAGAACATCCGGCCACGTTTCACCTTGCTTGGTCTTGGCGAAGGAAATCCACCACTTGTGCAGGGAAGGCGGGGTCTTGTCGGAACATAGCTTCAAGCCCAAGAGAGAGCGACGATCGGTATCGGTTAGTTGACATCGATCCGCTGTTTCTAACAGTTGGCGGATGAAGAAGGCACAATCGTCCTGGTGGTTCGAGCTGGGGACAATGGTGAACTTGGTGGCTTGACCAAGTTTCTTGTCTTGGTCCATACTTTGGATGGACTCCTTGAGATCGCTCATGTCGGAGGTAAGGCCAGTAGCTAGAGAAGTGAGTCTTTCGTTGAGATCTCGAAACAGGGCTTGGACCTCTTCGGGATCGATTGATATCGGGGCCGAGGAAGATTCGGTCGCTTGCTGAGGCTCCGGGGTCTGGTTCCGGAGGACTTGTAGGTCGAGTTGATGTCGTGCCAGCTGGTCTTCCAGAGACGACACTTGGTGCAATAGACGGGTGTTGTCTAGGGTGAGATCCGAGACACAGGCGCTAAGGAGTTCGTTGGACTCCTTGAGTTCGTCCAGAAGGCGGCGAGTCTCGCTGAGTTTAGTTGGTGTCCGAGTCTGGGAGTCGCTTAGAAGTAGGCGGAGAGACTGGACCTCTTGGTGTAGTTGATGGAGCTCGGTTTGGTGGCGGCCTTCGTTAGAGAGAAGGCCGGACCGGAGTTGGTGGCTGATGGAAGCTTGGTCTTGCATGGACTGGCGCAATTCCAAAATGGCCTCCGTCAGTGTTCGAATGACTGCTTCATGGGTCTCTTTCGGGACCGTTTCAGCCAAAGATCGTTGAAGGTCAAAGATTTGTGCGTCAGTAACGGAACTGGCAGTTTCGAGTGTCAACCCCACTTGCTGGACTTGGTCGGATATCTGGAGAACTCGAGCCTGTAAGTCTTGTCGAGTCGAAGAGAAGTTCCGCTCAAGTGAAGAAAGATCCTCCTCCAGGAGTTGGGTTCTATTTGATGCAACGTCCACGGCGGAAGTCAGTGAACCCAGGGCCGTGTTGGTCCCGCGTTGATCCACTTGAATTTGGTTGAGTTGGAGCGAAACTGATGACTCCGTGTAACGGACAGAATCTTGGAGATCCGAGACACGCAGCGATAGATCCGAAACCGTTGGAAGTAGTGCAAGACCATGATCGATTTCAGATATTTCCATGTCCGTTGCGGAAGGGTCCTCGTGAGGTAAGTCCGCAATCTGGAGAGGTCTCTCAGGCTGGGTACTTGTAGCGGTGTAACTCAGTCCAGACACGGCTGTAAGAGCGTCCGAGTGGTTGGTTGATTCGAGAAGATTTGCCCCCATGTGCGTGGCAGCGAGATGGCACTGGGGCCAAGATTGGTTCACTTGTTGTGTCAGCTGGAGATTCAGGTTTGGGTCAGGGGTAAAAGATTGGTCCCATTCGAGTGCGCGTGATTCAGCGTTTGCAAGCTGCGCTTGGGACTGATATCCGGTTGATGAAGAGGACAAAAGATCAGACGTCAGGGCTGGCAGTTGGGAGAGACCTTGACTTGCTGTAGCGGTGTTATGTTGGGTCACAGCCAGGCCGAGCCCATCGGGTTCAGGTAATGCGAGCAGGTACTGGCCGGTTTGAGAGCTCAGAGTCTCCGTGATAGTACGAGAGACGGTTGACGTGATGGTCCTAGTGATTGGTCTAGTGGATAAAAGGGCAGTCTCGGTCGATTGTGTAAAAGGGACAATGCTTTCTTCGACGTAGGATTCGCGAGTCGCCGCAAAAGAGTTGACAATAGGTAGTCGAGTATTCTCGTATTCGACGAGGTCAAGTATTGGTAAGGCAGAGTCATTGTTTGACTCCCAAAAAGGCAATGCTTCGAGTGAGTTGCGAGTCTCAAGGGACAACTGACTTCCAGATAGGTCTGATTGTTCAGCAGCATTGGCATCAAGTGCTCGTAATGGTGTGAGGTCGGACCCACTGTCGGACCCCATGCTGTCATCATTTGGTTCGGCGGGTAATGAGCGGCTTCGCTTTTCAGGGTCTCGCTGCTCAGGCGAGTTAGCGTGATGTAGTCGGCGATACTCGAGATCTCGCTTGCGGAGTGTCGCCAAAGGCGATTCGGTGTAAGCAACGATGGCGGACTCGGTCACGGCATTCGTCGAAAGAGGTTCCATATCAGTATCGGCATTGTAGGCTTCGGTACGAGTGGGACCAAGGTTGAGATCTTCTTGTCTACGAGGATCCATGCTTGCACGTCTTCAAAATCAATTGGCGAATCCCTGCTTCTCCACCAGATTTGTGACGTTGGGGGATGAATGTGCCACAAATAATCAAGATGATCGTCCGCAAACGAACACCGGGCAATCATATCCTCGATCTCAACTAAAGCACGCACAAGGTAGGATGAAGACCTTGTTAGCACTTAAGGGTAAATGTAAGACTAATCTAAACAAGCATATACATGGCTCGAGGACGAGCAGTTCTTCGTCGAGGAGGTGTCCTTTCGAGGAGGACGAGAGACCTTTCGCGGAGGACGGTCCCTGGAACGTTAACCAAAGAGATGTGTGTCGACCTGGTGGAGGTACGCTCATCACCGTCACACTATCACCCCAATTGGATCCGGAAATATACACTTAGGAAGAGGAAAATTAGTCCTCCTTTGTCAAATAAACGTGTCCGATTGAGGCAGTCTTGATGATAAGACATTTGGTGACAAACTTTCAAACTCACTTTTATTGCCTTTTTTGTCCAAATCGTTTTGATCCAAATCGACGAAATTTGAGTGATTAATCTGGCAATAGTGAATTCAAGTATAATCGGAAGGTACAGAAATTAATTTGTGTGTGTTTGTGTGTTATGTGTGTGTTTTAAGCAAGATCTGGACGCTGATTGGCTGGTTCGATTTGGTGATGTTCAGCCAAGCTCGGAAATTTTGAGTGAATCAGACAATACAAACAACCTTAATTTAAAAAAATTACGGACAAATGTCAATTTATCCGGATATTTTTGGCGCGCTTTTGATCAATCATATCATAGGTATGTCAATTGGTAGAAATATGTATTTTGACCAATCATATTGCGATTCTGACTCGAAGGCAACGCCAATCGGTCGGGAAAAAAATCGGACTAAATGTCGGAACACCAATCAGAGACGAGTATTTGTGATGACGTAATCAATGTTTTCGAATCGGGCAGCCAATGAAATTGAATCTCTGTCCTTTCCGAAGACACAATGACGATTTCTGCTCATTCATTGGCTGGAAATTTCAATTTTTCCGGAAGAACACTTTGGTTTTCCCTTCAAAGCTCCCAAGTTTTGACAAAAAAGACAATATCATAATGGACAATCTTTCCTGAATCTTTTTTCTTCCTTAATGAAAGAGCTTATTAGCCGTCTTCACTCACTGGTATTGCTGGATCAGGCTGTCGCCCATTGTCCAATATTCCTCACTGCTGCCTTTAAAAAAGTTTGGGCTGTGTCTCAGTCCCAATGTGGTTGATGATCGTTGGCTTGGTAAATCTATTAAACTTCCGATTTTGGACAATCATTTCTGAACAGAGGTACAGTCTATCTATCGGAAGGCTGTCGAGACGAAAACATATCAAAATTTATACTTTTTGAAACGTTATATATTCATGTATGAAAAATGGGAGGACTAATTGTGAGAGATTATCGAGATCCAGGGCCAAAAAGACATGGGAGGAAATCTCAATATCAACTGCTGGAAACACACCAACCTCGTCAGAAACACTTTGGAGGAGCTCTTGACGAGTTTCCAACACCTCCATATCCACCCAGTGTCAATTCACTTCGTAATATACAGCTGTAGGTGATTATGAATATAATTGGGCCGCTTTGGTCGCTTTGAAAATTCGCCGAAAACTTCATGGTGTTGACGATGATGTTGATGTGCAGAGCTGAAAACAGTCGAATTGATAGCTCCTGTGAGCCCCCTTGGCACAGTTGATTGCTTCGTCAATGTCTTGTCTTGATTGTTTTGTGTCAGTTGCTAGCCTCCATAGGCCCGAAATGTTTTATCGTGTTCGACAGCAAACAACACACTTATCAAAACGAGAATTGACCCACGCGAGGGTCAATAAGGACACACTCTCATCATTTAAGAAAACCCACCACCATTCAATTCTACGCATGAGCGCTAAGCCAAAGACACGACGTGGATCAAATTATGATTCGGCCGAGGACCAAGCGATCGTCAAAGCGTGGATTCGCATCTCCAACGACGCATCAGTAGGCATTAACCAGACGGCTGCTCGATTCTGGACTCGAGTGAAAGAAACGTTCGAAGCATTTGGGAATTGGGATTTGTACCCAGTCAACTTCAATGTATACACTTCTTTGGTGTGAATCTGTTGGTCAAACCAGAGCCAAATTTTCATTATGGCTTTTAACTTTTGCCCAACTGTTGGAGATGCCCTTAACACGTGTTAATACACGTGTGAATGGTCCAACCCGGAGAGCTACATATTCACGATGTATATACGAGCGACCAACAAGTACATAAATACGTGCAAAACGTAAACCTTCGTTGAGAAGACTTTTTGGGAAGCATCAAATGCATTGTTTGTCGGATTTGCATTTGATGAAAAGGGGCTACACCCCCAGTTAACGTTATTTTCAAGTTGCATTACGTAACCAGCCATTGCCATCTGTGACAGAGCATGACCACAGAAATTGGCGCATTTAGCACGACTCGTAGAATGAACGTCATCGTAGTGATTCCGTACGACACTAAGATTCATGTTTCGTTGACAATGACAACAGAAGAATAAAGAGAACTGCCGAAAGGCGGGCAAAACCACAGCCGATAGATCATCCGGAACTTATCCGGCCTGCGCGTATCCAGGAAGCATTTGTACGCACGGGTAAACACGTGCAAGTGTGAAACACCAACACGTGTGAACCTCCACCCTAGTCCTGTCTACCAGAGTAGACAGGAAAGAGTAATCGGTGGCCGCCATGACTTACAGTATCGACCGTACTTACGGATATTTTTCCGGAAAAAATGTAATTCTTGTCAACCTTGAAAATAATAGTAGTGATATCATGTCAGACCAGTAAAGTCCGAGCTTCTCGCCGCAAGAGAGATGGAGGAAATGTTTGAGATCGCATGGAGATTTTATATGATCGAGACGCGACACAAGGAAATGGAAAAGCGCTGCTTATGGGTTGAATATCCACAGTAGTGTTTTCTACCAATGAAATGATAGCCGACAAGGAGAATTATAAGTCGTCAGTATTGTCGATTTTCGTGATAGCGCATTCCAAAAATTCTACTTGAAGTTTGTATGGGTTGCACCCCTCCTCATACAGTTCTGCCAGTGACGAAGGAGACTTATGGGTGCACTCAAGTGTTCTGCTGATGTGGGGGTTGTTTTATATCAGCGTCGTGAAAAGCGCATTATTCGATTATCCACAACAGAGAGAGAATACCCGTATGACAAAGTATTTGAAGCACTTGAAGCCTTTCCATAAAGCTGACCACTCTCAAAGACGTGCGAGTTATGCAATATTGTGCCGACATTAGTCTAGTTTTGAGTAATGCTGGCAAATATTGGCCCCGGCGTTCTTGGAAAGTTCTTGGCACCCATGGCCTTCGTTTTTCGTTGTTGAACGTTGTGTTTCGGAGCATTTTTGGCATTATCCCATTTGCCTGCAACAAGACAACTTGGAGAAGATGCGTCTGGTCATCCTCCTCGCGCTTGTGATGACTGTAGCCGTGGCATTTGCTCGACAAAACCAAGAGTCGCGGGCTCTGACCGTGGTCAAGCGCAAGAAATCCTTTGTTGTAAAAGCCTTGGACGCGATAGAGTCCTTTGCTCGAAGCAAACCAGCTCGAATTATTCACGGTGTGATCACGAAAATCAAGGCTCGCTTCCGCAAAACTCCCCCGCCAAAGCGTCCTGCCACACCCAGACCTGTCACTAGTGGACTTCGCCCTCCACCACCCCGTCGAGGAATCATGATTGATGGTCAAATGGTTGGTGGCTATCTCTCGAGTGGCCCGTGCTGCCGACGCTAAACCCAGCGCAGTCGTAAGGCGTGCATTTCATTCCTTAGTGTAGACCAACGTCGAGTTTTGGCATCAATTCAAGCACTCGTGGCATTGTTTCCATTGTGGGAGCACCTGTTGACTCAAACGACGAGGAATGCTTTGAACGCCTCTGTCGAGCGAGCAAAGCACACGTCAAAACGTGGACACTCTGGCTGCGTTTGGATTGTGTGAACCAGCCTTGGTAGAGCGTTTATTTCATCCCTAGGTCCTGTTTGTACAGCTGCTACAATAATGAAGCAGGTTCTTGATGCATTAGAATGTTAGAATGGAAGATGGTCTGTTATATATGGTAGGATTGGGTAGTTCACGGTTCACCGAGCGACGGCAATTGAAGATTTCGACAGTTCATTAGTGCTTTCTTGTATCGACCTCGTGGAGAAACCACATCTTCCTTGTTTGATGGAGGATTTAGATCGGATCTGAAGGGAGGCTGCTAATGCTGGAATTATTCGAGTTTAGTATGCCAGCATTCTCGACCTTGAAACCATTTGCACAGCGATCGGTTGTCTGGATAGACATGATATCTTTGCAAACGATAAAATATTGGAGGAATCCTTTACGGTCATGGTCACAGGTTTTTTACTGGTTTTTCAAATGGGTTTATTGATTAGATTTTAGGTTTTTCTTATTCAAACAGCGATTGCGAAGCCTTAAACTGCGCATACGACGTCAGACATCCGCCCAGAAAATTGCGCTTACGGTACAGTAGCGAAACGGAGGTCGAGTGAAAAATTTTCTGCAGGCGGATGACTCGGAGGAGGGAGCCCCCAACGTGCACCATAAAGGGGCTTCTTTATATTTTATCTCATCGGGCAAGGCGGCAGGTAGGCCGCAAGGCCGTGCCGCCACCCTGATGAGGCATGCTAGAGAAGGACAAAGTTTTGTGTATTAACTCTTCCTGGTGATGGAGATATGTTCAATTTTGTAGTGTTACCCAGAAGTGTGACCTGACACTACCAAAATATTGAATCTATAAAACAAACAGGTAATCTAGTCTAAAGTACCCCACGGCCTTGGATCTTGCACATGATGAAAACCGTTCGAGTTGAGAGAAGAACGATTAAAAAGACGCTTGTAAACTTCCATGACATACTCCGGAATACTACCGGTAGTTGTAGTGACATCACGAATATCCTTCATAAATGAATACATTTTTGAATATTATCTTATACATTTTGCAAGTATTCTAGACTATTCGGTATACGGATAATTAACCGAATTGATGCACATTCTGTCGACAAACTCCATCATCGCTGGGTGAGTGATGCAGGCATCAAGGCTCTGTTTGACAGGCCAAAGGCCACGAGACACGTCAAACTAACACGTGTCTTCTGCGCTAGTTGAGGTCTTACTGAGACTTGCTAATTGATAGACTTGAAAATCCCCCAAAGTTTGTGAATTGGCTTCAGAAATCATTGTGGCTTCAACTGACCAGGCTTTGTACCCTCCCTGGACTATCAAGTGGATGGAAATTGGATGTTACAGGATCAATATTGGACACTTTATTCAATGGAATTTTTTATATACGTACTCCGGATGTGGCTGGCGCATATCCTACCGTCGAAATGAGCAAGTGGCCATGACCGAACCGAATTTTGACTATTATGGAACAGATCGACTCTATATCACTCCATGAAGGTAGCATTTCATGGATGCTTCAATGTTATCAATGCGCTGCTGGGTCATGCATACTTAGTCGTGATTTTACTTTCTAGCTCATCAAGCTGAAGTGGACAAAAGAAGGCAATGACAACATCAATTTTGATTGCCTTGATATTTAAAATTGCGAAGCCACGGGTAGCTTTAAATTTACCATTGGTATTGGCCCCTCTGTCTGTCGAATGCGCGAATTTCTGTTAGCATCATTGTTTTACCCAATATTTACTCTTTCCAAGGGCTATTTACTGGAAATATCTCAATTTTTTTCATCACTTCGTGAAGCAAAATATCCCAACAATGGCAACCTAAGTGTGTCATGCATTTTGTTGATATAGATTAAAACCAGCTTTTGAGATATTAAGCATATTTTTGGATGACTCTACAGTGAATTTGTGCGAATGGCCTAAAAAAATCCAAAATGTGCGATCGAGAAGAAATTTACATGTTAGTCGATAATTCAAGAGCACACACTCCAAATAATTCAAAAGTATTTTCTGGAGCATATTGTCTTTTTCACTGAAATTTGTATTTTTGACTAAAAATTGAAGTATTCTCGAATACTATTTAGGTATAGTGAGTTCAAGTGTAACATGAAAGTACATCCAATTAAGTAAATTTTTGAATGTGTGTTTTGTGTGTTTTTTTGTGAAGAAGGCAAATACTCGATTCTGATTGGCTATAGATTCCATATACATTTGGAAAAATAGATACATTTTCTACCCCGTCACAATTTAGAATGTATGTATCAATACTTCTCTTGTCAAATTTGAAAATTGCCCTGATTGACCCCAAAGAACAAACAAAACTCATTTTTTCCAGCTCTGGAGCCCCTTGCTACAGTATATTGAATCCATCCCCCTGACTTTGGGCTAATCAAAATTAGAAGAGTCGAAAGACTGCTGAAGAATCTTTCGTCTGGTTACTGCATCGATGTCACTGCACATTCAACTTGGCTCGACTTGATTTTAAACTGATGGCACGTTGTATGATACCTCGCGTCCCTTCACGTGTGTGTCGAATTGCCAACTCAATTAAGCGCCTTTTTTTGCAGTAGGTTCTGTATCAACTTCAATCTTCTGTTCATATTTTCCACAGTGTCGATCATTTTCCAACGGCACATTTAATAGCCCAACTCTTGAACGTTTGGAGTATTTTCGACATCCTTTCCAGCTTCAATGAGGCAGTATTGGAAACGACAACTCAATTTACAGTACTTGATCGGCTGAACATCAAGTTACAAATTCCAAGAATACAGTAGGTATGCCAAAATAGTGCTCTGGATGTCATTATTTTCTACGAGTGCGTCCTTTTTTGCTCAATCTTGTTGCATCAATGGACATATATCATCCTCAGCCGCAAATCCAGCCGTTCAATGGAGTGTGCATTGGCTTAACAGGTGGATTATTGATTGATTAGACAATAGCCACAGCATCTTGCGTACATTTCCTGGCTGTAACTTTGAAACCTTCGAAGAAGAAAGCAAGACTCTCACTTTTTGAAAGATGGAATGGTTTTTGTGGTAAAAGTTTCGTAAATTTGTTCATGGCATCTGAAGTATAATTTGTACAAATGATCCGTCTTTGAATTGGATCTAGGTTGGTAAGAATGTCTCCGTCTTTTCACTGTGTAGAGCAATTTCTGCAATGAATACTCTCAAAATGCAAAGAATCAACTTGCAGCATTTTAAGCCTACAAATCGTCATAAACAAGTTGAGGATCAAGATTGCCATACAAGAGTCTTGGAAGCAGAAAGTATTTCCACAACTTTTCTGGCAGACAGAAAGGGGCCATGAATTGTAGAAAGTATTCAGTCTTGTCAACGTTACCAAATTCAACAAATTTTATCCGATTTCGCCACGATAAGTTATTCTCCATTCCATATCCATATTAACGTGGGCACAGATTTTGAACGAAAGCAAAAGTTTTCTTTCGCATTTTCCCAAGAAATTATCCAAGTCGAGTGTAGTCAGAAATAACTTGACAAAGTTTCCATGGAAATGCAAGGATAATACAGCATGTAAGAAATTGGTTGCGAGAACGTCGTGGCCTATGCATAATCTATTTCGATTTGTGGCGATCGCAGGGGTAGAGATATCACGTACATTGAATTTTATTTACGAGCAAGTTTTGTCCATTTTTCGACCCAAGCCGTCATCGTCCTGAAAAAATGCTGCCTGAATTTCGTAAAACTCACTTGCACTCAATATGTTTCGGTTTCGCACGTCTTTTTCAAATAGATTACGAAGGCAGGTTCTTTGTCATTTCAAATACATTTGATTTCACATTCAAGACTACACGGTCTCGCTATAGATTGATTTGAGAGTTATAATGCTCCTCCAGAAACTCTTTAATCTCAAGCGCCGACGGACGATCTTCAGGACTCAACCGCCAACATCTTGTAATTAAAGTCCACAATGGTTCGAGCTCTGGCAATAAATAATCTTCAGGCTTTGCTGGTCGATCCTCCTCAGTCTGAAAAATCGAGGTAATAACCTCGTGATCACTGCATCTTCTTAATGGTGTGTCGTTGCATAGAATTTCCCAAAGAGTCATCCCAAAAGACCACACGTCAGATTTTGTTGTCACACTGCGGGCTAAAAAATACTGCTCAGGACTCATCCAATTCAAGGTCCCAGCTGGCTTGATATTCGTTTGTTCCAGACTTGTCACTGACCGACTCAGTCCAAAATCTGCAATCGCCACTGTCTTTTGGTTTGTCACCAAAACATTGTCGCCTTTTAAATCTCGATGGATGATATTGGCCTTGTGGATAGTTACCAAATCGCACGCGAACTGATAAACCATGGGGATGAGTGTTTCTCGGCGGTCTCGAACGTAGCGGCGGATATTCGTTTGGCACAGCTCACTCACAAGAATCGGTCTTGGAATTTTCGAGCATACACCAATCAGATTCAAAATATAAGGTTCATGCGAAATTTCTTTCCAGGCTTTGATTTCCTTTGAAATTTGATCTTCCAAATCAGCGGAATCAGTCTGCGAAGTAGAGTGAAATCGCTTCACAGCCACATCTCGATTATAGTACTTCCCTTTGAAGACTGCGCCATATCCACCTTCTCCCAAAGTCGTACTTTCCGGATTATAGTCAACATCGTCAGATGACAGCAACCATGGTTCAATCATGTCGCGCTGAAAGTCGTCTGAAATTCCTCTGGCTCGGTTCAATGCATCAATAGCATTGCAGACTTGGTCTTGACATGACTTGACTAGGTATTCAAAATCGTCGTTCTGTTTGATATTGCCCAGCACAATTTGAAGTTCGTAGTACTCGAGCCCCCGCTGCAATTGGATAACCAGCTCAACGAAAACGTCAAACTGTTCATGGGCGGGTTTCTCGGGATCTATTTCCAAGTAGTTGTCGATATTCTCCAACTTGTCCATCATTTTTACAAGGTCACGTCGTAAATCTTCTTGAACACTTCCCAAGACTTCAACTCTTGGGTTGATATTGAAATTTCTTGTCGCTTTGATAAGTTCCTCTTTCAAACGAGAAATTGTTTCAGCGACATTCTTGACGTTCTGAGCATTCGCCGGCAAAGTCTATGGTTGAAATGCCGTAAGGTTGGACTGAAAGTAAGTTTGAATATTCTTCAAGACAGAGACGAGAGCTTGCTGTTCGCTTGGCGAATCTTGGTGAGTTGTATGACGAAGTACATCTGCAACCAAAACTCCAATCGCTAAAACTTGTTGGCGATGAATTTTCACCCGCAAGGATAGATTCAATACAGCAGATCCAGTTACGACTAAGTTTGAGGTTTTCCCGTTGGTATCTTCAAGAGTTTCATGAATCAAACCGGTGGCTGACTGGATTGAGTAGAGTCGTGTTAATAAAAGAATGCAAGAAATACTTGGCTGAAAATAGTCGTCGAAAAAAGCTTTCACTTTACCACTGCCAAGATCGCGAGCAGTTTTTCCATCCTAATGTGGCATGAATGAAAACTAGAAAGGCCAAATATACCTCATTTTTCAGATGCGTATTAGCACCAGCATCCAACAGGACTTTCAAAATTTCTAATTCTCCTTCCTTTGATGCCCTATGCAGTGCCGTCATGCCAAACTATTCCAATAGAACGAGATGATTCACGCATTGCAGTCTTGCATTACATTGTTGGCCACATCGGCTGAGGCCCCACGTGCCAGCAATTCCTGGACAACATCCAAAATGTCCGTGCCACGAAGCAAAATGCAGTGCCGTTCCACCATTCTATTCCAATAGAATGAGATGCTTCCACACATTGTACTCTTGCATTACATTGTTGGCCGCATTGACTGAGGCCCCACGTGCCAGCAACTCCTGGACAATATCCAAATGTCCATTCAATGAAGCCAGATGCAATGGCGTCAGGCCCCACTATTCCAGTAGAATGAGATGATTCACACAACATGAGTCCTTTGACATACGTCGCCTTTGAAGTTGACATCAGCATGGTCATCCAGCAGTTTGCGCACTTTCTCCAGGTCTCCATCTTGTGCTGCCCTAACGAGCCTCTCTCCTTTTTCCGATGCACTCTCTCTTTTTCTCCACCACATGACTTGAGCTACACGACGTCCGTCCACTTTCATTGTGCAATCTGACTATCGGACTCAGTATAGTGTGACAGCCTGGATTTAATAGAGAGTTTTCGCAAATTTGCATTATACTATAGATTTGATTATGGCCATAGTCAAGATCATAGTATAATTCATCAAAATTTTCCTTTTCGCAAGTTCAAAGCAATTATAAAATCAATTATAGCAAATATCACTGGCTTCGGAGGTTTCAAGTGAGCACAGAATTTCCCACAGGAGTTTGACCTATGCTCGCCTCCAGCGACGACAGTCTCACTCTCTTGCTCTTGGACAAGAGTCTCCGTGAGAGGCTCTTGATAGCCCAAGAGCGATTCATGCAGGTTTGGCCACACACTCAACTTGGTGTGTGACAGACCCTCTCATTATCTTATCTTAGATCTACTTATATTCATAGACACATGCAAGAATTTATCTTTAACCATTCCACCACGATGTTATCTATCTTCTGTGCCCCTGAGGAAAGATAACTCACTCAACTTGAAATGAACAATGCATTATCTACTTGAGTTATTCAAGATTGCGACTCTACGAAAAACAAACTATTCGTCCTTCTTCATGATCGCAGCGACATCAGATATCGCCCAAAGGCTCGCATTTGCCTTCAAAAACATTTGCTGTTCAAACGTGCGTGGCAATGTGCCGCGGCGGCGATCAGTCAGCGCATACTTTGCCAGAGAGAAAAATCGCTCACACATGTTCGAGGTTGGTCGTATAAAGCGACTATCAATGTAATTAGTACCTTCATGAGAAATCTTTTGTCGCTTCTTTGCGCGTTCGGCAATCGTCAAGCGCTGCAAAGGAGCACCTTGGCCGATGCTCGAGGACACCACCAAACGACCAACACTCACTTTTTGACCATCACTCAGTGATGAAGTTGTGCCACGCAAAATTTTCACCACAGCAGTTTCAAAATCGACGTTTTCGACACTTTCAGAATTCTCTCCAAGGCGCACAATGGCTTGGGGATAGGTTTCTATTGCTTCATCGAAAATATCATGGACATCAGGAAGTGATATTTCCGAATCTTGCAGGGCAACAGTGGCAGAATTGAGATCATCTAGTGTCTCAAGCAGATCCGAAATTTGGCGATCTTGCGATACGGTGGGAAGCATAGACTCGACCTCACGATCATCCAAAAAGCGTAGAAAGCCCTTGATGTCCATGTAACGCTGGAACATAGCATATGACGAGCTCCATCGAGTCGCGTTTCGAGTTTTTGGACTCAGGTTTGTCAAGCGTCGAAGCTTGGCCGACAGAATGATGGTCTTCAACTTCCGCATAAGGTCGTTGACCAAATTGACTATTTCTTCTTTTTCACGCAAGATATCACCCACAAACAAGTTGAAGCGGTGGCTCGCGCAACCAACCAATGGGATTCCAAGAAGACGAGATAACGCGCGATTGGTGGAGCAATTATCTCCAATCAGAACGACAATATTGGATAAGGTCTTGCCAAATACATCCAATACAAATTGCAAGTATTTCTTGTGAGATATTGCATTCAAAGAATCCTCTTCATTGATTGGTGCAAAAGATAGTAGGTACTTTTGATAGCCAATCGAATCACTAGAGGGAAAAGATACAAAGACAGCAACGTAGTGTGTAGATCCGAGGGACCATCCATCAAATACAATGGCAAACTTGTCAGGAAGCAAATCAGATATCTTCTTCTCGACACCATCGGACAATTTCTCCATCCATTTCATGAGGGTATTTTGACTGATCGGTTCCAAACGGGAATGTTTTCGAGACATTTCATTTTCACAAAATGAAAAATGCAGTAATAAATTAACAGTCCAGTCAATCCAATCATATACCTTACGCACACTTGGAGGGATGAGCATGTCTAGGATTAAGGACACGTTGGAGGGGTTGTTGGCGTCCAGTTGTTGGTATTCGGGGTGGCAGGAAGTAACATGACTACACAAGTTCGTGTAGCCTGAGCTGCTCTGGGTGCGCTTGGCACCGCATTTGCATACCCACACGTTGCTCGTGTCGGAGAGACGGGTGAAGTAGAGGTCAGCGAGTTGCTTTCCTCGGAGAATATTGGGATGGGACTGGACGCGGACCATCGAAATGTTTTATGACGAAATATAGAGTCCAATGGACGTGCCACTCTATCTCCAATCGTTTATTGCTCAATGAAAAGTCGTGAAAATGCTTGGTCGGGAGTATTTGGAGTAATTCATATGTCACAAAATATTTATTTATTTCAGCTAAAATTATCAATTATTTATTTTGATTAGTTCTCAATAAATATATCTATTTCGTTTTCGATGTCTAGAAAATTATTTATTTCTCGATAAAATATAGATATACTTTTTGGAGGATATTTATTTGAGAGGGTCTGGTGTGTGATCAAACCTACATGTCACTGTTTGGGTTTTCAAAGATAGAGATAGCCTATTTGCTCGCGTGTATGCGCCTCCCGGACGTATTTAAACCCAAAGACAGAGACACTGTGCAAGCAGTCGAAGGTCGTCTTGGTCCCAAGCATCCTCCTCCTTGTCTTGCTGCCCAACAGACTGATTCCAAATTCGCTTTGAGGAACAGAAAATACAAATTGATCAAGAAGAGAGTATTAAGATATGCAAGTTACTTCCTTCTAGAGGTTTTCCCCTTGGATTATAGAGCACCGTCCATAATCAATTTTACTTTAGATTTTGATTATAGATGATCGAATTTCAAAGGGTACTATAATTATTTATACGTATAAGCAAATTTATAGTATAATACCAGTTTGCGAAAACTCTCTAATGTAGTGAAATTTGTTGTATTGTGATTATTGCTGTGTACTGTACTGAAATACAGGTACAATTTTAATGTATTTGTGTGTATTTTAGGCCGGGTCTTTGGGGGTTTGGGGAAGGGGAAAGGGCGACGAGACCGCGCGAACAAGAGAACGAACGGTTCCAAAGGGGTGAATTAAAAATTAACGCTACAACTACGGAGCGAAGCGACCACGCGCTTTAGCGCGTCACGCCCGAAGGGCGTCCGGAGGGTCTGGGAGGCGGAGCCTCCCAGGGCTCGTTTTAATTGGTTGTAGGCACTCGTTATCTAATTTCATTGGTCCTTTCGTTTGCCTTCTTCAGTGGAATGATTGTCGTTTACGCTGGAAGGAATAAGCGTAAACAATGTTTACAGCCATTCGATCCAGTAGTTTGGTTATCCGGAAATATCCGGATTGAGGGGTGATTTCGGGGGGTTATCCGGATAGAGCCGGATGAGGGGGGCTGGGGGCCCCGGGGGGGTTATCCGGATGGGGCCGGATAAGGGAGGCTGGGGGCCCTGGGGGGATTCCCAGGGGGGCTATCCGGGTTTGTCCGGATAGGGGATTCGGGGGTTCGGGGGTTCCACCCCCACTCCTGTACTCAGCATCAAGTATGCTAGCAGGTGTGGGGGTGGAGTCCAGCCTGAGGGTGGAGGGACTGACTATGTTTTTTAAGGATTTAGGCTTGAGATAACAGATTGAAATTCGATCGACGTCGATACTTTTTAAGCCAGTTGTGTAGTTATCAAGCCGTAAAAGTCGCTTAAGTTCATAGTTTGACGGTCCGTTCGGGTCATAAGGGACTTTGTAGAAGATTACATTGTCTTTTTCTTTGTATACTTTACTTGCATCAAGTGCTTTTCGGAGCAGATTGAGAAGCAGTCGCTTGTTGTAGCCTCTATAGATTAATCGGGTGATTAATTTATTGAGAAAGTCCTTAAAGTCAGTTTCCCGTGGGTTTTGTTTACGGTACTTCTTGACTAATCCGAACAATAGTCCTTTGAGTACGCCAGGTGGGTGCGCACTAGAAGCGGGAATGTATAGATACAGATTTAATCTTTTCTGATGTGTTTTGTGCGTGTATACATTCTTATCCTTTATCACCCAGAGATCCAGAAAGGCCACAGCCTTTGAATCCAGTAAATGGGTGAAACTTAGCTTCGTTTCTCGTTTGAATGTCGCCAGAAATTGGTTGACAATAAAGGGATGAGATGAATGATTACGAATGATGAGGAAACCATCATCAATGTAACGTTTGTAGTACTTTAGCTGGGTATTGAATTGGGGAAGTAATAGAACTTCTTCAATATAAGCTAAGTATAGTGAAGCATAAGTAGGTGCCACGGGTGTACCCATAGCAGTGCCGCTTTTCTGTAACCATACAGTGTCACCAAAGGTGAAGTAATTTGAATCCAGTAGCATGTGCAAGCCAGAAATGATGGCGTCACACCATGGATCGTCTCTTACAATGTTATAGATTACACTTACAGCTCGGTTTGACTGGATGTTTGTATAGAGAGATGCGATGTCATAAGTAACGAGCATATCATCATCCTCTGCAGTAAGTGTAGCCAGGTCGTCTATCAAAGAGTCGGAATCTTTAAGATAGGAGCGTGTTTGTAAGAGGTATGGTTTCAGTTTAAAGTCTAGCCATTTCGACAGGCCTTCAAAAATTGTGTTTGAGTTGGACACAATGGGTCGTAGTTGAAGTGTCGGTTTGTGAACTTTAGCCAGAGCGTAGAATTTATTAAGACTTTTATATTCTAGCTCGTGTGCGATGATTTTCGTGTCTTTGAAATCATGCCTATGGCCGTGTTCTTCTCTCATCGATGCCATGAGACGACGTATGCGTGTTCGTAACAGTCGTTGTAAGGCTGAGAGTGGCGAGAGAGATCTACTGTATGTATTTGTATCTTGAAGGTGTGTGAGACACCACCGAATGTATTGGTCCCGTGTCATGACAGCAGGTCCTAGATTCTTATCGGTAGACAGTACATGTAGATTGGATTGTGTTAGAGTGTGTAGTAGCATCCTATGTTCCCTGTTCAAGTTGAATTTTCTTTTGGCGGGAAGGCGTGCGACTGTAATGGCAACTCTAGTGGCGTCAAGAGCCGTTTCTAATGTGGCTGACGCTGGAGGTGGTTGGAAAGAAGTGTTTTTAACGTATACGGAGGAGGGTTTGAAATCTCGTTTCCGTTTGTGTGTTGAGACGGGTGTTTGCGGCCGTGAAAAATTGTGGGGGAAAGGCGCGCGAGAACTGGAGAGATGCATACATTCTCGAATTTTGTGATCTGACCTTTCGAACAAATACTTCAGTCGTAAGGTCCGTTCAAAAAACGGGTATGTTTGAAGTATTTGGTTGGGTTGGATGTGAGGGGGTGTCGGGCAAAAATTTAGGCCGAGGCCAAGCAAGCGTTTAAGTGTAGCAGGTACCACCGTGTCCGGTGGCGTCAGGTCATGATAGGCAAGATTCATAGGTTCCAAGTCAACAGCACCCACATAACGACATGCAAATATATTGATTGCGTTACGTTTAGCAGATGCTGAGGGGTCAATCGCATTGTCGACCAAAACTAGTTGTTTTTCTTGGGTGGCGGCTTTTTCTTGGGTGCTTGTGCCGGATGCTTCTTCGCACCTTCTGCGCCGTTGCCTTTCTGCTTGCCGGGATTGTTCTTTGGCTTGCTGTTTCTTCTTTCTTGAGGTTGTCCTTGGGCTTTTCCTCCACCGCTTCCGCGGGGAGTTGGCGTCTTTCCTGTCTTCCCAACCGAGTTGCCACGTCGGTTGGGCTTGTCGTTTAAAGCAGCCCGAAGGGTGTTGAGTTCCTTGCGAAGGGCACTCATGTTTTTAGTTATCTCTCTCTTAACTAATTGACCAACTAATATATCGTTTGGTGTATCTACTTCCATCTCTTCGGCTGCGGCTCGGGCGGCTTGGGCTTCGGCGCGCTTGGTTTCGCGTGCTTGGACTTGGAGTACGTGTTCGTACGAGGCCTTGTTGAGGGCTTGAGAAAGAAAAGACAGAGACAAGGAAAGATCATCATTAAAGGTTTGTATTATAAAATTGATATCAAGCCCTCCAGCGGCAGGGAGGCCGGGCCTCCCCGGGGTGCCGTTCGCGTCAGCAAGCTGGAGGGATGAGATACAACTAGAGAAATACCTTTTCAGTTGGTCTTCACATCGCGCGCGCAGGAGCGGAACTTGGGCTTCAAGCGCGTCGATTTCCGCTGCCGCTGCTTCCTTGATTGTGGCGTGGAGCGCGGCTTGACCAGCGGCCAGATGGCTGGCGAACTGGCTCTTCAACGCGGCCGCTTGGTTGGGCAGGTTGGCGTCGAGGGTGGCGGAGGTCTTCAAGTCCATCTTCGTCGTGATGGACTTGGGCGGTCGCTCGGCGAGGCGGGCGAGGGCCGTGCGCTTGGAGTCGATGCGACGCAGCAGAGCTGTGAACTCGCGCGTGCAGGCAGACACGATGGCAACGGCGTGGGGCGGCGGGCTTCGAGCCAAAGCAGATGCTTGAGGCGAGTCCATCCTTGGGCGGGTCAGTCGGAGGAGGTTTGGGGAAGGGGAAAGGGCGACGAGACCGCGCGAACAAGAGAACGAACGGTTCCAAAGGGGTGAATTAAAAATTAACGCTACAACTACGGAGCGAAGCGACCACGCGCTTTAGCGCGTCACGCCCGAAGGGCGTCCGGAGGGTCTGGGAGGCGGAGCCTCCCAGGGCTCGTTTTAATTGGTTGTAGGCACTCGTTATCTAATTTCATTGGTCCTTTCGTTTGCCTTCTTCAGTGTGAGTTATGTCGCTGATTGTACAAGCATGAAGTGACTGAGGGGATCAGTTAGTCAGTTCAGAAGCTTGCCAGCTTTATCCGGATTTCCGGATAAGGGGGATTTCGGGGGCCCCTGGGGGATTTCCATGGGGGAAGTTCCTTGGGGAGGAAGTTCCATGAAAGTTGGGGGTTTGGGGGTTTGGGGGTTTGGGGGTTTGGGGGTTTGGGGGTTTGGGGGTTTGGGGGTTTGGGGGTTTGGGGGGGGGGGGGGGGGGGGGGGGGTTTGGGGGTTTGGGGGGGGGGGGGGGGGGGGGGTTTGGGGGTTTGGGGGTTTGGGGTTTGGGGGTTTGGGGGTTTGGGGTTTGGGGGTTTGGGG